>JAJPUD010003627.1:84350-162967 GCA_023553655.1 Myrmecobius fasciatus | reverse complement strand
AAGGAGAGGGGGCAGACAGGAAAAATGATTAGATAGGAGAGCTGAAGTGTCTGGTTCAAGAAACAAGTTATTATTGTTAAGGTCTAACTTTCATTTGGAGTATTTAAGTCAAAAGATTCATAATCTTTAAACAATTCACCTATATTCTGCTATCCCATGTGATGCTAAACAGCTTAGGGTTTTTTTTTGTTTTTTTTTTTAGTTTTCATCTAAATGCTCTTTCAAGAAACCTAATTTGGTAGTTTTTGACTTAAAATGAGTGTGTGCAGGTACCTCTCTGATACCTCTCTGACTTGTCATAGACTGGTTGTGGGACACAGATCAAGTCACTTCACCTTGGGATGCTTCAAGCCATTCCTGAAGAGGCCTGAGTAACTGTTAGGGATCCTGCAATAAATGATCTGCATTGTTGCAGGGAGCTTCTCACCCAAAGCTCTAGGTACCCTCTAAACCTCCTGCATTCCCCCCAAAAAACGGAATCTGTGAAATTCATTCTATTTATACTTCAGGAAAATTGTATATAATTTTGTATGAGATTTGGAAACAGGTCAGAAAAGCATTTTCTTCATCTCAAATAATTTAAAGGCAGAATATACTTTTCTTTTTCCTTCATTGGCCTTAACTTAGAAAACATTTTATAAATGAGCTCTATTAATAAAGTTTTTCTTTGTTACCAGATTAATTTTGATTCTGAAAATGGACCAGTGGTTTACCACACTCTGAAAAAAATATTTAAGCATGCATTAGAAGAAAAAAGAAAGAGTACAAAAGAAGGATCAGAACACACCTCTTAATGTTTACAGTTCTATGTTGGGGGTCTTCTGTGGATCCCAAGAAGGATCTGTTAATCAGCTATTTTTTCACCCTTCAATGTTTATTTTAACTTAATCTGAAGACCATGATAACATTTATGTTCCTATGTGAATATGTTGAAGTTCTTAAGAGCTGCTTTTTTGTGGTTTTATTGTGGCATTTCATTTAAAGTGATATCATTTTTGTATTATGTATGATATTATTTTGAGGCTATTTATTGATTCTGAAAAATACAACCACAAGCTTTATTTTTGTGTTTGAACATTTGCCATGAAGTCAGTGCCATTTCCTTTTATTTAGTGAATTGAACTAATGTTATTGTATTAACATTTGAAGTACATGATGTTTACATTAATGTTTTTCTGTTTTATATTGTTGTAGATAACTGACAATACTTTCCAAAACAATTGTCTTGATGACTAAAATGTCTTTGGAATTAAAAAAATAGATACTTTAATAGTAAAACAACACTATATAGCCATTCCTTCCTCCTATGTAACTTAAATAAGTCACCAAGTGTCTTGAAATGTTGTTGTATAGTTGTGACTACCTATGTTTCTGTGGCAAGATTTTTAAAGAATTTTTTTTCATTTGTTGAGTTTCTTTCTCTTGTTTTTAATATGGCAAAATATTTCAAGGTATATTTTTCCAATATTAAGTAATTTGATGTTAAAAGATTGAATGTAATTTGGTTTGGTAATTTTGTATTTGGGGAAAAGTAGATCCACTTTATTTGTCAGGACCATGGATGAACTTTGCCGCACACCAGCCTTTGCCATCCTAGGAAGGCAGTATCCATTCTCAGGACCTAAAGCCTTACTTCCTCTGTACTGGGTAACTGCTTAGCCAAATAGCTACAAGCTTATCTTCAAATTATCTTTAATAAGAAAATAGGATAAGGGACTGATTTGACAGTAAGAGAAAGAGCCAGGCTTTCATAAAATTTGTGGGCCCATGACCATTGAGAGCATTTTTCATAGTAAGGAAAATTGTGGTTCAGGAATTTCTTATAGGGATTATGGAGTCGTAAAGGAGTTTTATTAATCCTATGCAAGCCCCAGCATATTTTGTTCTTTTGAGTGAGGGAATGGTTGGAAAGTTTTAAAGACCTTTTTTGTTCTAGAAGTTGTTCTAGGAGTATGGTTACTCCACATCATCTAGAGCTCCTTCTAGAAAGCCCTAGTTCTACTATGAAAACTCCCATATCTCCAGATAGGAAGTAATAGGCTGAGATGATGATGGGACTGAGGACATTAGGCACAGTGTCTTGAAGAGATATTAAAGGGAATCTAGCAGCAAAATTTGTCTTATCATCATTGTCTTCTATACCATTTCTAGTTCTGGGGCTTTATGGACCCTATCTCATCATGTAATTCCAAAGGTTTGCCCTATTAAGATTCTATCATTTTGGGATTATAATGGTTTAAATTTTGTCCAAACAGAACACTGTTTTTTAGTTACTAACTGAGCAATGTTATATAGAATAAGTTGACTTCTTGCCCTAGTTCCTAGCAAAGCAAATTGTCAGGGTTATAGAAATGGTAGTTATTACTGACATTGTTAATAGTAATCGTAGTGAAGACAAGAGTTGAAGTGGCATCCAGGAGAAACTACCCCTTATTTTATTGATATTTGCTGAAATAACTTATCCTTGGATAAGATAGGTAGGATACTACCTATCTTAAAGACAATTTCAGGGAAAGCTCAATTGAATTACAGTAGTTGAAATATACCCTCTGACTTTTATGTTGCAAATTAAGCAAGCTACTGTTCATCAGAAATAATGGTCATTTTTCACATTACTAACTCAGTTGTTGGATGTTAAATTTCTTGAGGGGACATTCCAGTAATTTATAATAAACTGGATTCGCCTCCATTTGTATAGACCAAGTCATGCCTGAAATTCCTCATTTTCAAGTGCCTGAGTCAGGGTGGGGTGGGGGGAAGAACAACCAAAAATAACCTCTGTTTTACTTAAAAGGAGTAGCAAGATTATAAAAGATTAAATTTTTTAATCAAAATGTTGTAAGCCCTATATTGTCTCTCTCTATATATATTTATGCATATATATGTGTATATATATAATAGGCAAATGACAACCAACCATGACTCATTTGACAAATTGATCATTTACAAACACAATGTTAATTTCAATTTGAAGAGCAAGTATGGTATGTTCCTAATGTTATTATAGTATTCTATGGTTAAAAACAGTTGTAAAAATTTAGTATATGTCAAGGAGCTGAAAGAAATGAATAGCTAAAAGAAATCAGACTGTAGATGAGTATTGTATTAATTTTAATAAAAATGGAAAATAGAACCCCAAATAGTAGCAGTGTACTTCTTTAGTTTCCTGATGTTTCCTATCACAATAAGCATAATGACGACATTGGTAAGCCCAAGATAGGGGATGGGAAACCTCCTTTAAGGGAATACAAAATGATTTGGGATTAAAAAAATATATATATAGCCATGATGGTGGAAAGAAACATTCTTGGTCTTAACTGTACCTTTTAAAAGATTGATTATCTTAATTCTCAACTTAGAGACAATGTTTGCCCATTATCTAAATGAGCTTCTTTTTATGTGTCTTTGCCTAAAGTCACTTCCCCTCATGGGCCTCAATGTCCTTATCTGCAAAACAGGTAATATCCAGAGAGATATTAAAGACAAGTACAAATATCTTATTTTACAAATGAGAAAACTGAGACCAGATAGGTTAAATGATTTACCCAGGGTCCTAATAGGAAGAAGCAGCAGAGGGAAGATTACAGAAGTAGGCTTCTTCTATCACATTGAATCACCCCATTATACTCTGCCAAATGTGGAAATATCTTATTTTTCTGACCAAAAGGGGAAACTTTGCATTTTGTTTGCAAAGGCCTTCAGCATATCCCTTTTCTCCTTTTCCTGGGATGATTATTGAGCTTTACTTCCAGAATTTGCTGTTGCCCTGTGACAAACCACCACTATTTTAAACATTGCAATCAAGAATCCATTCAATGACTGCTTATCTCTACCATTAGCTTAGCTCAAAAGCACTAACAAACAGCTCTGCTGCTGATATTTTTAGTCCTATCGAGATTGGCCTTGAGAAATAGTCTGTAAATTTTGGATTAGATTCACTATAAAACATGAACCACCTTTCACTCTTTTACACAAATACCACAAGTCAATTTAGACATAATTTCTCCATTTTCTTATTAAGTGGAGAATGCTTCTAGATAAGCTCTGGTCCTATTCTATTTCAAACTAGTCCTAAGTTGTTTTAAGATATTTTTCTCTGAGCTGTCCACTGCCATTTCCTTTTAAAACTCATTGGGAGCTTTGTGAGTACATTGCAAATAGCTTATCCTATTTGCAATGTACCTTCAGCACTCTTACAATCTCTTTATGTACCGTCATTCCTAAACAATTCTGAGCAAAAAGCTTAGTTATGGAATTCATTCAGAATGAGAGCATACAAGATCTTTTTTGTGTCTGTTCCAAATTAGCTAGCAATAATAAATTTTGAATGCAGATAAGCTCAAGAATGTAGTTTAAATGTCCTTAATGCTTTATCGTGAAATTGGCAGATTAGTTCTGTAGTAGAAGGAAGTTAAATAGCCACTCATAGTGCTAGATGGCTGACCATTATTTACTGATAAAAATGGCAGGAGAAGAATTCAGCCAATCATAAGCTTTCTTATTCACAGTGCTGCATTATATTTTAATTGTGCTTTTATGGATGAGCTGATCTCTGATTAGCTGAAATATACACAATAAGACTGATTTATAAGCTATCACAATGGAGCAATTATTCATAATGGTCCTGTAGTCAACCTTCTTTCTACCCTGCTAACATCCATTAAAACAACATGATTGAATCTGTTTCAGCCATTTTAGAGGTAGAAATAGAGTCCCTCTAAGAAAATAGTGTCATAAGATACCTTTCTTTGAAAATGAAAAGTTTCATATATCCTTTGGAATTTACATAGCAATAGAAAACCATTATCTTGTACTCCATTCTGCTGGCATTCTTTCTTAATTAAATGCTTTCTTTTAGGAAAGATGATTTACTCAGGGAATCCGAGGAGGGAAGAATTATTTTATACAAACTCCACAACAGTTTCTTTACAAAGAATATACCAATACAAGGTATTGTAACTGATAGTTCCTATTAGGGAGTCACAAAATCGCAGAATTTCAAAGTTGAAACGAGTTCTTACATGGTCATTTAATCCAAACCTGAAAGAGAATCCCTTTTCTACAAGATACTGACAACTGATCATCCAGCTTTTGCCAGAAATTCTCCAGTGAGATAAAACCCACACTCCACTAAGGCAGTTAGTTCCTTGGATAGCAGTAATTGCAGAATCACTGAGTTTGAAAATTGGAAGAGGTCTCAGCAGCCATCTAGGGTAAACCCTATCCAAATACAGCTCCCACTTCAACACACCCACAAGTAACTATCCAAAGAATTCAAGTGACAGGTAACTTACCACCTCTAGAGGAAGCCCATTCTACTTTTGAAAAGCTTTAATTGGTAGGAAGTTTTTCCTTATATCTAGCCTAAATTTTCCTTTTTTTTTTTTTTTTTTTTTTGCTACTGCTACCTTATTGTTCCCTGTTCTCTGGGGTTAAGCAGAAAAAAATTTACTTCCCCTTTCATGTGACACTCCAAGGTATTTCTTGTCCTGTCTCCCTCTTGTCTTTCAGGGTATATAGTTCTATTTATTTCCATTTGAATTCATGACTTGGACTGAGGATCTTTCACAATCCTGCTTGCCTTTTAGATTCTTGTCAAGTTGCTTGTCATCTTAAACTCTGGCACCCAGATCTCAGTAGAGTATTCCACGTGTGGTCTGACTATGGCAGTACCTTCTGCCTGGAATATAGACCTCTCAATATAGCCTAAGGTTGTATTTTCTTTTTTGCAGCAGCTTCACACCACTGAGCTTCCATATTGAGTTTCCAGTTCACTAAAAGCTCCCAGATGCTCTTCAGATGAATTGCTACCTAAACACATTTTCCTCATCTTTTATTTGTATGGTTGAGCTTTTGAACTTTAACATTTAGCCCTATTAAATTTTACCAATCTAGATTCAACTCAATGTTTTGGCCTGTCAAGATCTCTTTCTTTGTTACATAGTTAACTTTGTTAACTATGTAATCTTTGTAATTTGTGTCATTTGCACATCTGATAACCACACCAAGTATTTTTTTATTTATATAATTGACTTTTTTTTGAAAACCTAAACAGCATAGAGCCAAGCATGGGTAATTGTAATATTCTACTAGTTGTCCTTCCAATTTAACATGAAAATGTTTAGTGGACTACTCTGAGTTTCTTCGTTCAACCAGGACTGAATCCACCTAATTGTATTATTATCATTCAGTATGTATCTTTCCACAAGAATAATATGAGACACTGTCAAATGCTTTGCCAAAATCTAAGTAAATGATATCTCTGGCATTCTTCCAGTCTGCCAATCTAGGAACCTTGTGTTGCTTAAAAAGTTGGAGAAAATCATGTAATACTTCTGAGAGGATCCACTACAAATTTGTTACAGAATGTCAACTGGGCCTTCACTGCTGTTAGGCAATCCTGATAATCCCTCCCATATCAACCCACTATTCCTCTTTTCATACCAGCTCTTTCAAATCTTTTCCTTTCTTCTTAAGCCTCCCAAGGTTCTCCTACCCTCTCTCCTTTACTTGACCAAATTATCTCTCATTCCTTACTGTCTCCTACAACAGATTACCAATCCTACTATCCCCACTCTCAACTATTTTCAAACTCTCCCTCTGTAACCTCATCTCCTACTGCCTACAAGCATGAAAACCCTCATTTGATCCTCTGTCCCCACTAACTCATCATCCTATATCTCTTCTGCCCTTTGTAGCTAAGCTCCTTAAAAAGGCTATTTACAACAGGTACCTTCACTTGCCCTTTCTCTTGAATATTACAATCCAGCAACTTGTATCATTCCACCAAAGCTGTTCTCTCCAAAGTTGGAGAAAACTGTTAATTATTCTATCTTCAAGTGCCCTTCAGGAAGACATACAGCAGTAAAACAATAGTTCAGATGATGGGAATCTTCTGGACCCAAAATAACATATTTCTCTTCCTTCTTTAATAGATGAGTAAACATATTTTTGATCTTGTCTTATGGCTACCATTTTATTATGATTGTGGAGCTCTTTGTCCCTACATTAAACATCCCCAGGCTGTTATATTGTTTTCTTTTGTCTGCTTTTTTAGGATCTTCTTTTCCATGACCAATGTAATTTCTTATTTCTAGGAGTGTATCTGTCTCAAGACTTTCCTTTTTCTACTTTCTCTTTCCAACCCAATTATAATTCAATACTAATAATTTTTAAATTTGGCAATCAGATTACCAAAGTGATTAGGATTTTGTCCAAAATAGAGTCATTAGACTTTTAGTAAGAATCAGAAGGTCTTGGCCTTGGAAAAAGAATAAATCAACCTAGACTTGACTGCTCAAGATGTTTTTGCTTCAATTCAACAAACATTTAAGTGCCTTCTAGGTATAAAGCACTGTGCTAGACAAGAGGGCATTAGCCAAAGTTTAAGTAATACATGGATCTCTATGCCCTCATGGACTCTCTATAAGAACTATTGTAGTTATTTACAGTGTTCCAAATAAATGAAGCTCTTGAGTAAACATTCTCCATATTAATTGCAGAATACTGTACTTTCCCTGATTTTAGCAGTGAAAAAAATAGTCCAAATGCTGAAATTAGTAATTTTAGATGACTTAAATTAGGCAGTTCACACCCTTGTCAATTCTGAATCCAAATTATAGTCAAAACGTCAGTGGTAGAAAGGCAGAAAGAAATCAGAAATGAAAAAATTCAATCTAAAATCAATATCTTAGGAATGATTGATTCAAAGATTTGTTCATTAGTACAGCTCTTCATTTAACATGATGAGAATGTAAACACCATGAAAAGGTGTTGAGAATGTAAATACCATGAAAGGGTGTCCTAAGAAATTTCTTAATGCATTTCTCACATGTTACTTTCAGTAGAGAAATGAGTTGGGATATCTATTGAGGGTTTTACAATCTTTCATCAGGTATTTTGATTTAGTCTTAGGAAATCTAGATACAAAAATTTTCACAGGCTTTTCTTTTTTAAATATTAACTCTGCATGTTACATTATGAACCAAAGTGTCTTTAAGTAATCTTGGACTAGGTATTAAATATCCAGACTTCTCATTTGCTGCTGAAACTTTAAGATGCTGTGTATGGGGAAAAAAGAAAATCTGTTGTTTTGCAGACGCCACCAAATATCCTCCTCGATTCTCTCTCTAAATATTACTTGTTAGAAGTAAAACATTTTTCCTAGCTTCTGACTAATGCTTGTATTTTGTGTTGAGGGTTTTTTTTGGCCACCACCCATTCAAAATACAAAATAATTCACCAGATGTTTGTTTTCTATATTTAAAGGTTAAAAAGAAATTTTTGGTCACAGCCATATAAGCCACATGCTTATTTTTGTTCATAGATTTATTTGGCAAATGGCTTTTATTAACTGCTAATTACAACATAAAAATTTAGATTTTAACCTACAGTTTTATTGAAAGGCTTTCTGTTCATTTGACTTAATTTTAAAAAAAAAACCTTAACTCTTGTTGGAGGTCCCAGTTAGAATGGTCCACAAATTCTTAGACATAAAAAAGGTTAGATATGATATGATACCTAATGGTGTAGTAAAATGATTAGAGGGCCAGCCTTGGATCTAGGAACATGGGTTCCAGGCCTGCCTTTGAGATATAGTGGTGGGCAATTGTGAACAAGTAACTTAATATCTTGATGTTCCAAGCAACTCTCTAAAACCATAACTTAATGAAGTTGCCTATGTGAATTAATGTCCACAGAAAGTTCTTCCAATAAAATCACAGTTCCTGACCAAAGGTAGGAAAAATTATGCCTAACATATTATGGCTCATGAGAAATTCCCTTGGATCAAATAAACCCTCTACTAAGGAAATGTGAAATAGTACTTTGGTGAATATTAAGCAAGAGATCATAAGCTTGCTTTAATCCATATAAATAAGCTAAATTCTTTCTCTGTGGAGCCACACAAATCAAGGTTCATGAAACCAAATAGGATGAAAATGATTATTTTCATATTTTTAATTGACTAAAGGGAAACTTATCTTTAGGAGATAGCCCTGTGGCACATATTTTTCTACACTGGTTTGGGGGAGAGGAAGCAATCTGAAAGAATCTCTTGAAATTCATAATCCTTTGCTCCTATCTTCACAGAATCACAGAATTTCAGTGCTGGAAGGCATCTTAGTGATCATATAGTCTAACCCATGTCAAAAAAAAAAAAAAAAGATTTGCCTCTTCAACATACTTCCAAAGTGGTCATCCAGATTTTATTTGAAGACCTTCAATGGGGGGAATGGGGTAAACTTACTACATCTTTAATCATGAACAAGTTGTCTATGAGACTCTTATCACTCCTTCCAGTTCACAGACAATATGAAAGAGACCAGAGAAAGTTGTTAGCCAAATCTGAGAAGATTAATGAAATGCAATTTCAAAAGTTTTTGGAGCTCTTAAAAGTGGTGGTGAAAATATATTTAAATGTGTGAATTAGCAAGGACAAGGAAAGGAAGTTTATGGATATCTGAGTGGCTTATAAGAAGACAAAATGGTGGGTAGATAAATGAGAGAAACATCTCAGAAATGAGACAAAAGATGGGACAAGTGAGGAAAGGAGTTGTCACAATAGGGTGAAAAGAAAAGGAAAGGGGGGGGATTTACATATAATTCAAAATCAAAAGCAACTACCTTAGAAAGCTTGGGTTAAGAGAGATCCCATTTGTATTTTATAGAATCATGAGATTTTAAAGTAGGAATCTTGGAGGTTATCTGGTCTCCCTCATAGCCAAAGCTTGAATACTATCTACAGAGTTCTTGACAGTCATAGAGCTTTCCACTTGAAGCTCTCTAGTGACAGGAAACTGTCCATCTTTCAAAATGGTATTTTTTCAGTAACTTCAGAAAAGTTCTTCCTGACACATAGTGTTCAATAAATGTTCACTTTATCAAAATATCTGCCTCCCCTTTATTTCTAACCATTGGTTCTAGATCTCTGTCTAGAACAGAACAGAATAAGTCATCATTTTACATATGATAACTCTTTAGCTAAGGGTTCTTAACCTGGGGCCTGTGAATTTGTTTTTTGTTAAAATATCTTGGTATTTATTTCTTTTGTAACTCCATGTATTTAATTTTTTTGCATTTGGAAATCTTATTCTTAGGAGTCTCTGGATTTCATCATATTGCTAAAGAGATCCATGACTATGAAAAATCCAGTGAAGGACCCTTGATTTTGTGATTTGAAGGTGGTGACCATGAACACGCTCTGTTCCTTATTCCCAAGTGTTCACTTTTTTTAGCTAAACATCTCTAGCTTCCTCAGCTGATTCTCCTACCACATGGTTTCTACTTCCCTACTTGTTTTTTAAGATATATTTATTACTTTAGTTAAGAAGGTCAGAGTTGGGGCCGCTAGGTGGCACAGTGGATAGAGCACCAGCCCTGAAGTCAGGAAGACCTAAGTTCAAATCTGGTCTCAGACACTTAATATTCCCTAGCTGTGTGACCCTGGGCAAGTCACTTAACCCTAACTGCCTCAGCAAAAAGCAAAAAATAAAAAAATAAAAAGGTCATAGTTAAATAATAACAAAGTCTTCAAGAACCACTCAATGGATACATGATGAAATTTTGCTCCTTTTTTCCTTCCACCTGTGAACACAAAGAAAAGTAATACTGAAAAAAAATCTTTCCAGAAAATTACTCTGACAAAAGTCTCATTTTGAGGATATTCAAGGGAACTGATTCAAATTTTTAAGAATGAGAGCCATTCTCAAACTGGCAAAGAGACAAAGAGATGCCAAATTATCAATAGCCATATGAAAAAAAGCTTTAAATCCCTAAAAGTTCAAGAAATGCACATTTAAACAACTCTGAGGTATCACCTCATATTCATCAGATTGGCAAAATTGACAAAACTGGAAAATGACAGATGCTGAAGAGGCTGTGGGAAAACAGGTAATTCAAGGCACTATTCCTGAAATGGAACTGGTCCAGTCACACTAAAAAGTAATTTGGAATTATTCCCAAAAAGGTACTAAAAATATGCATAGCCTTTGATCCAGTGATACTTCTATTAGCTCTACCCATACCCTAAATATATCAAATATGTTAAATATGTATAATATTTGACATATTGCATATATCTACACATATATAATCATGATACATCACATATATATCATTTAATACAATCTAAGAACTGAAAAAAATTATGGTATTTGAATATGATGGAAAATCACTATGCTAGAAGGAAGGATGAAGGGGATGGTTTCTGAGAAACCTGAGATTTGAATGAAACTTTGAAACAGACTTAGAAGTTCTGATCAACATAAGTTCCAGAGGACTCAAGATGCTACCTATCTCTAGAGCACTGATCAGACTGAGACAGTAGGAGTGGGGGGAGAGAGGAGGGGACATGGCTAGCAAACACATTTCTCTTGCCTGGCTATACATGTTTAGAGCTTGTTTTGTTTTTCTTGCTTCCTCAGGAGAGAGGAGAAAAAAATGCAAACCTTAAAATAAAATAAACTTTAAAAAAGCATATCTACCCAACTAGCAGGTTACCTAAAAAAGTGGGGAATTGGGTTGGGATTCCATTTTATAGCAGATATGAGAAAGGAAAAGAAAAATTCTGCCTCCAAGCTGAGTCTGAAAAGCCCATCAGAGTTCTTCTAAACTTCAAGCTTTAGTATCTAGTCCTGCTGTTACTCTGTTACTGCCAATCTCCATGGAGATGCATCCCAACCCTATTCTAGAACCCTAGATCATGACAGGGCCACTTGGTAGAGAGAATTGACTTCTAGGTGTGTCATGGAGGCTTTGGGGAAGGTACTCTCCTGTCCAGTGTGTTTGGATCTATTCACCCCGCCGGTTCTTGTCCTTTCCTGTTCTCACAACTTCTGCAAACAGTGCCTGGAGCAGATCCTTCTCTGCCAGAATTGCACCCACGTGAATGGGCAGTTTTGCTGTCCAGTGTGCAGGAAAGTAAGATTCACCTTTCCCTGAACTACTTTTACTTCAAGCTTTTCTTCCCATTCATATTTAATACAACAGAGAGCCCAAAGCAGAGTAAAGGTGATAGATACTGTTCTTTCTGTAAAGTTGCTAGAAACCAAAAATGTCTTAAACATTCCCACTTAAGTGGAGACGTGGTACTTGGAGAAGTAGCTCTGTGAGTTTGTTAGCTTGTGATGATGTTTATTAAGTACCCAGAAGCGTGGTTACCAGGCCTTGGAGTACAATGTTCTCTTCTAACCCAGAGAAGGGATGTAAAAGACTTGAGTGGACTGAGTCATGCTGAAACCAATAATTTCCATCAGCCACACCTTGGTAGAAAGATGAGAGCAGTCGTGGGTCTCTGTGCCAATTAACTACTTTTCCCTTCCCTGCTTTAAAAGGATTTGGAAAATAGATTCACACTGAAATGTTGGAGATAAGGAGTTAGGGCTGCAGAGGCTGAGGATGGGGTTTGGAAATTAAATTGCAAATGGCAATGAAGATGAACGATATGGTTTTCCTAATGAAAAAAACATACAACATAAAATAGATTTACTGAACATAAAATAATATAATAACTTATTAAATTTGCTACCCACGTTCTATACTATAAGGTTTGTCTAATTCATGTTTTCCTTGGAATCTCTATTTCCCTAAATCCTGATGGAAATTTCCAAAACATATCTATCACCTAGAATGATCCAATATAGGGAATCTGTCATTCTATGCCATTATTATTCAGCCAAAAAATCTTGAAGGCAGAGTTGGTGGAGGAAGGGGATTGGTAGCCATATTGCTTATTCATTGACTTCCTCTTTATATTTATATGTGTGTATATATATATATATATGTACATATATATGTGTGTGTGTGTGTGTGATGTGTGCATATATATATGTATATGTGTGTATAGATATAGATATAGATATATATACATATATATATGTTGTAACTATAGACTCTACTAGTCTCCATTTCCTGGGTTATTGTATTTAATAAATACTTCATTCATTCAATAAATATTTAATTTTTATTCCCTCTACCAAACAAAAACCAATTATCTTGTTTTCCTATTTGATATTCTAACCTTGTAGTTCCTTGACTTCTTCAAAGTATCTTGCACAATGTCTGGTACATAGTAGGCCCTGTTGTTTGAACTCCAGGCATCTTTATCTCTACTCCATTTATTTGTTGGCACAGTCATAAAATAACTTCACCACTTAGATCTCAAACTCTAGCCATAACCTCCCTCACCAAACTCTTCCATCTCTCTACTCCAGCAAATTTCTTTACCTTCTCAGCCATCTTACAGAATACCTAGCTGTCAATATAGTACACATGGAATAGGAAGAAAGTTCTTTTCAGCAACCTGAATAGACAGTCATTGAGACAGACCAATTTTTTTTAATTTACAAATTATAAAGTGTGTGGACAGAATTCATGCATTCACTCAATTACGTACAGCGAAGGGTCCTCATATGAAGACCCTTAAAATGTTTTAGAACAAATAAAAAAAGGCATTACTTAACATAGGTAACAAACACCATTCAAAGAGTTTTAGAATGATAGATTTGGGAAGGACTATTTTGGATGTAATCATGTACAATTCCCTCTTTTTAAAAGAAAAAGTGGAGGGCCAGAATGGGGAAGCAACTTGACTAAGGCAAGATCACATAGTATGAAGTAAGACTGGGAATCAAATTCCACAAGTATTTTGATTTCTAGGCAGGGTGATCAATTTCTATACCACATCACTTTTCCAGCAGCTGATAAAATAGTCACTTGAGGGAAGGATGTGGCAGTGCTGTGATGTATAATTTCAATTGCATTTGTTTTCTGAATATTTAGGCATTCTAAAAGATGAAGAATGCAGGTGCACTTTTTCAATCTTGCCCATATTGTGTTTGGATTTTTCAAGAAGAGATGTGGCAGAGCAAACTCATGATGTCTTTTGTGTTTTAGGTCATATATTTGAGAGGAAGGGGGACAAATGGATTGCAGAGGAACATTCTGGCAGAAAACATACTGGAAAAATTTAAAGATGAACTGGAGACTATCCATGCCAAGGAGCAAAACCAGCTTGCTCAAATGTGTGAAAAACATGGAGAAATTATGAATCTGGTATCATCTTACATTTTCCTTTTACACAGCTGCCCAACTAATCAATCTTTAACCGGTAATTTTACTCATTTCAAAGTGGTCTGATATTTGCCAGGAATTATAGGAGGACTGGACTTTCCTAAATAAACTAATTCTCCATTCTCTACTTTTAAAGTAGATCCCAGTATTTATAAGAAAAACCCATCCTTCAAGTTCCAGTTTCAATATTACCTCCTCCTTTAATCTTTTCCTTAATCATCACCACCAGAAATGATCCATGCTTTCTCTGAACTCCCAATGTGGTGCTCAGAATTTCAGAATAGGATAGGATCCTAGAATCATCTTAAACTTCCATTTCCCATATGAGGAAATAAACACAGAGAGTAAATAACTTGCCCAATTTTCACACCTATCATGACAAAACTGATAATAAGACTGAATGTTTTTACTCCCATTCCGGCTCTTTTCCTAGCCTTCCTAACTTATTAGACAGTGCCTTATATTGATTTCTTATACACACCCTAACTTCCATATTACAGTGGAGAGCAGAGGACAAGTTTCTTTTTTATATCTTCAGCATTTAGCACAAAGTCTTTATATAATAGTAAATATTTATTCAATGAATGAATGTACCTGAAAAGCTTTGCTACTGAAAGAAGTTGAAGAAATATTTATAAATAATTATCAGAGCCAGGCACAGTGGCCAAAGTTTGTAATTCCTACTACTATGCTGGTGGATCACTTGAATATGGAGGTTCTGAGCTGCAGAAGATCTAAAGCCTCCACAAAGTGTCCACATTGAATCCAGCATGAATATGATGAATTCTCTGAAGAAGAGGGCTAGGAGGTTGCCTAAGGAGGAGCAAATCAGCTCAGGTCAGGAAAAAAGGGAACAGGCTAAAGTTTCTGTAAAGCTTCTGTACAGATCAGTAGTAGGATTGGCCTGTGATGTCTCAAAGAAGGAAAGAGGGAGGAAGGGAGCGAGACAAAGTCAGAAAAACAGAAAAATATCAGAGCCCTCTGGTCCTCTTAAAGATACATCTGAACATCATATAAAGTTTAACTAAATCCTTTCAACTTCCAGAGGCAAAATTATCCAAGATAAATGGCTCAGGGATACTAATCTACTTCAGAAAAGTAAAAAAGTTAACAGAGAAAACCATAGTTACTAAGGAACTGCTATTGATAAGTACTTATGTCTTTCTTCCCAGGGATATACAAGGCCACAGCATATACAACCTAATATATCAGTACTAAGGTGCACAATAAAAACAAAGTTCTATAACTGTAAAGAAGGAAGAGAGAAATCTGTATAGCTGGGGTAGCTGGGAAAGGCTTCATGAAGAAGAAAGATTTAAATTGGCTTTTGATGGACAAGATTTAAGAGATGGAAGAGCAGAGGGGCCATTCAAGTAGAGGGAACAGAATGAGGATAGGAATGAGACATTGATGGAAATGGATGATGAATATATAGTTAAGGCTTATGAAAAGATTAAGGTGATGGAATTCTAACTCAGAATAGACATTAGACTTTAGATACCTCAGGCAAAGTTTGAAAATTGTGGGTCCCCGCCCACTGTGTTTTTGTCCA
Organism: Myrmecobius fasciatus; assembly: GCA_023553655.1. Taxonomy (NCBI): domain Eukaryota; kingdom Metazoa; phylum Chordata; class Mammalia; order Dasyuromorphia; family Myrmecobiidae; genus Myrmecobius; species Myrmecobius fasciatus. The sequence goes on along the minus strand of JAJPUD010003627.1, from coordinate 147,345 downwards.
CTAAAAACTTTGAGACATCATTGTACACACTTGGCTTATTATAAGATAAAATGCTATATGCAAGAGAGGAATTTTCCAGTATTAAAAACATGTCATGTATAAAAAGTAATTGTACTTCATTGTTTCCCCAGTTCCTTCACATGCTGTGTCTTAGGCAGCTGCATACCTAGCTTGCCCCTAGCTCCAGCTTGACTATGACTGAAGGAAGCATAAGATTCACTATGAGGATGTTATGTACATGTGGAGGCTCAAAAGTGTTTACAAAAAAAAAAAAATTTTAAGTAGGATTGAAAAGGTAGAGTGGGTTTAGATTATGGAGGGCCTGGAAAGCTACAAAGATGGTCAAGCTGTAGCATTCAAAGTTGGAAAAGACCTTAAAGACCCTCTAGTTCAGTCCCTCTCTCTTACAGAGAAAGAAATTGAGGGCCAGCTAAGTTAAGTGTTCTGCCCAACGTCACTCAAGTAGTAAAAAGCTAGGATTCAAACCCAGCTTTTTTGCTTACAAAATCAGTATTTTTCCCCCTGATCTGATGAGCCACAGGAAGTTATGGCATTTGATTAAATTCAACACACATATTTGTAGCATAGTGAAGAGCACTGTGGTTCAAGGAAATAGTGATAAGAAGATGAAAAAGGCACGATCCCTGTACCCAGAAACTTTGTAAACTATTAGCATCTTAAGCAGAGTAGAATGAAAATTGGTGGCAATGGGGTTGAAGCAATAATGAGATTATCAGAAGTGCCAGAGTAAAGGGCTAAGCAAAATATTTGTTTTCTAAATATGTTTGCCATTCTTATAGTCAGTAACTAAATGTTCATATTTCTGATTTAAAACCACCACCCAAGTTGGCCACCTAAGTGCATCTGCAGCCTTTCCCTGAAAGCAGAAGCCAAGATATTTCTACTGTAATAAGTGGGTAATCAGGGGCAGCTAGGTGGTGCAGTGGATAGAGCACCAGCCCTGAAGTCAGGAGGACCTGAGTTCAAATCTGGTCTCAGACACTTAACATTTCCTAGCTGTGTGACTCTGGGCAAGTCACTTAACCTCAATTGCTTCAGCAAAAAGCAAAAAAAAAAAAAAAGTGGGAAATCACAAAATCTTTTGCTTTTTTTCCTCTGTTCCTAACACGTAGCATAGTGTTTGGCATATATTAAGTTTTAATTAATCTTATTGAGTGATTGACTCCCATTACATATAATAAGTACATGGCTCTTTAGAGCAAAAACTTGGCAAGGAAAGAGAACTCTGGGCAAATCAAGCTGTTCCTTAAGCCAGAAGTTCTTTCTCAATTAATCTTTATACAGTTAGTTTCAGGCCATTTGTCTGTGCCCTGTTTTACCAAATGTAAAAAAATAAATAAATTTATAGATGGCTTTATTGTGTCTCATATATAATAAGTTGGTATAGGGTTGATTATTTTCATTTTACACATATGAAAAGTGAAGTTCTGAAAGGATGACATATGTAAAGTCATTTAGCCAGTGGGAGATCAAGAACTCCAACTTGGACTTTTCTTATTCCAAATCCATTATATGTTGTTGATGTGACAACCCCAAATGGTCTGCAGCAACATGGTGGCAGTTAATTTGTCACAGTAAGTGACAGGTGGGGCAGGAAGAAGGCCAGTTAGAAAAAGTGAAAATTGGGAGTAAAACTGGAAAATAATTGGCTTTACAATCACAATTTTATATTAAAAGTATATTTTATAAGAATGTTATTACATATACATGTTATTACATTTCTACATATACAGTTCTGTTTAGATACCATTTCTCTCCATTCTAAAGACAACTATAAGATTTTTCCAATCTTGTTTATATAATCAGTTACATATTTTAAAAACAAAGAAACAAAATGGGTAAACTAGTTGTTTAGAATTTCGAATGTATTTTCTCATAGATAAGCTTTAAAACAGTCGTTCTCAAGCCATTAGCCATGGTTCCTGAAGGAACTTGAAGGAAAGTCAAGTTTATTGTAAAGGGTACATACAGTTAATCAAATGATTCATTACAGTAAACAAAAAGAAAAGAAAAGCCCATGATGACAAAAGACCACCAAGGCTGTCTGTCTTGTCAAGCTAGCAAATGCCATATACTTTGATTTTTTTTTCAAAAATAAAAGCTTATTGATATCCTTTGTTTTTCCATCACTTAAATTTCTCTGTTGTCTTTCTCCTCCTCCTTTCCAGAGAACCATCATATATAAAACAAAGAATGTCTTTTAAAAAAAAAAGAGGAAGAAGATTAAAAATAATCAGCAAAGCCAATCAATACATCAAAAAAGTCCAAACATACATGCAGTGTTACATTTTTGGACCTCCAATCTCTGCAAATGAGTGGTAAAAGTTACCTACTCATAGTTCTTTGGGGCCATGCTAGGGTTTGGTTTTGTTTTTTTTTTTTTTTCCTTTCTGCAACATTCACTTTGAATTGTCTTATTCCTGTTCTTTCCATTAACATGTAGCTACATATATTGTTTTATTTTTAGCTTTTCTTATTTCAGTCTATCGGTTCATTTAAGTCTATCCATTCTTCTCTGTATTTATCATATTCATGAGTTCTTGAAACATTGTAACATAAGTGCCACAATTATTTATCCATTCCTCAATCAATAGGCACCTACTTAAGTTTCCTGTTCTTTAATACCACAAAAAATGCTGCTATAAATATTTAGGTTTCAGGGAATAAAGTTCAGGGAAATTCCTTCTTATCAATATCCTCCTTGAGTGGTATATACCTAGTAGTACAATCTCTCCATTCTCGGGGAAATTGTATTTAGCCTAATGTTTTCATTTCAATATATTATCTACTTATATCAGTTTCAAAAAATTAATAACACTAATAATTATGTAAAGATTTCCTAAGACAAGGGCAGAGAATGCGCATTGATTAGCAAACTGAGGACAGATTTTTGGCAACCTCTTGTAGGCAGATAAAGGGGGGGAGATAAAGTCAATAATCGATTTGCTCTGGAGTGATTCTTGATCTTTAGCCTTCCCCTTGAACCCTTATCTTAGAGCTGAGTTCAAAATGCCCCCAAACAGCTGCAACCCTTAGGCAAGAAGGAGGATGCTGAATTTGAAATGTTTTTATTTTGAGTGATGGGGCCTCAGAAATACTTGTACATATTTTAGGGTATTGATCTTTAAGGTAAAGAAATTAAATTGATTATCATTTTATAATTAATTGTATTTTGCAGCTGATTCCATTTTGTGTTATTGCCCTATTTTGTATGGTGGCTCAAGTCACATTTCTTTGTCTCTTAGCCTCTGAGCTAAGTTTAGAAGTTCAGTTCTCCTGATACTCATTGTTCTATTCTTGCCTTAAGAAAATCTGTTATCCTTAAGGAATTCAGGTGGCCACCAGAGGGTTTGGTCTAGTATCTTTACACTACAAAGCTACACTTCAGGATGTCTGATTTGTTATCCAAAGAAGCCAGGTCCATGATCTCTATCCTTACAGATAGATTCAAACAATGAACATTTCTTAATCATAGGAGGAAAGGGGGGAGTTGTTGCTACACCCTCATACCAGTTTTCACCCAATTGTGTTGTCCTTATTCCCATGGTGCTACCAGTCATGTTATCAATTATATTTTTTCTCTCACCTCTCAGTTCTGTTGTTTGTTCTATGCTTATAAAAAGGAGCTGTGCCTCCTCTTCTGGGTTATTGACCTGAGGTAGCCATTTGACCCACTTTGTTAACAGTTTATACTGTTAATAAACTGATAAAGCTCAGAATTCTGCACCTCAGTTTATCTTTATTAAGTTCTATAAAGAAAAAGTTAGCACTCCTTCAGGCCAAAACTATAGTTAATGCTGACTACATCCCTTGTCATGACATTGTAAAGAACCTTGCAAATTTGCCTCTTGGTCTATCTAAGATCTTAAACAGAAATAGCTCATGGTCAATAAGAACAATGAGGAATAAAGGAGTGAGGGTAGAAAATATAAGACTGAGACTAAAAGGCAGTGGCCATTTTCCAGCACATCTGTAGTAGCCTTTTTAATTGCTTCTGGGGGAAGGTGGCAAGATATTCTGATTTGGCTTGGACAGTTTGGAATTTTGTTCATGTGATATGTAGATATACTGAGAAATGTCCTGCAAGACATTCAATGTTCTTTTAACTAACCATGGAGATAAGACTCATTATAAGGTGGCAAATTTTGCTTTGTAATTCCCATGTCTGAATCAAGCTAGTAATAAACTTAAAAACCAAAGGTTAATAAAAATACAAATGTCAATCTCCCTCTCCTCCCCAATCCAAATTCATGGAATTGGTGAAACTGATTCATAGAGCTCTAGACACTCATTACCAAAGACTGACATATGGGGTAGGGAATGTATATGGCTTAAACTCACATTTTAATAGTTATCCTATAAAATGGCGACTGTAGCCATGTTAAATTTGTTGTGTTCTGAACCAAGATATTTTATCAAGTTTTTGCAGCTTACACAAGGCTTTCCTCCCAATATTCTGGGCAAGTATTTAGCAAGGGATTACTATTCCCATTTCATGAATGTATATGAAGAACATGAGGCCCACAGAGGCTAAATGGCTTCCCTCTAGCCCCATAGCTGGTAGGGGGCAAAGCTGGGATTCAAACTTTGATCTTCTAATTCCCAAACCAGTGATCTTTCCCCCACCTCACAAGTCTTGGCAAGCTTCCATATTTCTTGTTCAGTAACTCTCACAGCATATGGTACATAGGAAAACCTCATTTCAGGGTTAAACTGTCTCCTATTCACTGATGGAATCTTTTAAGGAGAAATGGACTCTGACTCAGAACTGAATCAAGGATTTGATGGCAGTTTCTTTTCTCAATCTCAGATGTGCCTGAATGATGATGAACCAATATGTGGAATCTGTAAACTCTTTGGTGACCATAAGCCTCACAGGATTGCAAAAATTTCAGAAGCATATTCAGCAAGGAAAATTACTTTCGCTGAGGATATACAGCTGGTACTTCAGAAATCTGAAAGCACAACTCAAGCAACAGAGGTAGGGGACCTAGTGACTTGTTTCCCTGAGCTCACAGACACAGCCAGATCACATTTTGTTCAAGTTTAAACAAGTATTCTAGTTGGGGCACCGAGATGAAGGGAAGGGAGGAGGGCCAAACCAAAGGAAAGAATAACATAGCACAGGTTACACAAATTGTTTTTCATCGGATTGCTCTGAAATGTGTTAACTTTTATATTCTGTACATTTTTGTGCACAAAACACCAGGGTTTGTGGGAAAGGCTATAGAAAACTCTTGGTTAATTCTCCAGTGAGTTATGCTATTTCAAATCCAAATTATTAGCCACATCTCAGCTTCTATATAGGCCAAGACATTGTTTTTCTTGCATTCATATAGTTTTCCCATATAAACCATATGTTAAATGTAAATCTTGGGGGCATATATTGACAACCAAAGAAAATGATCAAAGTTATAAATCTCTAGGGACAACTATGTTGTCACCTGGCAATAGATACTGTGGGTCTAAGTTTTCATCCTAATCGTATCAAACCATGTCTTTAGATAGTAATTTGTGCCTTATGTATCTAATTTGATTCCCATAACCTTGTGAAGTACACAAAGGCAAATACTTCCATTTAATAGATGAGGAAACTGAGACATAGGGAATTAAATCAATTTGCCCAATATGACACAATTAGAATACGGAAGAACTGGGGTCTTAACGTAGATGTTTGGACTCTAAAGCCAATTACCTATCTCTATCCCCCAAGTGAATTTGCCTCAGGAACAATAACATTATTTTACACATATATTAAATTGTAGTGTCAATTGGAAAGGACTTAGGACATAAAATGTCACCATTGGAAAGAACCCAGAAAACAAGATGTTCAATGCTAGAAGGCCTTCAATTCTAACCAGAAAGTTTTGAATTTGATGTAAGCTAGAGAAACTCTAAAGGGTTTTGTTTAGAGGAGTGACATAGCCAGGTCTATTCTGGAAATAGTTTGAAGGTTAGACTAGAGATAGAAGAGAGAAAAGGGAAAGCTCCAAAAGCCAATGGGCCACTAAACATGTGTGTGTATGTATGTGTGTGTGTATGTGTGTTTCATCATCTGAATGTTCACCAAATGCTCAGTATAAACTTCCAACACTGAGCCAACCCGAACATTGTTCTACAGTCTCATGCTCCAGAGTTGTTAGGGAAGAATGATTATTTCAGATAAATGAGCAAACCACCTACTATATTTCTGTACTGCCTCCTAGGGCTCTAGTTCCCATATATATGTTGGACCTGATGCATTGTGGAGCTGCATCTCCAGCTGGAGAGGTAGACTATAGTTCTAGCAATTTCCTTGATTAGGGAAGAGTGTTATTTTACACAATCACCCTAGGCGGCTTCCCACACCCCACAACAGAATTACAGGACTTAGAGCTGACAGTGATGTTAGAGATTTTGTCCAGCTCCAGCTCATTTTAGAGAAAATCAAGTCAGGGAAAAATGGGTCTTTTTCAAGATCATCAGTAGCAGAGCTGATGGCTTTCTAGGTCCTTTGGTTTTAAATCCAGTGATCCAGCTACCACACCATGCTGTCCTGGCCCCAATCCCCTAGTTTTCTCCAGTTTATAGATAAGGATACATGACACAGAGAAGGCAGTGACCTTAACTGAACCAACATTTATTAAAGTTCTACTCTAGGCTGATGGTAGAGAAAGACAAAAACAAAAAAGGCCCTGACCTCAAGAAACTAATCTTTTCTACTGCAGGGACAATAGACAAGTAAAAGTAATGTAAAGTAATTCTAATGAAAGAATACTAATATCTTTAGCTTAGGAGGTGGCATCTGGGCTTAGCTTAAAAAATGCCATTTTTGTTTTTAAATCTCTTAACACCTACCACAGTAACCAGCATATAGAAGGGCTTGATAAGGATTTACTGTTGAGTGATCCAATAGCTAACTCTAAATATTAGGATCAAGGCTGAATTCAGGTCTATAGATTTTAAATCCAGCATTTTCCCCATCTTGTGCTCTTCCTGATACTTGCTACATGTGTGATCATTTTATTTTTTTTAGGTGTCTCTTTTTCTATCTAAAAAATGAAGACATCAGTAGATGACCTGAGATTCCTTTCAGCTCTGGGTGCACTTTGAATTGCCCCCAAATTTAAACAGGAATAATATTTCCTTCCCCATTCTTTCCCTCCCCCACACACACAATAAAGAAGCCATAGGATTTAAAACTAGAACAGAACATAGAAACCATAGCTCATATTTAAATAAAGCTTTTCTGTTTGGAAAACAGTTTATATACATCTGGTTTGGTCTTCACAAGAACCTTACTAGTTTGGTGCTATAATCATCCACATTTTACATGGGAGGAAACTATGCCTGGAAGGTGATTTGCTCTGGATCATAAGAGTCTGAAATGGGATTCAGAGATAGGTCTTCTTCCTATGTTTAGAAAGTACTTTATCTAAGATGATATTCTTTCTCCCTAAATCTTAATTCAAGGATTCTTAACCTAGGATCTGAACGCTTCTTTTTAAAAAATAGATAACTAAGGGCAGCTAAATGGCACAGCCCTGAAGTCAGGAGGACCTGAGTTCAAATTTGGTCTCAAGACACTTAAATGTTAAATTCCCTAGCTGTGTGACCCTGGGCAAGTCACTTAACCTCAATTACCTCAGCAAAAAGCCAAAAACAAAAACAAAAAATTATAATTATAATTCAATATATTTGATTTCATTTTACCTAAGTCTTTCTCCCTAAATCTTAATTCAAGTATTCTTAACCTAGAATCTATATGCTTCTTTTTTAAAAAAAATAGATAACTATAATTCAATATATTTAATTTCCTTTGTAAAACCATGCAATTTATTCCATGTATTTTAAAAAACATTATTTTGAGAAGGGGTCCATAGCCGTCCAGCAGATTCAGAGATCCATGACACACACACAGAAAGTTGGGATCTCTTCCCATCTACTTTAACCTTCATTTAACAAATAAACCAAGGACATAGACAAGTAAAGTGAGTTTACCAAGAGCATACAAGAACACACACTTTATCAAGCACACACAAAGAACAGAGCCTCAAAATCAGAATTCAGATCACCTACCTCCTTGAGGTCAAACTAACAGATCTCAACAGCAGTAATATTCTCCCTGTCCATAACTCATTACCTGAATTTTGTACTCCTCACATGTTTGCTGACTAGGACAGAGAGATATGGGAGTAACTCACTAAAAAAAGTGTGTATGCCATTTTAACAGGAAACAGAAAAACTGATCAGCGAGCTCATCACCAGCACAGCAGACACTCGAGCTATGATCGACACTATTGGAAGCAGCCTATTAAATGGTATCAAATTTAGAATTGCCACCCTGAAAAAGAAATTAGACAATGAACATTCTACCAAGTTAGAGAAATTACAGCTTGTTGCCAGGGAACTTCAAGCCCCTAGACAGCTTTACCAACAGATGAAAACTCTTCTGGAGCAACATCTGAACGCAGTGCAATTCCTTCATGAAGATAAAAAGCTCAGGACAGAAATGGAAAGACTTATGGAAGGCAACTCTCTCCCAAAAGTGCCAATAAAAGATAATATTTCCATTAGGCACTATTTTCAAGAGCTCATCAAAGGCATGAACATCACTGATTTTGTTCTTTGTAAAACAGATCAGGTGTTGGTGAATACTGCCGAACTGTGTGAAGCCTGGAGATCAGGGTGTCCTACACAGAGCACTTTGTCAGGAGACATACCAGATGAGACTTTCTGCAAGACTGTGCTGGGTTTGTTTCGAAAACCTAATGAAAAGGAGCTCAGCCTTCCTCGAAACCCATCCTGTTCAGCTTGTAGTCCTTCTACTCCCATTAGCTCCTCACAAGAAAGTGATGCTGGGTCGAAAGAGTCAATAGTATAAGGCAATATTTAGGGCATGAAGATGGATGCTGCTTCTATCACTGCAGATGCAGTCAGAAAGACACAACTACATTTAAAAAAAAAAAAAAAAAAAAAAAAAAAGGACTCTTCAAGTTGTGATTTTTTCCCCCTCTCTTTGAACCAAAGGGCTTCACTGGGAACATAGCTTATGAGAATTATTTTTTAATGGAAACTTCACATAGATTTCTTTTCAAGCTTTACTTGTGGACTGATTATGTGCCAGGTCAGCATGTGAGTGCTTTCAATCTGAAAGGATTGGAAGCTGAGCTTTTGGCTAATGAGAGGAGAAATTTTCCAGGACAAAAAAAGCAGAGGAGGATAGAGGAGTGATTATCTCTGATCACTTGCCATGGAATGTCAATTCTTGGGTTTGGCCTAAGAACAGTTTTCATTGGTTAGAAATTCTATTAACACATTTTTTTCCACAGCAATGAAAGCCTTGGAGGGATCCCGGCTAGTGCTTTCTCCCCCTTTGTTTTCCCCTTCTATAGAAGGGAGTTAACTGCTGGGTAAAGCCTCCCTTAGGAATTCTGTTGCAATTCTGCAGAAGTGCAGGAAGTGCTTTTACCGCCTAAATTCTTATCAAAAGAAGAAGTCTCAATTAGTGAACAGCACAATACAATCCAAGGAGCACCAGAGTCTAGATTCCACTGCTTACTTTACCACTTACTATCTTTTTTGACCGAGGGGGAAAAGTCACTTCCTTTTCTCTGGCCTCAGATTCTTTATCTGTAAAAACACTTGAATAATTTCAAGTTCCTTCTAGCTCTACATTCTATTCCATTAAAACACACACACACACACACAGCACCCATAAGAGCCTCAATCTAGGAAGAGGAAAAGCTCACCTTTCTCTAGTGGTTTCAAACACTTTCCTCCAAATATTTTTGGGAGGTGGCTAGCACTATCTTATAGAGGTAGAAGTTTAAAAGAGGTGAAGGGGCTTGCCTCTAGTTACACAGTGAATGAGAAGCAGAGTCCAGACTGGAACTGGGGTCTCCTGACTCCCACTGAATCCCCTTTCCACTGAAGCCTCTTACCTGCATATTTGGCATTGAGCTAGAGATTGAAGAGTCTATAAAAGAAATGTAAATTGCAATCCCTGCCATCCAAGAGTTTATAATCTACTTGGAAGCATTCATGTCCCTCCCACACAATGGTATTAAGAGGTTTTAAAGAAGTTTTAGTTGTGTTTTTCAAGGATTTTTTAAAACTCGTAATTATCCACGAGAAGTAGGCTGTGTACTTTAGGAATCCAAGAGTCCCAAGAGTAAAAAGGTAAATTTGCTACTCAGGAAAGAAAAGAATAATCCATTAACATCAATAGCTACATTAGCACCTCCACCAAAATTATTCACTGTTACCTTCTTAGACTAATGGAATACAAGCTATGACATGTCCTACCAAGTTAAAAAAGCTTTGACTATGGGCCCAGGAATGGTGTGTTTTGTCATCTGTGGACCAACCTAGATTTATATAGAGTATCCTTAGAGTTGATCATGGGGCAGCTAACTTTTTCAGTTATAAAATGTGAAACTGTACTATGATACAGAGTAGCAACAATCAACATCAGTAAGGGGAGCATCTGTACCAATTAAAGAAAAACTATCAGATTAGCTAAGTACAAATCGCAGAAGGAAAAGGTCCCAGGAAAGGCAAGTCAATGAGGACAGAGAAAAACCCTAGAATATGACACTCATGGAAAATAAGTGGAATGGGATACTACATGTCATAGACATCTTAAAGATTCCAGAAGAGCAAAATACTCTAGGCAAAGGTAGGGGGAAGGCAGGAAAAGGAGATGAGGTATAGGGAGGGAGAAAAGGGAAACTACAAGTAAATACATTTTACCATGTAGGCTCATGAGTCCTGGACTTACATATAAATTATGTAACATTTCAGTGGGTTCCCACCTCATCATTCTTTAAACTATAGTTGAGTAAACTTCTGTCCAGATTGCCTTCCTTTATCTACACAAGCTGGATCCTGCTGTTCTTTTGGGCAGCTGCTTCTGGCTGGTTCACAATCCTATCAAGAAGGGACTAGGTAGAGTTGAATAGTTAAGAATACTATTTTTAAAAAAATCTTCTGTAAAACATTGGTCAATTTATGGCAGTCTAATCTTGCATGTTATGGGCATTTTGGCTCATGAGGGAGAATGTGCTTGGGGCTATCATTAGGGGCATTCCCCCAACCAGAACCTCCTCACAGTTCCATTTCCTGTAGGGCTGTCTTCACTATTGCACAAAGCCTCTATTCTGTCAGGCTTTGTGCACAGTACACATAGTAGTTTTAGAAGGCAAAAGTATATCTTTATCTCCTAAAGGCCTTTAAACATGATGAAACTCCTGGCCAAAACTTGGAGTTAAGAGCCAAGGATGATTGTCTTAGTTCGACCATCAATTTAGTGTGTATGTGTGACTTTGACTGGGCCCATCATTTTCCTCTGGGCCTTGATTTTCTAATCTATAATAGAAGGGCCTGGATCTGAGGATATCCCTGAGCCTTTCCAATTTTACAAACTTTCCTTCTGAGGTGTTACAACTTTGCAATATTTTAAAGCTTCAGTTCCCTTGAAAGATAAGATTCTAAGAGATTATTTTCATCAACTATTTTTCAACAGAATTGTCCCTACTATGACTATAATAGGTTTTTTTTTTTCTCGAAGAAATTATTCTTTGGTATGCACATGGTACACAAAGCTGTTAGAAGCCAAATGTTTCTGCTTTGTCTCTCCAATTCCATATCTTGTCAAGTTCTATGTCAAATAAACTTCTTAAGGCAAAAGCCTTGAGACATCAGAAATAAAACTGGGAGACCTTCACTACTGGCTTCGAAGCAAGACAGCACTCTGATTCACAAGAGCTCAACCAAGGTATACTATCTGCTGTACATAGAGCACCAGGTTAGGGAGGATGCCCCCAGGCTGTCGGATCTCAAATCCCCAACCTTGCTAACTACAAGCTGACCACTCACTGCACCCAAATTCTCCACCCGGTGAGGCAGAAAATAGAGCATTTGTTAAACACCCAATGGGGGGGGGGTCACCCGGAGGAGCTGGGAGATGGGTACCAGGAAAGACTCCCCTGCAAGGTGGGGCCTGAGCCCAGTTCTGGAGGAAATGGGGCATCCCAAGGAGGGGGTGGGTAGCTAGACCTTGGGCCCTGCAGGAGCAGGTGAGGGATCCCCAGAAATGGGAGGCCTTGAGGCCAAAAGGGGCTGGACAAAGGGAATCCCAAGGGTTGGGGGGGGAGGAGTGAGGGTAAAGTTTGGAGCGGGGGCGCTCCCGCATCATCTTGACACTTCTTCCTGCCTGCTCTACATCCTTTGCCAGAGGTCACCCCAAAGCTGGTCAAGAGCAGAGCTTGGACAGAACAGTCCTTCACCTTTGACCCCTCTCATTTCTTGGTCTGCCTTGTCACGGGGCCAGCCACGCCTTGTCCCCATTGCCCACAGGCTTTCACAGGAGGCTCAGGAGACCAGTGCTCAAACCCAGGTCTTGCTGTGTGACCTTGGAGAAATCAATCAACCTCTCTGGGCCTCGATTCCTTTGAAAAAATGAGAGTGAATGCCGGGGCTGGCTCTGCTGCTCCCTTTGCAAGGAGGTTTAGGAGGGAACTATCATAGAAAGCAAAATCTAGGCAGTCTTGAACCCTAGGAGCTGGCCGGGGGAAGCCCCCTTGGCGTGGGCCTCTTCCCAATACTCAGCCCCTGCATCACAGAGGGCCTAACGGCTTCCCCGCGGCCACGTGACGGAGGGCCTGTCAATCTGCGGCAGGCGGGAGCGGAGCTGGGGACATGGCAGAAAGGGTGGCTACGAGGCCTGTCACTCCTCGGTTTACACAAATGGAAAAGGAGGATGGGATCCGGGGAAGGCGGGCTCAGCGTTCTCCCTTCACCAAAGGGAGTCGGGAATCTCAGCCTCGAGGTGGGCGGGCTCCTTTTGCTTTAGTCCAGTGGGAGCGGGAGAAAGTAGGCGCGGCGGGAAGGAATGGATCGGAGGGGCTGTCATTCCTTTCTTTTCTTCCAATGAGCGGCCGGGGAGCTGCCAGCTCCGCCAAGGGGCCCTACCTTCCTTCCCTCCTTCCCTTCCTTCCTTCCCGCGATGCCTTTACCTCGGGCTGCCGCGGCGGCGCTCGCCCCCGCGACTCCATCCGGGTCCTCGCCGCCGCGGGTTATCCCGTACGGCGTTCCGGGGAAGCGGCCGGCACTGGGGGCCCAAGACCGGGACTGCAGGCGGTGGGCCCGGGCCTCGGTCCTCCCCTCAGCCCTGAGGTGGGTGAGGCAGGAGCGGCCGCCATTTTCCTCGCCCTCCGAGGCGGAGGAAGAGGTGGCGGCGGTGGCCTGTGGGGGAAGGCGAAAGGAGGGGGGAGCGGCGGTCGCGCCAGGCGGGGAGAACTGGGGCCTGGCTGGATGAGGAGCCGCGGCGGAGCCACTTCTTCCATGGCATGTCTAGGACTGCCGGGCCGCCTCGGTGGGAGCGGGGGCGGGCTGGGCCCGGACCTGTGGCGGCACCCGCGGTGACAGGTGCCCGCAGCGTTGGGCGTGGGGGAAGCGGGAACTAGGACCTCTCTTAATGCGGCCTTCCGCGCCTGGCCTGAAGTAGGTCCAAGGAGGTTACTTCAGCTGGGTGCAGGCGGCGGGGAGGGGGAGGGGAGCGTGGGGAAAGAGTGAGAGAGGGAGAGACACCTTTTCCCCTCCCCCTCCCGCACTTCAATCAAACTTGAGGCGCCTGAAAATCCCTCCTCCCCGGCCAGCGCTCATTGGCTGGCGGCGTCCACTGCCCCAGCGTGAGAGGCCGTGGGGGCTGCTCTCCCTCCGTCACTTCCGCTATCAGGTTTGTGGGCCGGGGAGACCTTGGCCTTAGGGGTTGGGATGAAGGAGGGAAGGTAGGGAGTGCGAGGGGAGGGGAGTAGAGGAGAGGAGGGAAAACTTGAAGGAAAGGGGTGGGCCGGAGGTGGGGAGGATGGGGGAGGGCTCGGAGGGGCTGCTGCATTCCTTCTGACCTCCCTTTTATCTATCGGGCTATTTGCATCCTCCAATCCCTGGAGTAGCAGCTGCTGCCACTGAAGCTGAAGGTCTGCCGCCGCAGCCGTCCTTGGGGAGGAGGGAGGGGGAGGAGAAAAGGAAGGAGGAAATTGAGTTCCTGGGATGGGGCTCGCGGGTTTGAGCTGCAGGTTTGCTTCGTTGAGTCACCGGAAACAGCTTTAAGTACCAGCCCTAGAGGTTTGCCTCTTCAGCTTTTTAAAGCTAGATAAATTAATTTTATTTGGGGGTCATTTCGGGTCATTTCTGTGAGCTCTTGAAATCGAGGCTCTTTGTAGTTAGCTAATAAACTTATTGTGGGATGCTCCAGTTGTGAACAATGTATTAACCTCTATGTCCTTGGCCAGAAATTTTTTTCCTTAACTTGTTTTCCCTCTGACCACCTGCCTACTGCTTTAAAGGTGGCAAATATTTTGTTGAGGTTGGAAATGATTTTTTTTTAAACAGAAACTGAAGTTTGTGAACTCCTATTTAAGAAAAACCTTAAGGATGAGTAAATGGGGCAGGTATAGAAATTGTCACTTTCACTTGTACCTAAGTGCTTAATTCTTGGTGGAATATTTAGCGGTAAAAGGTTTTTTTTCCTTACAACTTTTATTACTGTTATTTGGTGCTCTGCCTTAAATCCATAAACGCTCAAAACTTGTGGTGTGAGAACTCGTTATGCATTCACCTAGGTGACCACAGATACTTTTTTTTTGTTTCATATATGTTTCAACTTTTAATAAGTTGGCAAGGTATCCTTGCAATTCCTAAACAGATTTGAAAGACTTTTTCATCTTAAGCATTTAACAAGCAATTTTCCAACTATGTTTTGGGGATCTTTAAAAATCGATTGCTCTCTCAATGTGTTTATAGTCCAATTCACATGCCACAAGTTGGTCTGTGAGAAGGGTTGGTATGGATAAAAAGTTTTTGTTTGAGAATAAAGGGAATTACAAGATTAATTTTGTGGCAATTTAAAGTCACTAAAAGTTGAAGTTGAAAAAATTAGAAAAATTCCTTTAGATTTATGCTGATGTTTTCATATAGACTTGAAATTGCCCATTACTGTTAACCATATGCTTTGTTGTAAATTTTTCTGAAAATAGTTTGGCATCATCTGCAGTTGATTATAATTGATAATGGCCAAGTATTAGAAGGGAATAAGTTGTTCTGCATCATAAGGTAGGAACACATTAACTCTAAAGAAATCTAAAAGGAAATTTGCAATTTTTTTAACTCATTTTTTTTTCCCTTATATTTCATTGAATCGATTTAGGGAAATGCTTTTCTTTGTTTTAAAACAAGTTGTCTGAAAATTAGAAAGTTTAGAATTTATTGCCCACATAATTGAAAGGAAATTAATGAAACTCTTTGAAATATCCTAAGTTTTTTGTGAAATTTTAGAGTTTGAAGAATGGATATCTAGGGGCTTAATCTAGTCTAGCTCATTGTACAGAAAAGGAAATATAAGCCTGGAAAAATGAAGTGATTTTTGCCCATGGGCAGTTAGGTGGCAAAGTGGATAGAGAACCTAACCAGTAGTCAGGAAAACTAATGAATATTAATTGAATTAAATTTGGCCTCTTAAGCTTTTTACCTGTGTGACCTTGGACAAGTCACTTAACCCTGTTTGTCTCAATTTAATTATCTTTAAAATCAGCTGTGAAGGAAATGTCAAACCAGTCCCTTATTTCTTCCAAGAAAACTCCAAGGAGCTAAAGTGATTGACCACCACCACATGGAACTAGTTAGTTCGTGGTAGTGCTGAAACTAGAACCAGTTTCTGAATTGCTGGATTAGTACTCACATACCCCAAAGTTTTTTGTTTGTTTGTTTGTTTTTAATAGTATTTATATATAGTTGCCACTAGTATCTGTGACATTTCTTAGCCATGACTGTTAAGTGGGATATCTGCCTATATTCACATATTTAATGTCGTTTATTCAATATTCTCTATTTTTTTCTATTTTGTAGATTCAGGATGGTAGTCCTGAAAATTATTTCTGTTTCCAGTTTATAGTCCTGGTCTTTTCCAGTATTAAAAAAAACGTGTTTCGGTCTGTGAAACATATTTTGGTGTCTGTCAAAGTTAATTTTTTATTAATTACCACATGTATATAATAAAAAGAATAGTAATCTTGTTTTTGAAGGCAAGTTTCTAGTCTTGGCTTCCACTGAAGTATCCTGAGCTAGTCATTTCATCTCAAGACCTGAGGGAAGAGGTTATACATTTAATGTTTGTAGGAGTGATTTTTATTTGAGAGCTAAAAGTTTTATTTTGTTTTTTGTTCTACTCTGGAATTAGCCATTTTATTATAAATGGCTTTGTAAAATACCATATTCCTGAATGAGCTATCAAAATTACTCTACATTACTTTAGAATTAAGCTACTTTGAAATCTTGTTCATTAATGTACTAGTTTTTTGGGGGGTGGTGTGGGGATGTTTGTTTTTTATTTTGTTCTGACATTGTAACTTTAGAAGTAACTTTATAATCTCCTTGCTTAGAATTCTTATCTTGTAAGTAACTCTTCCTTTGCTTCCCAAGGTTATCAAAATGACTAATAAAATAGAATATAATGTACTTTACTTCAGAAATATTATACATAATGCAAATTATTTTTGCCACAACAGACAATTCAAATTGGTCAACTAGTTGTTTTTCAAAATGTAAAGTTAACTATATATGTAAATTTAAATTGTATGTCAAAATTGTGTACTGATTTCACTGTTTGCTCATATAAAATTAAGGAGTTGAACAAGATGACATCCCAAAGTCTCTTCAGATTCTCAAATTATGTGTTGATATGCTATGATTAGCAGCTTTTGTGAAGTTAGTCTTTACAAAACATTTTCATTCTTTCCCCATATTTAAAGATTAAAGATTTCCTTCCTCTTTCAAAAAAAAAAAGGCTTTTGGAAATTCTGAGATCTAGGATACATTCTGAGAAAATGCATATCAAAATGATAACTATATACTTTAAAAAAAATTTTAGGGAATAATTTAAGAACTTTAAATTATGTTAAAGTAAGTAATGGTAATAATGAATCCAATTGATAGCTATTTTGGTATTTTAATTTTTAAATTTATTTTTATTTAATATTTTAGTATGTATTTTCATCTCCAGTTGTGAAATAATTTTACCGCTATTATGTTAACACAGTTAACTGTTAAATTTAGGGTTTTATTTTCTTGGAGGTTTCATTAAATATACTAGCTAGTAAGGATTCACATAAAATAATGCCTCAACTTCTCAATAAATCTAGAAACACCAGGAAAATTGTGATTATCAGAAATGAAGCTAAATGCACTAAGTTGTTCCTGGAAACTAAATTGTAAAAGGTTAGACAACCAAAATTTTTCTGTGGGCACAAAAATAAAATTGAAAAGGCATTACATATAGTCAAGTGTTTTGGCTTCAAATTCTGACTATTCTATATGGCTTTGAGGACTTAAAAGAATAGTGTTAACATGCTTGCACATTAAGAGTTGAAGCAACTCTTAAATTTTGCTCACTTTCACTTATGTAAAGTTTATTGAGAAAGTTAAAAACTTTGGAGGTTGTGAGTTTATTTTGGGATTATAGGGTAGATCAGTAATCTGTTGCTTTTAAATATAACATAAGGTATTGTGAATTTCAGAGAAAAGAAATAGCACTTGACTATCTATGAAAAGCTTGCCTAACAAGAATATTTATAGCGTATTAACATCTAGTTAATATTGGACAGTGTCATAGAAATCTTGAATATCCAGTACATAGATTTAAATAAGTTTATTTTCTTTAGTAATACTTCAGATTTATGAGAAAGTGAAACTGAGCAGATTTCTGTTTTGCTTTTAAGAAAGCTCCATTTTAAACATTTAATTCTTGTTAACAATTTCATTTTAACCATAATAATAAACCTGATGATCAAAGTGCAATATTTAAAAATTAAAGCGTGATGGATTGTTTTCTGATATAGGAGTAAACAAATTTGTATGGAGGATCGCAAACTATACTTTTCGTTGCTCTTTAATTTTTTTCTAAGAATTTTAACCAGTGTGTGTATATAATTTTAAGACTTAACTCCTTGGGAGGTAGATTTATATCATACCTGTTTTACAGGTAAGGGAGTACAAGGAAGCTAATCCCTAGATCAATAATTTTGTGGTTTAACTATTTGAATACAGCTTTGTGCCTTGGGAGAATTAACAAAATAAATCCACATAGAGGTGGGTAGAAGTAATTGGTACTTTTGTTTTAGTTACCCATATGAAAGTATTTCTAACAGATACTTTTTAAAGCTTTAAATCTTTAAAGTCATTTAACTCAATACTTTGTTGAATTAGTCACAATATTTTCTGCTTTATGCATACATTTTTGAATGCTTTTGAAGCATTTTATAAAAATGTTTTGTCATGAATTAGTTATGCTTTTTAATACTAGAAATACAGGTGCAGAAAGTTTTTTTTTAATAACTGACTAGATTGCCTGTTTAGAGTTACCCATTTTTTATAATTGAGGAACTCTTGAAAGTTTATATAATTTTGTTTTATTTATGTCCTTTATTTTATTCTCCACTCCAAACATAGAATGGTTCAAAGGTGATGCTAATAGGCAATTTATAAAGATGATCTAGTCCAATGTATTTTCTATAAGAATCAGATTAAAAAATATTACTTAAAAGATGACAGTGAATTTATAGAATTAGGAATAACTTGTATCTCTGATTCTTTCTATTATACTGTAGTATCTATCAATAATCATTTACTAAAATCCTAGGTTCATAGACTTTGAGCTAAAAGGGAACTTTGAGACCATCTAGATGAACCCTACATTTTACAGATGAGGAAACTGAGGCCCAAAGAAGTCAGTTGATATGCTGAGGTCACTTAGTGGTTGAGCCAAAATGTGTACCATATTCTTTTTACTCTTAAATTCAGCATTCTTCTTACCACTCAGTGTTTCCTGAATCTTTTGCATCCAGTTTCATATTAGGAAATTATATAGTGAAATGAATTCTTCAATTTTCATTCCTCTTCTAATGATCAGTTTTGGCATGAAGGATATAATTGGCAAAATGTCGATTAGAATTTTGTAATTGGAATACAAATGATGATCGAAGCAAAAAAAAATTTAATGCACATTTACCAAGATGCCACCATATTTTACAAAAGTTGAGAAAGAAATCATATCTTTATTTTTTTACTTTATTAAAAAACTTATGGCCCTCCTGCTTGATTCTTGTACCTTGATTTCAAATTAGATTTGGAAGAAGTTGCATAACTAAGTTCTCTGCTCCACCAGCAATTTAATTTATAATGGAACTTTTCCAAAGAATGTCAGCCATAGTCATTTAAAAAATGACAAGTTTCTTTATTGTTTCTTAGCTTCCTAGTTAAGAATGAGGTTCTCCTTTATTGGGTAGTTTTCTGATTAACTTATAATGTAAGATGTTAATGGTTTTAAATTTTAGATAAATATTTTTAAAACAAGGCAGCTCCTAAAGTAAAGCATGGTTAAGTCTTTTATTCCTTAAAGTCTTTAACATAGCTTTGTTTCCTTGTCTTAAAACTTAATCCTCTATTTCCACAGCAGCCTATTATGATGTTGGAAACAGGATTTCCAGTTAAGTCATCAGCAGAAGCAAGTAAGATTATTAATACTTTTTTTTTCTTTAATGTAGCTTTTGACAGAAAAGTATGTTTAATAATATAGTAAATATCTTTTATCTAGAATAACGGCAGAACCTTTAAAAATGAATCAAGATCCTAAGAGTCTTGGAGAAGATTAAGATTGGGGAGAGAGTCATAGAGCTGGAAAAATGTTAATACATTGTTGACAGCTGCTTACTAAGCCATGACTGGAATGGGCCTGCCATTGTGGCCCTTTTTGCATATTTGAGATTTATCTAGAGTTAAGGGATTTGTGTGTATGTGTTTTTTTTTTAAATATGTCAATGCTTATATAGTAACAGGCACAGATCCTCTATACATTATGTAATTTCTAGTGTACTTTTTGGGAATTGTGCGGGAGAGACTGTGTATGTCTATGTATATGTGTTGAGACTATGATGAGAAATGCACAGCCCTTTTATGGTTTTCCATATGCACAAAGCTATGAGGCACGTAATGTCAATGTACTCATTTTTTTTCAGATGATGCTGAGCCTTGCCAAGATTGTGACTGACTTAGGATCATTTAGCTAGTGACAGCCAGGACTAAATTTGACCAGATCCTTTAACTTTCAAAAAGTCAGTGATTTTTCTGCATTTGTTAAATGTCACTACTGTAAAAATTAATTTTTAAGCACAAGGGGGAAATACAGAAGAAATGTTTTAATTCAAGGCACCTATATGTGTGTGTGTGTGTGTGTGTGTGTGTATTCAGCCATATAATTTTTTGCACTCCAAGGTTTTGAAAAAGTTATGTTCAGCACAAGAGGGAATACTATCAATTAGATGTTGAATCCATTAAACTATTCACAATAAATAATACATATGTTCTATGTGCCTAGGAGAGTTCTAAATTGAGATAGGATATGTTGACATTTAAAGATATGGTTTTAACTAGTAGGCCTTCAAAGTTTTTTCTCTAATTATGATTTTATGGTCCATTCTTCTATAGAGCTTTTATAATTTAGTAGTAAACTCCTTTGAAATTAAAGTCTTGGTTATTCAACTTCCCTAGATTTGTATAGTTCTTTAAAGAGATTTAAGTTAATGGTGGCAAATAATAATTGATTTAATTAGTCATTTGTATTGAAAGTGAGCAGGCACTTGTTTATCTTGGGAGACATAAAATGGCTGATTTAACTAGGCATTTCTGATGTTTTTAGCAAAGCTCTTGCCAAGTAAAATATTTCCTGACTAACAAGGTTATTAATTAATCTGTCAATTAGTTTTTCTTTAAAGGTTATTTGAATTCTATTTACCTTGGAAAATTGGTTTAAAATTGAAGATAGCCTATATCAGATTGCTTGCTCTCTTGGGAAACTAAGGGAATGGGGGGGGGGGATTTGGAATTCAAAATTTTACAAAAATGAATGTTGAAAATTGCTTTATATATTGGAAAACTGAAATAGTATTGAGAAAAAATTTAAAAAAAATTGAAGGTAACCATACCTTGAATTTACATGTGCCTTCCAACTTATATTATGAAAAATAAAATATTGCTAAGTCTGTATTAGCAGACAGACTTAAAACATCTACATTCATGTCCCTAAAACCCCTAATTAAGGCTGAAGGGTCTTCCCTTAAACTAATAAATAACTGTTCTTAGCAACAGTAGGCTGTTTTACAATCAGTTTGTGTGTATTTAATTTAGTAACTGCCAATGGTAATGTATGAAGTCTGTATCAAAGCAACATTTATTAGATTATATAGTACTGAATTCTGTTATTATACACTTAGCATTTGCTGCTAGGAATACAGATATCTTTATTATTTAAAAAGGAAGGAAATTTGTAGGATCAGGCCCTTGTCCTTAATCGTCAATCTCTGACAAGTTTTTTGTTGCAGTGAAGTATTGTTATGACACTGATTCAGTTGATCAACTTGCTTTTCATTATATATTCCTTGAACTGGATAGATGGAATAGGATATTTTTTCAAGATAATATTGAGGGTCAGTCCAAGTACAAATTTGGGGATTATGTCAGATCCTAATATTAATATACCTCTTTGAAGGTCTGATATAATTCCCCAGACTTCTTCCCCTCAGCTGGCTCTTTCAATTCATGGTGATCTAGATCATTTACTCTATGTCCTTAAAGAACAAAAAACAAAAGAAAACTTTTTATTTATTATTTTGGTGAGGGGAAAGGGATAGCTAACCCATCTCCAACAGTAAGGCTAGGACCAAACCTTTGTGTTTGTGGGACTTATTAAGGTCCATCTAAACATTTTCAGTGCTTTGCTTTAGGTTAAGCTACATATACACAAAATTAGCTTTTATTACAAATTTGATTTGTATACTATGTCAGTATTTAAAAAAAAAAAGTTTTTTTTGAAACCTATAAATAAAAAATTAAGGTTATTAGCCAAGTCTTGAATATAGTGAGGTTGTGAGCTAGGCAGTCAATAGTACATAGACAAAAGTCCATGTTCAAGTCGTCAAATCACCACAACTTTTTAACATCCCCAAAAAGATATGTTTCTTATTACCATGCACAGCTCAATTGAACATTTGGTAGACCTGAAAAAATTGTAATAAAAGCCAGAGACCAAGTTCCCCAATTTCCCCATCTGACCTTTCCCTTTCCTCTATTTCTGTCCCTGAGCTTAAATTTACTTTTTAAAAAAAATCATTCCATCACAGTCAACTCAAATCTTTGCCTTCTATGTACACTCCTTCTAACTACCCTATTAATGATAAAGTTCTTAGTAGAAGTATTCTCTCCATTTAGGAATAGAAACAGTTTAACTTTATTGAATCTCTTATTCTTTCCTTTTCCTGTTTATCTTCTTGACTTTGTATTCTTGTCTTGTCTTTCCATTAGAAATGCTTGAAATTCCTGTTTCATTAAATACCTATTTTTATTCTTGAAAGATTATACTCAGTTTTCCACAATAGGTAATTCTTTGTTGTAATCTTAGCTCCTTTTCCTTGAGGAATATCACTCCCAAGTCCTCAGATTCTTTAAAGTAGAAGTTGTAAATCTTGTGTGATCCTGACTGTGGCTCTTAGACATTTAAATTATTTCTTTCCAGATGCTTGCAATATTTCCTCCTTGACCCAAGGGGTCTAGAACTTGGCTAATATTCCTGGGAGTTAATCAATTTGTTATTTCTTTCAGAAGGTGATTGGTAGATTCTTTCCATTTCTATTTCACCCTCCAGTTCTGAAGTATTGGGGCAGTAAATTTGATGTTTAAGCTATTCCCCTTTTCCCCCCACCCTCCAATCCCCATTTTTTTAAATTATGGCTTTCACGTAGTCCAATAATTCTTAAATGATCCCTTCTAGTTCTGTTTTCCAGATTATTTTTTCACTGAGATATTTCACATTTACTTCTGCTTCCCCCCTCCCCCATCCTTTTGATTTTGTTTTAAGACGTCTCATGGAATCATTAGCTTCCAGTTACCTATTTCTAATTTTTAAGGAATTCTTTTCTTCAGTGAATTTGTGTACCTCTTTTTTTCTGTTTATTCCATTCTGTTTAAAATATTTGCTTCAGTATTTTGTCCTTTTGCCAAGTTACTGATTCTCTTTTCATGATTTTCTTACATCAATCTCATCTATTTTTCCGATTTTTCCTCTGCCTCTTATTTGCTTTTTAAAATCATTTTAAATTCTTCCAGGAATTCTTGTTGGCATTGTGTCAATTCACATTTGTTTGCTTTTTTCCTTTTGGTCTATGCTTATCCAAAGTAGGACTCTGCTCCCAATGTGCATAAGGTGTCCCAAGCTTCAGTTTTTCATGCTGCTGTTTTCAGAGGGGGGGGGGGAGTGGGAGGGGGTGTCAGTTTTCAGTGCTCCCAAGGTGGTATTAATTAAGGAGAAGTATGGTCACTCCTCCTGGCCTGTGTTCTGGTCTTTACCCAGAAAGGGACCTTGTGGGGTTTTGTTTTGGGTTTTTTTGGCTGCAGGTGAGAGTACTCCTTTTGACCCTGAAAATGCAACTAGTTCCCCCCTGGTCCCTTATAGCCTCAAGCATTAATGCTCCTTTCAGTCTTGAAACTGAGACCAGGATCCTTATTCCCTTGTGAGCAACCATTAGCACTTTTCCCTTATCATGGAACTGTGACCAGAATCCCTGATCCTTGCCACCACAAGTAAGTATTAATGCTCCTCTGCTCTGGAACTGCTTCTGGCCAGTGCAAGAGGGTCGGTCCTAAATCCAATGCCATGAAAGGGTTCCCTGTATTCTCTCTGATCAGGTATCCAGCCCAGTTTGTGGGCTGAGAGTTTCTAAAGCTTTTGATGGCTGCTGACAGGTACCTCCATGGTTGTTCTAGGCCTAATCACCACTGCAATGAAATGGGCTTTCTCAATAGTCTCAGTCTGATGAATTATTTCACCCCAACCTTTTGTTTGGTTCTGCTTCTATAGAATTTGGTTTGAGAAGTTATCATAAAGTTTGGAAGGGAATTTGGAGAATTTGAGTTCCTGCCTCTCTTCTTGACTCTGCCCCCATGCCAGGTTTTAACAGTGTTAAGAATGTTTTAAAATTTAATTTGGCATTAAGATATAAAAGGTTTACAGCATGGAAAAATTTGGAATTCTTATTTTGGTATAATATAAGTTTGATGGTTTCTTTATTCAGTGATACTCTGCAATTTTACATTTCAGGTTAATTTTTAAAATTTATTTAATTTGTTCATTAACAATTTAAAATCACACACAGGAAAGCAACAGGATCACATCAGCAGAAGAGAACACCATTATTTATTTTTTTCCTTGATCTTTTGACTTGGCTGAATTGAGATTCTTTCTCAGCAACTACGACTAAAACAATCTCCACTGTGGGATGAGGTAGTAGGTTGTATAGTTTTAGGGTCACACCCACCACTGGGAGATAACTATACAATCTACTGTCTTTCTTAAAGTGGGAGGAAATCTTCAGGAGTATTTTTATTTGAAATAACTAAATGGCATTGAATAGTTTGGTCATAACTCGCTGTAATGTGCATGATGTAAATTACATGTGAATGTTCAGCATCAATTTGTTTTCACATTTAAAAAAAGCAAAGTTATGGTAGCTGGGTTAATGGGAAAATCTACTTTGCCACATTTATGTCTTATAAATTCATGGATTTATATTTTTTCCTAAGTGTATCTCATGTTATTTTCTAGTGGCATAAACATATTTGGATGAGTTAAAAGAAATAAAAAAAAAGAAATTACTAGACATAATTTCTACCCGCTTGGGTTAAAAACCAAACCAAACCTGTGTTACGTAGTTTCCTGTATTTGTTGAATTGAGCATTGGTATTTGGTACCAATTCAACATTGGTAATTATTAATTTAAGATTAAGATTTAAATATTATTCAAGTGCCCGAGTTACCATATAAATCAGTTTGAGAAAAGTGAATATAACTTTTTTGGCTTTGCACTTTTTTCTCTTCATACTTATTGTAACTGTACATTGGGACCTCTAAGCAAAAAGCATTTTTATATTGTGTATATCAAAAACATTTTTAATGTGTAAAACAAGTATCATAGCTATGTTAAGATAAATGGTTTTATACTTGTCCTCTTTCTGAAAGATTTGATCGCCATTGCTTAATATTGCTCTATCAGAGTGAGGTAGTAGATTGTATAGTTGTGGGGTAGTGATTTTACCCTGTTCAGGAGATAACTATACAATCTATTGCCTTCCCTGAGGAGTAGACGTTCTACTGTTTGCTGTGGTTTGTATCTGCTCGGTTCTTCAAAGTTGGGAATATTTCAATTCATAATCCTATTGTATTTTTGAATTTCTGAGAAGTTTCTTAAAATGCTAATTTTACAGGTGCAGTCAATATCAAGAGCATATTCTACACTAGCTACTTAAAAGGCTGTATTTACCTGATCTGGCATGTTGGTTTCAGTCATGGAAACATTTTAGAAAGTTCATTGATAAACTGGAAAGCCTCCAGAAGGGGGCAAACAGAATGGTGAGTTGATGCCATATTAGAATAAGTTTAGCCTATTGAAAAACTAGAGGAAAATGATAAGTACTTCAGGAGCTGTTACTTGGAAAGGGGGACTAGACTTGACTCTCTAGGTCAGAGAGCAAATTTAGGAATGGTAGGCTTAGAGTTGGGAGAATATCCTGCTTAAACAGGATGGACACAGATTTTTTTTAATTTCTTATGTATGTACAAAGGACTATCTAAAGATAACAGCCACTGAAAGTAAATATTTCTATACTTTTTCTTCTTCATCTGTCTGCATCCTTCAAAAAGCCAAGGAGAATCAAAATACATAGTATTTTTCTATTCGCAGAAGTAATTCAATGAATACTAAAAGTACATTAAACAAGACGACTTGCTCATAAAATTATGTAGTATTTTTAATTTTTGGTGTAAATTTTTGAAGTTGTATCATATTCTTGGATTTACCTTTTCAATATTAAGCATTGTAAAATTGTGTATAAAAGTTTCTAAACTTAAGAAATCTATCATCTTAGGTTTTTTTCCCCTAATTTTTAAGAAACAAGTTTGAACAGATAAAAAGACAAATTGATATTTTAACAAAGTTACATGTTTTTGAACTTGGTGTTCTTCCCTAGTGTCAAGAACATAGAGAAACTAGAAAAAATTAACTAGTCTGAAAATTGCCACATACAGTGTGTGCTTTGTTTTCATCATAATCATTTCAGACCTAAAGGTTTGTTGGGATTCGAACAAATACGCAGCCCATTTAGCTTTTCTTCATATATGGTATATTTCTAAGGTTGGTACCTGAGCATATTTCAGAAAACTAAAGCTTAAAGGAGTCAGAAATAGTTACAGGTATAAAATAATAGAACATCAGAGTTGCAAAGAGGGATATTTGTGTACAATTTCAGTTTGCAACCAGAAGTGTACCTGATGATCTATATTCAGCAGCAATTTGAAAGTACTTGATCCTCTGAACATGCTGTTTGTTTTGTGCAGTACCAGTGATAGCATTATTTTCCCTTATTTGAATCCTGAATCTTGACATTTTCAGCAGAATGAACTAACGAAATTTTCTGTTTCTTGAAAATGTTTATTACTTGTTTTCAAGTGAAACTAATGAATTATTTTTTTTTCCTTTAAGCATTTTATTTGCAAAACATATGTATGGGTAATTTGTCAACATTGACCCTTACAAAACTTTCTTTCTGTTACAAATCCCCCTCCCAGTCCCCCACCCTTCCCCTAGATGGCAGGAAGTCTACTAAATGTTAATTATGTTAAAATACTTGACAAATCGAATATGTGTATACATATTTTTACAGTTATCTTGCTGTGCAAGAAAAGTCAGATCTACAAAGAAAAAAAACTCTGAGAAGGGAAAAATAATGCAAGCAAACATCAATAGAGAGCATGAAAATGTTATGATGTAGTCCACATTTTATATCCCTCTCTCTGTATGTATATGGCTTTCTTCACTGAACAATTGGAACTGATTTGAAACATTTCATTGTTGAAGAGAGCTATGTCCATCAGAATTGATCATATAGTCTTGTTGCCGTATATAATGATCTCCTGGTTCTGCTCATTTCGCTCAGCATCAGTTCATGCAAGTCTCTCCAGGCCTTTCTGAAATCCCCTGCTGGTCATTTCTTTTTCTTTTTTGCTGAGGCAATTGAGGTTAAGTGACTTGCCCAGGGTCACACAGCTAGGGAATGTTAAGTGTCTGAGACCAGTTTTGAACTCAGGTCTTCCTGACTTCAGGGCTGGTGCTCTATCCACTGCGCCACATAGCTGCCCCTGGGCGTTTCTTAGAGAACAATAATATTCCATAACATTCATATACCATGATTTATTCAGCCATTTTCCAATTGATGGGCATCCATTTAGAAACTAATGAATACTTAACAATTTTTAAAAACAAAACTTTGGTGCAGAATGTCTAACAAGTACATTGTGAAGTTTAGATTCGATTAATTTGTAAAGAAAATATTAGACTCTGCAGTGAATGCTGTAGCTGAATTTCAACAAAAATTAACAAGTTTTGTTCTTTATACCTTTAGAAAGTTGTTTCTTTTATTGTTGGTTGAAGATCTTTGTTAGAGCTTTCAAAGCACAGCTTTTTTTGCCCATTGCATTTTTAAAAGTTGAAATAATTATTTTGCTCTCTTCCTATATTTTATTGATGCCTAGTTTTTACATTCATTTCAAACTTCCACCACCACCACTTCCAAAAACCCTTGCTTGGAAGCAAAGAAAAACAAAATAAACAAAAGCATCTAATACATATCTAATAATGTGTACATCAGTCAGCCTTAATAATCTACTTTCCTATGAAGATATTTCATTCATATTTATTTTCTGTATCTTCATTAGTTTTTTCATTAAGAATCAACCTCCTACATTTAAAATGCTTTGTGAAAAACTAAAATGTATGTTTTAGAGAACTTCATTTAAATTTAAGTTGTTTATGTATTCTCTTGGTTTTGCTTATTTCCACCTACGTCCATTTGTAGAGACCTTCCCATGTTCCTCTGAATTGCTAATAAACTGATGTGTCTGCCATAGTTTTCCTGAACATGAACATTCCTCAACCCACACTCATTTAGTTTACAGTTTTCACTAACAGAGTGCTACTATAATTATTCTAGAATATATAGACTTCATTTTTCTCTGATTTCTCTAGTGAATGCCGCAGTAAATTCTGAGACTACTGATTTAAGGATGAGAAAATTGTCACTTTTCTTTGCTTAATTCCAAATTGAAATATATTTTGTTTTCAAGTATATCAGTATGCTTGTTCCATATCATTACTGTTTGCTGGTTGTGAGTTGTCTGAAACCTGTTTTACCTTGTACTTCTCTCATTGTTAGTGATTTTGATCATATTTTTATCTAGTTATTTATGGCTTGAAGTTCTTACTTTAAAACTTTATATTCTTTGTATTCATTTCTTAAACTCTTAAATTCATCATTTGTTATTTGCTATAATGGAAGGATCACTATCAAGGTTGTGAGGGAGACCTAGCTTTTTCAGTTCAGTTCTCCTGATTTAGGTGTATTTCATTTTCATTGGGAAAATTGAATTATGCTTAGGCTATCCCTGAGATTCTTTCTAGCACTTAAAATTGATTTTTATACAGCAGATACTATTTTAGTCCTTTTTACATGTTTTATAATTCTTTGGGGTGTCCATTTTGAAATTTATATTAGGTCATGGAGTAGACAAGCTATTACAGTACTATATGGCTGCATAGATGCTGATCTATTATGATTGTTCTCTCATGCTGCTGTCATGTTATTTGTATTCCTAACAAAGCAAATATTGTGTAATTCCTTATTTACTATTTAACTAAGCATTTTGAGCCTAATATATTTTACTTAGGCTTCTCTCTGTTCCATCTATTTTAAAAACTGATATATAACCACAAAATTTGATTCTTTTTACAGGCAAGTTTATTTATTTGTGAATACTCTTAATATAGGAGGTCTCATTGATTCTTTGTACAGATTCCATTTACCAGTTTATAGTTGTACTCTCAGAAAATGTCTATTTGTAATGCTCTGGTGGTCTTGATGTAAAAACTTAATTGCCACTGCATTTTCTTGTATTGACAATGGTTTTCTGGAAGAATATTGCATTTTTAAGGACTGGTAAATTTTTACATGTATGTTATTTATATTTACTTTATTCTTATATTTTATGCTTTTATTGACTTGTAGACAGGTTATCATCTTGTCTACTCATCTAACATTAAGAGCTTTGGTGTAAATAACTACTTATGATGTTTGTTAGATACTTGTTTTTCTTAACTTTATAAATCTCAAGAATTGAAGGCCAAGAGGAGCTCTATTGCAACTGTCTTCCAATTCTAAGTATTTATACTTGCTTTCATCCTTCTGACCAAGCCCAACTTAAGCTCCTTGTTTCTAATCTCTTGAGGAATAAATGGATGTTAGTGTTCTTGACTGAGTTTCCGTTTGTTTGAGAATTAACCCTACAACCTCTAAAATAGACTTGAAGCTATTAATCAGAGAAGAGAGTACTGAATCTTCTGAAAAAGGTTGTGGCTCTTCAGGCAGAAATTCTTCTTGCTCTTTCATTTGATTGTACTATATGATTTGTCAGTATCCTGAAATTGTAAAGATCACCCAATTCTTCAGTCTTCCCCAAACCTTGTTGATGTGCCCAGGATGACCAAGAACATTTGCTATTCCTTGCTGAGGAAGGAAAGCCCAGAATTTTCAAGCACATTGGTACAAATTTGAAAAGAGGATTTGCTCAGTTTTCTAGTTGAAATCTATAAAGGTCAAAGGGAAGTGAACACTGTACCCTCTCTAATGTGTCTAATTTTCCAAAAAAAAAAGACTTGGAAAAAAATCTTTGTTCTGTTTGATTAAATTTCTGATTCTGCATAGATGCTTTTGCCCTGCAAATGATTTTGCTATTTAATTAGGGATGAGTTGCGTTTTTAAACGGTGATCTAGACACCATTAGTACAACTTCTATTCAAAGTTTATTCATGGATTCAATAAACTCAAGAATGCAATGCAGTTTTAGTATTAAAATTGTCTATATGCAAAGCAACAAAAACAGCAAGTATGCTTGAAAAATGGATTTTGAGGCACTTTTTTCCTTTATTGCACCAGGCTTAAGTAATTTAAGAGCCTTGAAAAGTTATTATAAGGGATATTCTCTGTACTAGATTAATTAGGTGCTGTCAAATATGTATAATATTGCCTACTGTGCTTGATTGAATGATTTTCTTTATAACATTTTTGAATATTTGGTTAAAAATAATTTCATAAATTTAACAAGTATAAATGTTTGTAGTCTTAAGAACAGTATGAATGGAAGGAATATTTGGTCTAAATTTCAGGAATTAAATATTATGAATGAGGCCTAAGCTAACAGGTTGGTTCACAGTGCAGCCGCCAAATAGAAGAACTGCAGAAGAATGAATGGGCTCCTAGGAAGAGGTAGTAGGTTGCATAGTTTTAGGGCAGGGATTTTGCCCACAAGGAGTTAACTATACAACCTGCTGCCTTTCTTAGGGCTCTATTATTACAACGGAACCTGTTTTTGGCTCAATTAAAGTAGATGTCTACATGTTAAATGGAGTGAGAATGGGAGGAAAACAGCTATGCAAAGAGTACAAGTATATGATTAGTGATATATTTTGATCACAACCTGCGATTATTGTTGATTCCTCAGTAAAAATAACTACTAGATTTATTTAGATATTAAAATTATTAGCCTAACAATTTGAAAATGGCATTTGAGTTCACTAGATGAACTTGGACCAAAAATTTGTTTAGTTGTTTGATAAACTTCCTCTTCTCTAACCCAGAGACATCAGTGTGTTTATCATTGAGGTACATGTTAGTATAACTTTGGTCTTTTAAGTCTAGCTGTTTTACATGATATAGTTTAATTTTGATTTTTTTTTTATATTGGGCCCACAAATTGTCTCTTTAAAATGCTGTGATTTCAGTCATCAATATTTGATCAAATAAATTTGATCAATAATTTGAATCATTTTTAATTCATCAAGATGTTGAACTTGGGTACTCAGGTTATTCCCTAAGTGATTATTTTAATATCATAAAGATAATGCTAAAAAAAATGTTTTTAGGACATGTTTAGAAAAATTTTTAGTGATATAATGCTTAGAACCTTTTTTAATGCTAAATGGGAGTAAATGACCTTGGAGCTTGGCAGCAGATTCACTGAAATGACCAGGTGCATGTAAATGTTAACATTCTCTATTCTCACTTCCTTAAATAGACAGCATCTCTAATTTGTTGGGCTTTTAAAAAAAATTGTTAATTGAGTTAAAGCTGTATAATGTTGAATGTCCAATTTAATTTCATTTTTTTCATCACACAATTTTGTGTTAATTGCTACTTTAATTTGCTTATTGTGGACTTTTGCTTACATGTAAAGGAAAATAAGCTATCGGCAAATAAAATTCTGTTCCAAATCTGCTTTTTCGTGTTTCACTGATAATAGTTCCAGTTTCAAGATTTACAAAAATACATAAGCTAATTGAAATGGGTAGGTGGGGACTGAGTGGAATCAAACTGGCTCAGTGTAAAGATTTTCTTGTACAGATAAGGAACTTAAAAATCATCGAATCCTGCTCCAAGATTTACAGATGGAGAAACAGAAATGTAATGACTTGCTCTGTATTACCCAGCTAGTGTCTTCAAGTGGGCTTTGAACCATGGGTCTTACTCAGTCCTGTGCTTTATACAGTTTTTTAAAAGCATTTCTAGATGTTAAAGTGATTTTATCATCATAGTAATAAGTCTTAAG
Organism: Myrmecobius fasciatus; assembly: GCA_023553655.1. Taxonomy (NCBI): domain Eukaryota; kingdom Metazoa; phylum Chordata; class Mammalia; order Dasyuromorphia; family Myrmecobiidae; genus Myrmecobius; species Myrmecobius fasciatus. The sequence goes on along the minus strand of JAJPUD010003627.1, from coordinate 115,529 downwards.
TAAAACTTGAACATAGTATTCTGGATTGAGGAGAGCACTCTTCCATATGCCATGTTAATTCTTTTGTCTTCAGATGGAATGGAGTTGTGAAATAGCTCTTTGTTTAAAGATAGCTTGGAGCTTTTCCACACAAATTTCTTGGGAATACCATTTTAGGCATGAAGCCTTTATTTTATCAAGTGCCTATTACATGCCAGGGACTGTTGGCCACTGATGATAATGTGAAGAATGAAATCATCCATACCTTTTAAAATACCACGTCTACTTTTGTAAATTTTTTTTGTTAGTACATTTGGATAAGCTAGGGAAAAAAGGGCTTTACTAAATCTTTTCAGATAATTTACTACAAGAGTACATCTCACCCTGCCTTGCCAACCTATTTGCACTTAGCTTGGTTTTGTGATATCTAGCCTAGAGACTTTGAGATTAAATTTAATAAACATTGATCAAGCATTGGCCTTGTACTTGCTGGGTACTGGGATAAAACTTGCATCGGAAGCTCTAAGAGTTTGTGGCAAAGCAAAGAAGGTGAGATACCAGAATTAATCTCCATTTTAAAATTTAGGAAAGTGAGGTTTGGTAAAAGTGTAAATCAGAAATTTTAACCCATGACCTTTCTGACCTCAGTAAAATGTTCCATCTACTACACCACACTACCAAAATCAATTTTGCTTTAAAGTGGAAAAAAAAAATTACAGTAAGCCAGCCAAGCGATCCCTCTGGCTTCAGAGGTTTACATAAATATCCTTTCTATTAGCTAAATGTTTTCCATAACTGATTGGCATTTGTCTTTGTTTTGAAAAAAGTGCAACCATATAAATAGGTACTTTACCTATGAGGGAAAATGGTTATTATGTTTGTCCAAAGTACCTCTCAGTCTTAAGTCCCTAGATTTTGTGCATAGCAGAATTTGGTTAACAAGTTCATGATTGCTCCCTTTAAACAATAACTGCTTATTTATTTCCATTAGACTTAATGTTATTTTTTTAGACCCTCCACGGTCTCCGATACGTGATTACCCATTTCCAGACTTATTACATTTTCAGTTGTCTAGATTTGAGTACCTAGCAATTTTATACAATAGGACAATCTTTGGTTTTTGCTTCATTGCCTACTAATGCCCAACATTTTGTAGGTTTCTTCTCAGTCTTAGCAATAAATTCATTGTCATTAGTGGATAAGGCCTTTAATATTAACTGGTATAGATTGGGAGACTTTCAGGGTCCTACCAATTCCTCACTAATGTATAGTGATGATTAAATTTTTTTAAGAAATGTTATGGCCCCTCCAATATTCTCAAAATGTTAGTCATTAAATGCTTACTAGGTGTCAGGTATGGGATACAAAGAAAGGTAGAAACAGGCTGTTTAAGCCATTCATGGAGACAATGTGCAAATTATAGACAAGCAATTAGGGGCTGGGAGAACTGGGTAAGGTTTCTTGTAGCATATGGGATTTGAGGCTGTCTTGAAACTAAGTCTAAAGTTTGGGGGGGACAGCCTCTGCATATACAAAAAGGTTATTGTTAAGCTCTGATTTGAGGGAAATCCATGAAAGACAGGTTGGGGGCAAATTCTCGTTCCCTCCTCAACCCATTTTTGTATAGCCTGCAAGCAAAAAAATGGATTTTTAAATAAGATTTTAAAATTTTATTTGCCTTACATGCTTGCTTTTGATAGAGGGCTAAATAGGCTGTAGTTTGCTCATCCATGAACTAGGCTATTTTTGTAATAGTAAAGATGAGGTCTATACAAGGGATGGTAGTTTCAGTGGAAAAGAGATGAGAAGTAAAGTTAAAAACAACAGATTTGTTATGTGGGGTGACTTCAAGTGAGTCAAGGGTGACGTAGACCTGGGTGAATAGGAAGATGGTAAAAGGAAAGTTGAGATGGGAAGGTTGGTTTAGAAGGGAAAAATATATAGGTCCTTGAACTGCTTTGTGGAATTTGACATCTAAGTAGTTGGTGATTAGCATGTGGGATATGACTGATATAGACAGATCTGGGTATTTGGTCTGTGTAAGAGACAAGTGAATCCATGTGAACTGATTAGTTAACTTATCAAGCTAGAGGGAAAAGAGGGACCAGGACAGCCATAGATAGCAGATGAGAACAATTAAATAGCGTTTCACACAAGAAGACTACTGAAGACCCATGTAACAACAAAAAATGTGTATCTTAACTCCAGGTACCATGTGCACAATACACAGTAACATAGTAATCTAGTGTTTGATAAACACAAAAGATCCAAGCTGTTGGAACAAGAATTCACTACTGGACAAAAACTACTGGGAAAACTGGAAAACAATTTGGCAGAAATAAGGTATAGACTAATATCTCATACCATATATGAAGAAAAGGTCAAAATGGGTACATGATTTAGACATAAGGGGTGATACTATGGGCAAATTAAAGGAGGATGGAATAGTTTGCCTGTCAGATCTATGGATAAGGGAAGAATTTATGACTAAGGACATTACAAAATATAAAATGGACTATTTTGGTTGCATTAAATTTAAGAGGTTTTGCACAAATAAAACTAATGCAGCCAAGATTAAAAGACAGCTGTAAACTAGGGGACTTTTTTTTAAACAGCAAATGTCTGATAAAGGCCTTATTTCTCAGATATTTACATAATTGAGTCAGATTTATAAGAATACAAGTTGTTTCCCCAATTGATGAATTATTTCAAAGGATATGAACAGGCAGCTTTCTGATGAAAAGTCCAAAGCTATCTATAATCATAAGGCAAAAAATGCTCAATCACTAGTTTGTTTAGAGAAATGCAAATTAAAACTCGAGGTACCATTTCACACCTATTAGATTGCCTAATATGACCAAAAAAAAAAAAAAAAAAACCCAAAACAAAAAAAACAAAGGAAAATAGAAGTTGGAGCGGATGTGAGAAAATTGGGACATTAATGCACTACCGATAGTGTTTTGACCTGATCCCATTATTCTGGAGAGCAATTTGAAACTATACCCAACTATATTACTTTGACCCAGTAATACCTCTACTAGATTTCTATCCCAAAGAGATTTTTAAAAAGCTAAAGTGAGGGAGGGGGAGAGGACTTATTGTACATTAAAATGTTTTTAGGTCTTTTTTTGTAGTGGCAAAGAATTAGAAATCAAGAGGATTTCCATCAATTGGGGATTGGCTAAACATGTGGTATATGATTATAATGTGCTATAAGAAATGATAAGTGGAATGCTTTCAGGAAAAACCTGGAGAGATGCATGAACTGATACAAAGTGAAGTGAGCAGAACCAGGAGAACATTGTACACAGTAATAGCAATATTGTATAATGATCAACTAAATAAATTGACAATTCTCAGTAATACAATGGTCTACAATAATTCCAAAGGACTTCTTAGGATGAAAAATGCTCTCCACTTCCAGAGAAAGAACTGATAAAAGAATGAATATATACTAAAGCATATTGTTTTTCACCTTTTTTTCTTTGTGTTTTTTTTTGGGGGGGGGATGGATCTGTGTTTTCTTTCACAACATGACTAATATGGAAATGTGTTTTGCATGATTGCACATGTGTAACATACATATCAAATTGCTTACCCTCTCAGGAAGGAGAAAGGAGAGAAAAAGGGAGAGAATTTAGAACTCAAAAATTTTTTTAAATGTTTAAAAAAGTTATGCCTACAATTGGGAAAAAATAAAATAGTTTTAAAAGGTTGAATAAAAAAAGAGGAACCATGTAAAATTATGTAGAAATAGACACGTAAACCAGTTCCTCTTACTAGAAAAGCAATTTAAATTACATCACTCAAGTAGAATAATACCATTTTATGCAAAATGCAAAAGACATCTAGGGAAAAACTAGTGGGAGACATACAACTTCAGGAGTTATATTCAATCTAAAGAAGAAAAAAAGCATCAGACTTTTTCCTGGCCAAAAGAGTAAGACACCTTATTGCTAACATTCAAACTCTTCCATTGCTGTACTGCTTTTAAAATAAATGGGATTAGGAAAACACTTGCTAGGAGAAATCAGAAGAAAGGCTTCTTTCCCAGGCACTTTAAAGAGAACTTGGCAGCAGAAATACATCACTTACAATACCTAGGCAACTTTGTGGGTCAAGTGTTTGGTAAATGTACTGGAGTGAGGCAGTTGGAAAGGACACATTAGCATGCATAGTAAACTCTTTTGAAGTGGGTAATGATGAGTTGTACTTTCCCTTAACAAAAAGAAACTTCAGTAATTGAAATATTCATTGCTTAGTTGAAGAAGGCAGTACCGAGTTTGCATATGGATCTCAAGAAATACTAGATCTAGCCATTAAAACAGAAGACATTTATCATATTACACACTTTTAAGTTGTCCAACTTATACAGATTCAAATTAAAATAAAAAAAAAGTTCCAAGGATTCAATCACATAGGTACATGCTTAAGTAATACATGCTACTAACAGAAAACAGAAAATGCAATTCTTTACATACATAAAATCTTACGCACTTTACATCCTTTATACATAGTCTCAGATATAGCACAGAAGCAAATATTTGTTTAAATGAATGTGTTATCATGATTTCCTTCCAATTTACTGGTCAAGATTTTTTCTAATTTTAATGTTCTTTACTAAAGGCAGAATGGAGAGACAAAACTATAACTACTCTCATGGTAAACATGTTATAGGTTGAAGAGATAAGCCTTTAAAATGTTCATGCCACATTTTCTGGACTCCACAGCCACGATGCTCACATTGTCACATACCACATCTGTGAATCCACTGCAGGGAGAAGAGAAAAAAAATCCTTGTAAATGAAAACAAAATTTAATGCTACTACTTTCTGGAATGAGTCACCTCTGTAAAGGCAATTTCATCTTTCCAAGGGTTTCTGGCCCTTGATGGCTACCTGGGACAATAGATGTGAGATTCTGAGAACCCAAATGGCTACTGTGGAGCAAGAAAGCATTGTTGGGATGTTTTAAACTGAGTGGCAATCACAACCTTTTAAACTAAGACATCCAATCTTAGGCACTAAAATCCCAAGGAGCACTCACTCACTGGATCTTTGCCAAACAAAGGCTGCTTTCTATTTAATTTGTGAGGTTCACTGGTTCAGTAACTAAGGTAGTATTCATTCAAATGAAAAATAGCATTCCACAATGCATCACAATATCAAAATGAAGTGTTCCAAAGAGCTGAAATTTTAAGATTTATATCAAAATTCATGAAGTGATTCTAAGTTCTCTTAGAAGATCCTATTCTTATCCCTAGATGACAACCCATTTTAAAGCAAAATGCAACACAGCAAAATACCAAAGCCTCCAAATGATTGAAGGTAGTTCCTTGAAGTTGCTGTAAAGAACACCTGAACCATACACAAAACTGCCCCAGGTTACATCTTACTAAATGTGGGAATAAAAGCAGGAAACAATAAGTCCCATAAGAATTTTAATTCTCCCATGGGCATCACTACTTTGAACAGATTTATTCATTTCTATTGCCTTTGAGTCTAGGTCTCAGACCACTGATATTCCAAATAGCTTACCCAGAGGTCTATATGGCCTTCATCAATCCTTTGTTTTTGTGAATGCTAATCTTTCTATACAAGCTGAACTCACAAGAATGGATACTAACAAAAAGAAGATGAAATGGCTATTATTAATCTATATCTCTAAGTCATTTAAAGTTTTTCAAAGCTCTTTCCTATTGTTTAATCTTCACATCAATTTTAATGGATAATTTAGTTAACATCCATTTTCCAGAAGAACAAACAGACAATGAGAAATTACCTGGACCACCTGTGAGATCCCCCTAGTAAATGATAGCAGCTTTTAAGAACAACAGTGTTCTTTTCCCTTTTCCATGTATACACTCGAAGAGAGATGTCCTGGGAGGAGGTGACAACACGGAAACTGTCCTTAAAATGAGAAGATAGGAAGTGAGTTTACCCAAAATTAAAAAAGAAAAGGGAGAATGATGGTTAAGTACCTGAATCATCATACCACCCATATGGATGTGATTGTCTGGTGATGGTCTAGAAAGGATGCCAACAGGTTGCCAGTCATTGAAAAGATTGTCAGCTCCGATCCACATCCTAGAAGAATGATGTCAGTACCATGGCTTTCCAGTATATGAGGTGTTCTGATGGATTCTGGCAATGTGAAACTTGCAACCTGTTGTGCTTTTATCATCAAAACAAAACAAAATAGTCAATAGCTCCCATAGTTATTAAAGCTTTTAGCATCTAAAAATCACTGGTTCTAGAGCAACTAATGAATCACAAAACACATTTGTTGCATTTATTAAATACCAAAAGATAGCTAAGTTTTGTGGAAGAAGGGACCAAAAATAGAGTAACTTATCCAAAATTTTTAAATTTTGGCTCATTTTCATTAATATCAGTGTTTCCTATCCATTGTTTTTCTGAGAGCAAAATCTCAGAAATTGGGGTTCTGAACTTGGAAGTCCACATTTCATTTCACTGGTGAGAATGGTGGTAAGAATAAGCTAAGGTGAGAAAGAACACTATTTTATTTGTCTTCAGATTTCATCTAGGGCCTACCACAAAGCACTATAAATTGTATGTACTTAATAATTAGATAAAGTTTAGATGATAAGCTCTGGGAGGCATCATAGTACAGAAGGAAGATTGTTTCTGAAATCACAGGACCTGGGTTGTAATTCTTAATTTACTTCTTCAGGATTTATATGAAATTACCTTTCATGTCTTACAACTTCTTTTTCCTCATCTGTAATAGAATGAAGAACCTATTGGACTCTGGTTAGCTCCAGTTCCTCTGTGAGGTGTTTATGGCTTCACAATTCACAAGGAGTTGACTTCCTGGTTATGAATCTCCAAGTTTACTTAGATTGATTCTTGGATAACATAAAGTCTATTTTGACACCCAGATTTGTAAGACTTTCTAGAGAGGTTTGTGATCTGTTGGCATAGGCTTTGAGAATGTGGTATTTCTATGCCATGATGAGAAAGTAGAAGAGGCTTTCATGGAGACTAAAAACATCTTAGTTCCCATTAATAACCCATTATGGATGAGTTATTTATGAATTAATCATATCCTTCTTTAGTACAGCTTTAGCATTTACTGATTCTTGATAAGATACCCTATATACCACAAGATATTCTCTCTTTCTATATGTATGTAAATATGCATATATATGTATGTTATGCATATATACAGGCACATACATCAAAAACCATTTGTAGTCTTGGGATTCTTTTGGATGTGTACTGGACCACATGACTCCTGAAATCCCTTCCAATTTTTAGAAATCCTATGAGTACCTACAATAAATATATTTGGACCTTTGATTTTTAAGTCCTATCCCTCACCATATCCACATTCCTCAGATATTATATATCCAAGTTGTGTCTCCTAAGCCACAGACTTAAAGGGCCTAATCACCTTAATAATCATCCACTTTCCCTAACCTACATATTTATATTTCTGAGAATCACAGAATCTCAGAAATGAAAGGCACTTTAGAATCTACCTATCCCAACCCATATCTGAAAAAGGAATCCCACTACATCATATTCAACAAATGGTCATTTAGTCTTTACTTAAAGAACTCCTGTCACTCAACACTTCCTAGCTGTGTGACCTTGGGCAAGTCACTTAACCCTAAATGCCTCAGCAAAAACAAAAACAAAAACTCCAGTGAGGGAGAAGATTCATTAACTCTCAAAGTAGCCCATCCACTTTTGTATAGCTTTTATTTTAGAAATTTTCCTTCACATCAAGCCTAGGAGCTTCTCTATAATTTTTTACTGATTGCATCTACTTCTGTTCTGTGGGGCCAGAAAATATATAAAAAGAATCCATATAATCATAAAAGTTAGGAGGGACTTGAGGTATCATTTAATTCAAACTTTCAACTTTACATAAGGGGAAATTGAGATTCAGAGATGAAGTGATATGTCGAGGATCAAGCAACTAGCTAGTTATTGGCACATTCCATTCTAGAATACAAATTCCTGTTTCTTAGGACAGGGCTCTTTCCTCTATTTCATGTTTTATGTATTTTTTCATTACTGAGAGAAAAGTATAAATTTATTCATTTGTTATAAGGGGCAAAGCACATAGTTGAAGGAAAGAGTAAAGCTTACCCAGAATTTCCATTTTATTCTTGGATCGTTTTGATGTTATATCAAAAGTGGTGATAGACAGGTTTCTGGTTCTTCTATCTTGATGCAGCACGATTAACCTGCCTGCTTCTTTGGGTACCCAGCTGGCATTCCGACATCCTCCAACAGGCAATGAATTAGAAAGAGGTTTATCTTGAGATGGTCTGATCAAGGAATCTGTGTGAAACACCTGCAGAGAATCACAAACACAACTGCATGTATAGCCAGAACCATTCCAAGAATAACTGTGCCTGGGGCAAATTGAAGGTGAGGAGCTCGCCTAGCAGGACCTTGGGACCTTAGTCATAGCAATGGCCCAGGTGTGCAGTTGGATGCTCCACGTTGGTGAGGGAGCAAATAGGAAGCAGGCCCAGGAGACAATGTTTGCCTTACAAGGAAGCAATCTGGGCCAAAGTCTCATATATTCCATGCTATTTAGAGCTCTGGGTTCAACTAGACATATTTAGCAATTCTGCTTTTATTACTGAAGAGCCAGTAGCTTTTCCAAAATTAGCTCTGTCTTTGTTCTGCTGGCTATAGGACATCATCATTTACTAATCCTATCATCTGATTTCAGATTCTGAAACAGTAATAATCTCAACTGAATGCTTTTATTATGATGGCAATGGTTAGTCTAGTCCAGTGAAAATAGCCAGGGTACAATCCCAGAACTTCAGAATTGTCAGGGACCTCAGAAGTTATCCAACCCAGCCAATTCCTTTTATGGATGATGGAACTAAGAGAGCAGAAGGCAAGCTGCTTCTTCCTCACTTTCAGATCTTCCTCTTACCACCTTCATTCAGCAAGCCTTCTTACATAAGCACAACACATACAAGTAACTGGTGTTTGTTCCTCCTTTCTTGCTTACCTATCTCACAATCTTCCTCTACCTCACATCCTGTTCTTGAACTAGATATGGCCCCTCAAATACCCTTGCTTCTACATCAACTTAGCCACACACAGGAATGATCAGACCCTTGATTTCCATCATCACCCACAAATGTTCCACTTTCATAATTCAGAACCACGGTACCTGACCGTAACCTCATCTTTCCCAGCTCACCCTATACCTCAGTCTTTCTAAGCCTAGCCTTCAAACTCCCAGCAACTTGGGAGCATTCCACCTTCTCTGCTTTCCTAGTCCCTTACTCTCTCCTAGCCTCTTTTCAAAATCTTCACTGTCATTCATCAGTGCAATTTTACCCCTCTCCTATTATTGCTCTTCATTTTCCAGTTCCCAACTCTGGATTACTTGTATCATTTACATTCTCCAATCCTACTTACAAGTTATGAAACATTATTATAAAAAAGAAACAAAACATAATTTTACTGATAAGGTTCACTATATATTAATGTTCTCCGTTGTCTATTAATCCCATATTGCTTATTAAGACACCATTTTTTCTCTGATGGACTTTCTAATACTCCCCACAATGGTTCCAAATTTTTTTCTCCCCCATTTGATTGTGAGCTCCTTAAGCACAAAGACAGACTCTCTTTGCCTCTTTTTACATCTTCAGTGCTTAGAACGATATATAGCAGCTAGGTGTTGTAGATAGAGCATTGGGTGTGGAATCAGAAAGACGCATCTTGAGTTCAAATCTGGCCTCAAATATTTTCTAGCTTTATGATTGCCTGTGAGTCACTTCACCCTACTTGCCTCAGTTTCCTCATCTGTAAAATGGGTTGGAGAAGGAAATAACTCCAGTATCCTTGCCAAGAAAATCCCCCCAAATGAAGTCACAAAAAGTCAGACACAAGTGAAAAACAAAAATGGTACACGTTTAATAAAATTTTAAAAATGTTTATTGTCTGACTTTTCCCATTTATATTCTGGCCTTCTTCATTTCTGTCTTCTCTTGCCCCTCAGACCCTGAGCTCTGGTAGCTTATGTTACCCAGAATCAGGTATCCACATCATTTCCTGGCCATTTCCAAAATATTTCACATGGTATGTACCACCTTCCTTCTAACTCCCTTAGTGTGCTGCCTTCTCCAACTAGATGGTTTTAAAAAATATTTTTACACTTCCAGTTTAAGTGAAGTATTTTTCTATGATATCTATAGATCACATCTACTTCATGAAAGGTCTCATGTAACAAAGTAAAATAATTAATTAAAACTTATAATACAAGTGATCTCACCTGAAAATGCATGTAACATTTCATATCTATTGTATTTGAAGTACCCACACCTCATTAATTTAAAATGATTAACAGATTAATCTATTTTTTCTCTCTCCCTACCCATACCCCATTGGAAAAAAAGGAAAAAGTATGTTTCTTTTAACAAATATACATAATCAAGCAAAACAATTGCCCCAATATACATAAAACTTAGCAATATGGACTGCAGTATTGAAGAAATTAAATTTATATCTCATAACTTATAACACAATAAGGTCCAAATGGATATAAGACCTAGATATAAAAGGTCATATCATAAACAAATTAAAGAGGTATAGAAAATTATCTATCAGATTTATGGATAGGAGAAAAGTTCATGTCCAAAGAAGAAGCAGAAAATCTCTAAGAAGACTAATGTGCTTATTTTTATTACATAAAATTTTTTCTTACCACAAATAAATCTTATAATAAAGGTAAAGGTAAGATTAAAAGAAAAACATTAACTAAGTAAATGCCATTGCAGCAAGTTTCTCAGAAAAAATTGTTTCATTCCCATACTATGTAAGGAACTCATTCAAATCTATAAAAAAGCCTTTTTACCAATTAACAAATGGTCTAAAGAAATAAACCTGTGGATGGCAAGGGAAGAAACACAGTTTTATATATATTCTTAGGGAAAAACAATTGTTCCAAGCCATTACTTGTTATAAAAAAGCAAATTAAAGCAATTTTGAAATGACATGTCATAGCCATCAATTGGCATAGATGACAAAAATGGAAAATGATAGATGTTGGAGAGGCTGAGGGAAAACAGGCACATTGACGAATTGTTGGTGGCCCTGGGCAATCGGTACAACCATTCTGGAAAGCAATTTGTAATTACACACAAAGAGTTACTAAATAGTGTGTTCCCTTTGACCCAATTATACCACTGCCAGGTTTATACTCAAAAGAGATCAAAATAAAAAAAAAATAAGTCTTGCATGCATGTAGTGGCTCTTAATGAGGATGGCCATAAGAAAATGTCCATCTATTGAGGAATGACTAAATAAGCTGTGGTATATGAATGAGATGAAGTATTATTGTGCTATAAGAAATGAGGAAATAGATGATTTCAAAAGGACATGGATACTACTATGAACCTATGCAGAATGAAGTGAGAAGCCAATCAATTCATACTATGCATTAACATATAAATATGATTTCATAAAAATGAATAATTTTGAGAATTTGTATAAACTAATGATGAATGAAATGAGTAGAACCAAAAGAACAATTTATAATAACACCATAAAAACAAACGACTTTGAAAACTGTAAGAACTATCATCAGTAAAATGATTATTTATAATTCCCTTACTAGACTGTAAGCTCTTTGAGGGTAAGGATTGTCACATACTTTCTTGATATTTGAATTCCCCGCAAAGTACACCTTGGCAAATCCTTAATAAATGCTTTTTTATTCATTCATTCATTTCAAGACACTGAAACCATGCTTCTCACCTACCTCTCAGCAAAAGACCCTGCCACATACTAAATTGAAAAAATTGAGTCCATCTCAAATAAATTCTTCCTCCTATCCAATTCAATACTTCAAGTCACCTCAGCATCACAGACTGTCCCCTCACCACTTCCAGTACTCAATTCTCTCTTCCTTTACTCCACTGTTAGGGGAAAATGTTGCCTTTCTCCTTGCTAATCCCAGATCCTCTACAAGTGTTCTTGATTCTATTTCTATTTACCTTCTCTAAAAGCTTACCCTTTTGATCATCTCTTCTTTTCTTTATTTTCCTCCACTCATTCCTTCTCTGCTGTCTACAAAACATACTCAAAGTCTCTAAAAAAACCCCAAAATTCACTTGGCCCTATCATCTCCTTAAGTTATCTTGTATACTTTGTTTTCTTTTCACACCCAAATTCCTGGAAAAGGTTTTATGGAAAATTTATATCTACCTTCCTACATCCTACTCCCTTCTGAACCCCATAATTTTACTGAAACTTCTCCCCCCCCCAAAGTCACCAGTGGTCTCTTTATTGCTACAGCCAGTGATCTTTTCTCATTTTTCACTCATGTCCAGGAAGTGTCCAAGTCTTGGAGATTTTACTTTTTCTATATCTCTCAGACCCTCCTCTTCTATTCACACCACAGCCAATTTAATCCAGAACTTGATCAACTGTCAACTATTGAGATGACTTCATAATTGGTCTCACTTTATCTAGTCCTGCACCTGTACAGCCTATCCTCCACACAGCTGGCTGTTATTCCTCAAGCATAAGTCTTCCTAAGTCACTCCTCTGCTCAAAAAGATGCAGTGGCTCCCCAATGCCTCTGGGATAAACACACACTTCATCTGTGTGGAAAACCAGTGTGGTGCTAACCTCCCTGTGCATGTTGATTGAATATTATTCCCCACCATAAAACCTACTCTCTGTACCAGCTGCCTATCTGTTACTTGCTCACCATCCCCTCTACATGCTCTCCTACTTCCTACCTTAGCAGAAGGCATGACTTATGTGGGAGTGATGAGGTTGCCCGAGCACAACAGGGTCAGAATAAGGGTAACACTGAATGCTGGGCTAAAGATTTTTTTTTTTTTATCCCATAGGCAATGGCAAGTGTCTGAAGGGTTTTGAGTACTGAACAAGTGATGTGATCATATTGCTTTGGGAAGAAAAACCTGGCAGCTTACATAGATAACCAGGAGAGGAGGGAAAAATAGAGAATGATGTATAAGCGGAAGGCCACACCTGAAGCGTTAAGTGATCATAGTCTTATCTTGGGGATATTTGGAGAGAGGAAAAAAGGATGGGAGTGGATTAGAGTAACATTTTGAGGGAAAACTTCTATTTTTCCAGCCTTCCTTCACTCCTTTGTGCCTTCTCTAACTCCCCAAAGCCTGGGTTCTGTCCCTACCACACATAAATACCGTCCTCTCACTAAGGCAAATGTTCCCATGGGACTGGACCAGTGATTTCATTAAAATAAGGAACTTTCAGATGTGGAAACGCCATCTATCAATGCACATTGGCCAGTCAGCTAGAACCTAAAGACTTATAAAGATGCATAGAGCACTGACAGGTAAAGGATCTTGCCCCAATTCTCACTACCTAGTACTTGTCAGAGATGAAACTTGAAATCAGTTTTTGTTGGCTCTGTGATCTATTCTGTACTCATACCACCTAACTCTCTAGTAACTCACAGAAAGAACCTATATGCTCTTGGGAAAAGAGCTGGGAGGCCTTCGGGTTCTGAGAAATAATTCCTAGGCCAGAACTGATCTGTCCTTCTCTGTTGCACTTATATTCTAAGGAGTATTGAGTTATTGTGTGCCTGTGTTTTCTTTCTCCTTTTAGAGTGGAAATTTCTATCCCCCATCAGAGAATATAGTGCCTTGTACAAAGTAGACACTAATAACAGCGTGCTGGACTAACGGAACCAAATGCTGGAACCTATTGCTGCAGCATGTCATCAGTATTTCAAAGAATACACTCAAAGGAGATGTTTTTCAGAGAAGACTGTACCTTTACCAAAACATCCGGATTCTTTGTAGAGCCAACCAATATCCAGTTCTTGTCTTGTGAGCAGCGTAGCAAATCTATATGACAATTTTGAAATGCAGTAACTTGGGAGACCTCCTTCAAGCAGGGAACAGTTAAGGTATAAAGCACACCTTCTGTGATGGCCACCTAAAAAGAAAAAAAAATAGAAATATCTAAACAGAACTCACAAGGCAGATAAATAGGAGCCTTATCTGGCACTGAAAATATATTTATGGCATCTGAGATCACATACAATAAGCTGCTAGAGTTTATACCTGTTGGTTATTGCCAACTTTGTCCTAAAAATAATGAAGAGCTGGTTAAGAAAATGGCTCTTAAAGATGGGTTTTGGATTTGTAGACCACAGCTTAAAATACAGGAGTGACAGACTATCAGGGCAATTAACAATTCATAATAAGGAAACACTAGAAGCTTTCCCAATTAATATGGAGTAAAGCAAGGGTGCCCTCCTTTCCCCACCAACTTGAGATAGTCTAGAAAGACTAGCAACAGCATTAAATAAGTGAAAGAAATTAAATGCATAAATATAGGCAAAGAAGAAAAAACTTTTGCTGATGACATGATGGTTTACTTAGAAAATTTTAGGGGATCGGTAATGAAAGTAATTGATAAACCTACAGCAATTCTACATGGCAATAAGAAAAACTAAGAGCAAAGACTAGAAATAATGATTTTAAATAGCTATAAAATGCATAAAAATCTGGAAATGAATCCATCAAAGTCCATTTAGTTTCTGTATAGATACAATTGCCAAATTCTCCTTAAAAAAATAAAGAATAATTCATAAAACTGAAGGGATAGCCATGCCAATACTATGGCAATATAAAAGAATGACAATACTACCAATATTAATTTACAGATTTTAATGCTATGCTTATTAAACTACCAAAGAGATACTCTCAGGGCTAGAAAAAATAGTAACAACTCATTTTGAGGAATAAAAGATGTGGAATATCAAAAGAAATAATGAAAAAAGTAGAAATGAGAAATTATAGCATTTCAAGACCCCAAATTATGCAAAAATCATCAAAAAAATATTCAGCATTTGTTAAAAATATTTGTTAAAAATTAGATCAGTGGAATGGATTAGATAAGGAATAATTAGAAATAACTGAATTCAACAATCCAGAATTATAAACCTAAAACATATAATAACTAGAGATAAATTCTATATTTGACAAGAATTGACTGTTAGAAATTAGGATTAGACCAACATCTTATGCCACCTACCACAATAAACAAAATGGATATGCAATCTAAATATTTAAGATCACAACATTAAAAAATTAGAAGAGAACTAAATCAGATACTTTTCATAGCTGTGATTAGGGGGCCAATACTTAACTAAAGAATAGAGGCAACTACAAAGGATAAAGTGATAATTTTGGTTACACAAAATTGAAAACCTTTTGATGAATAATTTTAATGCAAACAGAAGAAGGCAAATAATCAACTGGGGGAAAATCTTTGCATTAAATATCTTTGTTAAAGGTTTGATAACCAAGATATATATAAATAATTAATACAAATATATAACAAATAGTTATTTTCCAATGGATAAATGTTCAAAGAGGATTTTTTTTTAAGTTCTAAAAAGAAGTATGAACTAATTATCATATTATCAATATGAAAGGATACTATATAATAAGAAAATAAGAGAAATAATAAAAATAAGAGAAAGAGCTAACATTTATAGAGATTATTATGAGAAACACCAAACTAAGAACTTTCTAATTATTATCACATTTGATTCTAACAAGACTAGGAGGTAAATGCTATTATTATGCCTATTATACATATAAAGAAACTGAAGCAAACAGAGAGTTAAGTTAGTTGCTAATAGTCATATAGTGAATAAGTTTTTGAGGCCAAATTTGAGAATTCAGGTATTCCTGACTTCAAGCTTGGCACTCTGTATTCACTGAACCACCTCTGAGGTTTAACTTCATATCCAAATGGGCAAAAATGACAAAAGATAAGAATAGTAAAATATTGGCAGGACTGTGAAGAGACTGCTATATTGACACATTTGTTAGTGGAACTCTGAATTGATTCAGCTATCCTGGAAAGCAATTTGGAACTATGGCAAGAAAGTGATTAAAAATGTTCATAGCCTCTGACTTAGAAATCCCACTAGGTATATACTCTAGGGAGGTCACTTTACAAAAAAGAAAGAACCCATATACACAAAATATTTATAATACTGTGTTTTGTAGTAGAAAAGAACTGAAAACAAAGTAAATGCCTATTAATTTGGGAATGAATTAATAAATTACAACATTTAAACATATTAGAATATTAATATGATATTTAAAATGACAAATATTTAAATACAGAGAAATAAGAAAAGGCTTCCAAAGAATTGATGCTAGGTGAAATAAACAGAACCATAAAACAGGAAAAATATAGGTGATGTAAAAATGAAAGATATCAATAAAATGTATTTAAAAATAAAAATATAGAAAAAACTCATTATAAAAAATTTTAAATATTATACATTGTTTGAGAGATATTGAGAAGGTAAAGAAAGCATCAATGGGACAAATAATCTACAAAACAAAAGATATCAGGAAAAACAAAGAAAAGAACAAAGGAAGAAGTAAATTAATATATCATAGAACATATTATCCCCTTATTAGCAAACCAATGTTGCAGTGGTAGAATAATACAGAGGAATTATACTTAGGTGAAAATATTTAAACATATACCCACATGTAGGATGAAAATGAAAGGATAGAACAGATTTTATTATTCTTCAGGCAACTCTAGGGGAGAAAGTCAAAATCATGATTTCAGATAAGGCAGCAACAAAAATTAGTACTATCAAAGGGAATACAGAAACAATATTATGACTAAAGGTACTAGACAGTGAAATATATTATATTTACAACCAAATGCATTAAATACTATAGTGGCAAAGTCTTTAAAAGACAAGTTAGATGAAGCAGAAAAATACAGTAGGAAACTCATATTCCTCTCTCAGAAACAGATAAATCCAACAAAAAGAAAAACAAGAAAAATATGAAGATGAATAAATTGTTAGAAAAATAAGATTTGACTGATCTATGACCAATTCTGAATAAGAACATTAAAGAAATGCATCTATCTTGGCATTTTATTTAAAAATGGTCATGTATTGGAGTGTTAAGGAATTACGAACAAATACAGATTAGAACAATAGTAATGAACAAAAGAAATATGGACAAAAATGGAAATTTAGTAATGGATCCCTGAGTTATAGAAATAATTATATTAATGAATGCAATGAGAAAACAAATTATAGCTGTTAAAGCTATAAATTAATAACATATATAATACAGTTAAAGTAGTTCTTAGAGGAAAATGTTTATGTCTGAAAACATATGTTAAAAATAGAAGTTATCCAAAGAATTGTAAACACTAATGATCATACAAAAGACAAATCAGAAATAGTAACAAATACAAATTAAGATAACTCTGTGGTTTTACTTCATATTGATAACATTGACAAAAAAGATAAAAATTTAAAACTCAAGATTGAAAGGGCTGTGAGAAATCACAGACTGTGGGCATGTCTATATACTGTGACAGAACTATGAGCTAAAATAACAATTCTGGTGACCAAAATATTTGCTCTTTCTGCTCCAAGGAGTTCAATGGCAGAAATGTGACATAAACATTCAATATAATTCATATCAACACTTTTGTGATAGCAAAGAATTGGGGGAAAAGTTAGTGACCGTCAGATGGATAATGGCTAAACAAACTATGTAATACGTATAAATGTAATGGAAGAGTGTGTGTGAGTGTGTGTGTGTGTGTGTGTGTGTGTGTGTGTGTGTGAAGCTTCTGAATAACTGACAATCCTTTGGGTCTCTCATTTTTCTTTTTTTTTCCTAATTTAAAAAAAAATTTTTTTCTAGTTACATGTAAAAACAATTTTTAACATTCATTTTTTTTTAAAATTTGAGTTTCAAATTCTCTCTCCCATTTCTCTTTCCTGAGAAGGCAAGCAATTCAATATAGGTTATACATGTGCAGTCATGCAAAAATATTCCATGTTGTGAAAGTCATATTATGAAGGAAACACAGTGTAAACCCTGCCCCCTCCCCCTCAAAAAAGTATGCTTTGATCTTCATTCAGACACCATCTGTTCTTTCTCTGGAAATGGATAGTATTTTTCATACTTAGTCCTTCAGAATTTCTTGAATCATAAGAATTTCTGAGAATAGTTGACAGTCACAGCTGATCATCACACATACTGCTCTTACTGCATACAATATCTCCTGGTTCTGCTCACTTCACTTTGCATCAAGTTATCTAAGTGTTCCCAGGTTTTCTGAAAATATTCTCCCCATTTCTTATAGCACACTAGTGTTCCATCACAAATATATAATATAACTTATTCAATCATCCTCTGATAGCTATCTCCTCTATTTCAATTCTTTGCCACCACAAAAAGATCTGCTATAGATATTTTTGTTCATGTATGTCCTTTTCCTTTTCATTTGATATCTTTTGGTCTCTCATTTTTTTAATCATGAACTGTATTTTACAAAAATTTTTTATTGTCTTTTCCCATGACTATTTTTGCTTTGAAGCTTTTATGTATCAGGGTATATTATCATATTAAGAGATGATTCTTTTTGTTTGTTTTGTTTTTCCACTTAATAATACTTTATATTTTTTTCTAATGACATGTAAAGACAGTTTTCAACATTTATTTTTTAAGATTTTGAATTCCAAATTTTTACTTCCTCCTTCACTTACCCTCTCCAACTCAACAATCAATCTGATATAGGTTATATATGTACAATAATTTAAAACATATTTCTATATGTCCTGTTGTGAAAGAAAAATCAGAACAAAAGGGAAAAACTATGAGAAAGAAAAACTAAAAGAAAATGAAAATAGTATGCTTCAATTTGCATTCAGTCTCCATAGTTCTCTCTCTGAATGCGGATGACATTTTCCATCCCAAGTCTATTGGAATTTTCTTGGATACTGCACTGCTGAGAAGAGCTAAGTCTATCATAGTTGATTATCACATAATCTTGCTGTTACTGTGTACAATGTTCTTCTAGTTCTGTTCACTTCACTTAGCATTAGTTCATGTAAATCTTTCTAGGATTTTCTGAAATCGGCCTGTTCATCATTTCTTAAAGAACAATAGCATTCCATTATATTCAAATACCACAATGTATTCAGCCATTCTCCAGTTGATGGGCATGAAGGGTGGATTCTTAACATCCTTAGCTCCCATTTCTTTCAGGCTGCCATTGTTGTGCAACAATGGAAAGGGGCTCTCTGAGACTGAAGATAAGTTCTTATGTTTATCTGTTTAATGAGTAATAAGAATCAAATAGCTATTTAAAAAGTAGATAATCTTTCCTAGCTGTGTGACCCTGGACAAATCACTTAACCCCAAATGCCTCAGCAACAGAAAAAAAAAAAAAGAAAAGAAAAGAAAAGAAAGAGTAGATAATCTGCCTGTCATCTTCCTTCTTCCTTCCTTTTATCTATACAGATCATCAACTTCTTGCACCTTATAATTACTGAGAGTTGCTCTCCCCTATGGTATGTTGCCATCTCCCTCTAATTCTACTCTACTATAAATAATAGCTATATTATAAAACACTGAATGCCAGAGCTGGAAGGGACCTTCTAGAATGAACCTTAGAACCCAGAATGTCAAAGTTAGAAGAAATCTTAGAAAACAGAATGTTTAAGCTAGAAGGGAACTTAGACCCAACACTATCAGAGTTAGAAGAGATCTTAGAACCTAGAATGTCAGAGCTAGAAGGGATCTTAGAACACAGTGTCAGAGTTGTAAAAAACCTTAGAACACAGTGCCAGACCTAGAAGTTGCCTTAGAACACAGATAATTAAAATTAAAAGGAATATTAGAGCACAGAATTAGAAGGTGCCTAAAAACAGAATGTCAGAAATAGAAAGGACCTCAGAACACAGAATTCTTAGGGCTTGAAATGATTTTACAGCATAATATAGTAGTTAGAAAGGATCTTAGAGCCAATCTAGTTCTGGGAGTCTTATCTTGAGTCCGTGAGACTCTCAAGAGATTTGTAGGTAAATCTAGAAGGAGGGGGTAGTGTGAACTTAAATGGGGAAAAAGACATCTTTATTTCCCTAGATTTTAGTTTCTTTTATAATCCTATGGATTTTATTTTCTGTATTTAAGAACATCGTTCTGAGGAGTATGTAGGAGTCATCAGGCTACCCATGGCGCTCCATAGCACAAAAAAAGTCGAGAACCGATATGTGTCAGCTTCATCATTTCACAGATATGGAAACAAGTACATAAAGAGAAAATAACTTGCTCAAAGTCAAACATTTTCAAGCCTACTTACTGTCAAGAAGGGGCCTTCTGGTCCCTCACAGAGCACCAGATTACAGCAGGAAGAGGAGGTGACAAAGGTGGCCTGCTCCTTCCCAGTTTGTCCATCCCACACCTTGACAGTCCCTTGTCCATCCACGGTGATGACCAGCTGACGCTCAGGGATAGTCAAGATGCTCCTCAGCGGTGCCCGCTGAATGGGACTGGACCAGATCTGAGTGCCCTGGGAAAACAAATGCTCATCATTTACCTTTCGTGAGAACTGCTATAGCAATATTGACACTGATGTTGCTCCTACCTTAACACTCTCCGGGCTTTCCATTGCCTATGAAATAAAATAAATTCCTCATCCTGGCATTCAAGGTTCTCCCAACCAACCTCTCTAGCTTTGCTCTGCACCACTCTGTGCCTTCTGTTCCAGGAAAAACTCTATTCCCACCCTCACTACTCCACCCTAGAATCAGTGGAAGGTCAGTTAGTGCAACACCATCATCTTAAAGAAAAGTAAACTGGGTGGTAAATCTAAGAGATCAATTCTAAATGCGGGTCCTCTGACTTGAGAACCAAGAATTCCTTCCATATCTTCTTTCTTGTTCTTCTCTGTGCCTTAATTATCATGAAGTTCCTCATTCCTGAAACAGACCATCCTCCCTTATCTGTCTGTTGAATTGCAGCCTTTAAGTCCAATGCAGAAGCTAACTCTTTTAGGAAAGCTTCCTAAAAATCTGTTCTTCCCATTTTTACCCCCTCTTGAAAATCATAAGTGATCAGGATTTCCTCCTCCTCACATTTGTCGAAGCCCTTTTCTGAGATCTCTCCTTTCCACTTGGCTTATCTGCCCTCACATCAATCAATCAAACATCTATTAAGTGCCTACTTTGTGCCAGGCATTGTGCTAAGTGCTGAGGATACAAAAAAGGCAAAAAATAATCTCTTCCCTCA
Source organism: Myrmecobius fasciatus (assembly GCA_023553655.1). NCBI lineage: Eukaryota > Metazoa > Chordata > Mammalia > Dasyuromorphia > Myrmecobiidae > Myrmecobius > Myrmecobius fasciatus. The sequence goes on along the minus strand of JAJPUD010003627.1, from coordinate 94,450 downwards.
AGGAGCTCACAATCTAATGAAGGACAGAACATACAAATAAACATATATAAACTATACATAGCATAATTAGGAAATAATTAATAGAAGGAAAGCAATGAAATTAAAAATGGTTGAGAAAGGCTTCCTAGAAAGTAAGATTTTAGTTGGGACTAAAAGGAAGCTAGGCAATTCCCATAGACTTGTGATGGAAAAAGCCATCCGCATCCATTGAGAGAACTATGGGGGCTGAATGTGAATCAAAACATAGTTCTTTTACCTTTATTATTGTTGTTTGTTTGCTTGATTTTTTTTTCTTTTTCGTGGTTTTTTCCCCTTTTGATCTGATTTTTCTTGCACAGAATGACAAATGTGGGAATATGTTTGGAAGAATTGCACATATTTAACCTATATTGGATTGCTTGCTATCTAGGAGAGGGGAGAGGAGAAAGGGAAAAAATTTAGAACACAGGGTTTTACAGGGATGAATGCTGAAAACTATCTTTGCATGTATTTTGGAAAACAAAAAGCTATCATTATAAAAAAAATTATAAAATAAAAGGAAGCAGGGAGGAGCAGAGGAGGGAGAGGCCTCCAGGTATGAAGGATAGTCACTTATCTGTATATTTTTCCTTTCCCATTAGTTAATAAATTCCTTAAAAACAGAGTCCATGTCAGATTTAATTTCATAACTCTTGTATATGACAGTGCCTTGCCTATAGTAGATGCTTACTTAGTTAAGTGCTCACTGAATTGAAAACTCTAGCAGTATGCTCTCTGTGATTTCTGGCTTAATAAAAATTATCTTTCCTTCAAATACTTTTCCTGTTCTTGTACTCCAATTCTAGAACCACTTGGAAGAAACTTAAAAACTATCTAGTTAAACTTCCTTGCCCTAAAGAGGTCTGGGAACCCAATAAAAAATGGAAGTGAATTACCCAAGGTCACCTAGAAAATTAGTGTCAATGCTGATACACTTCCTTGAACTTTATCTCTGTATTTGTGTCACTGCAGTGATTCAGCCACCTTCCCCAACATGTGGGAAATCTTGACTCAGAGCCAGATGAAGCTTTTCAGAGATTACATCATCAAATGAAACCAAAAGAAATATTCTCAGCGTCACAAGCCCTTTGTGCCCTTCACTTTCTTCCATATCTACTGAAAACTGGAGGACTAAGGGGCAGCAGCAAAGCCTCTGGACCTGAGACCCGGGTTGGAGGTCTTAACCAGAAGCATGACCAAAGCAGGTCCTTGAGTGTCAGACCAGATGGTCTCTGAGGTCCCTTCCAGCTCTGACATTCTGTGATTCTATGATTTTAAGACAAAGAAATGGGAACATGGTTTGGACAATGTGGGAATCAACATAGCTTTCTTTAGTTCTTAAGAGATATCACCCCCTGATTTGGGGCCAGAAAATAAAAGGACCCATTTTGAGGTCTCTTCAGTCTTCAGTTTTTACCTCTCAGGTGAAGCAGACTTGAGTATTTCATGAATTAAATTGTTTTAATTAATTAATTAAGTTAATTAATGGATTAAGTTGTATATTTCATGAATTAATCTGCCCTAGTGGAGTAAGCCTCTTCTCACAAAGGTCCTAGAGCTATTGAAATGGCAGGTAGATTTAGAAAGGAACTAGAAGGAGGGTGGGGAGGGAAAGGTCACCACTTACCATACAAAAGGTCTTTGCTTTTTCACTAAAGTCACCACAGTTGCATTGAAAATAGGAGCTTGCTAAGTACATTTAACACTAGAAGGATCAGAAGCATCAAATGAAGCAAAAATATGCTTGGTCTTTCATAGAATTCAAAAGCTTAGAGATTTAGAGTTGGAAGCGGTCTTAGAGGCCATCTAAGCTACAAATTATATATGTCAAGTGGCTTATTCAGAAAATGCACAGATATTCTCTGCCTGATTCCAGCTGAATATATGTTTGACTCAAGCATTTGGGTGCATCAGAGATGACGATAAATCTATGGTGTGACCTAAGGACGGGGTGTTCTGGTATGATGTGGCAAACCTTGAATGTGTACCTTTATCCTTCCCCTTTTCCTGTTCCCCCCCTTTCCAGTCTCATACCTTCAGAGTAGCTAGGAGGTGAAGTGCCCAGTACTCTATGCACTGTGCTACTTAGCTACCTTCATTCCCCTTTGTATCTAGGCTTTATCCCCCTACTTAGAATGCTCTCTCTTTAGCTCTACATTTTATAATCACTAGTTTATAACAAGGCTCAGTTCAAGTGCCAAATCTTTTCCTAATTCTCCCATCTAGTGTCCTCATCCTTCCTTGAAATGATTTTATACATATTTTCATGTATTTAATTGTTTGTGTATGGTTTCTTTCCCCTGCCTCCTCTCCACAATAGACTATCAGCACCTTGAAGGTAGGGATTATTTGGTTTTTAACTTTGTACTCCCTGAATCAAGTCTGGTGCCTGGCACAAAAGCAGCACTGAAAGAATGTTTGCTTGAGTTAAGATCTAAGAGCTACGCCAGGGGTCATTATTTGTATTACAAAGAGATTATCTAGTTTACAAAGCATGTCACCACAACATTCCATTAAAAAGTTGTCCTCCCTAGTATATGTAACGTAGTATTAAATTAACAACAATTTTACACATGCCTCAAGGATATGTCCAGGAATATTTCACTTAGTATCAATTTTATACTAATGAGGTAACTGAATTAGTGGGCAAAGTCTTACTGAAAGAATCATGATGTTATTTAGTCATTTCAGTTGTGACCAACTCTTCATCACCCTGTTTGGGTTTCTTTTTTTTGGCACAGATATTGGAGTGATTTGCCATTTCCTTCTTCAGGCTCATTTTTTACAGATTAGGACACCGAGGCACACAGGATTCAGTGTCTTGCCCAGGCTCACACAGCTATTAAGTATTTGAGGCTGGATTTGAACTCATGAAGATGAATGAATCTTCCAAACTAGTCCCAACACCCAACACTGTGTCCCCTAAATGTCCCCATGATGGAATCACAGAATGATAAAATTAGAGTTGGGAGAAACCCAGGTTATTTGTACATCCTTCTTATATTACAAATTAGCATAGTGAGTCCTAAAGAGCATATCAAGATGCTACTTTACCATGCACTTAAAAGTAATTCTTATTAACTAATGTTAGAGCCAATTTGGCATAAATGATAGAGTACTGACCTTGGAATCAAGAAGGCAGGTTCAATTGCTGGCCTCTGACGTTGTCTAACTCCGTGACCTGAGAAAGTACCTTAACATTTGTGTTTCTCAGGCAACTCCACAGAACTTATTTAGCAAGTCACATAGAGGCTTTGATCCATATTAATGGGAGCAGTTCCCAGACCTGGAATTTCTTTGGTGACAAAATCACAAGAAGAGAACTGAAAATGAGCTGCACCAAGATTGCTGTTGAGGAAGCATTATCCCCCTACTGAGAGTTAGCACAGATCTCTTTCTTTGCAGGACTATTTCTAAAAATGTGGGCTGGCCACAATGAAATTTAAGATACTGAGCAGCGTCTACTGCAATTCCAGGAATCTGTCAACACAGCCTTTGCATCAATTAGGTTTTTGGCTGGGAACACCGCACCTCCAGCCTCCTGCTGGACTTACCTCTTGCACATTCCAGGCACGGACAGTACAGTCTGTTGACACAGTGCACACCACTGACTTCTTCTGCCCATCAAACGTGTGTTCACCGGCTGAGAGGTAAGCTATTCCATCTATCTTTCCTGAAAAAAAAAGCAAGTTGGACCCTTTTTGACCACAGGATGAAAATAATTTAGTTTCTCTCCTAATTATGATAAAAGGGATCTGAGGAACTCTTAGCCTGCCCCTCTCTTCAAAAAATTGACTTGCATGAGGACCTGAGTTCAAATCTGATCTCAGACACTTAATACTTCCTAGTTGTGTGTCCCTGGGCAAGTCACTTAACCCCAATTGCCTCAGGGAAAAAAAATTGACTTGGCTGTAGAATGATTAGGAAAATGGGCTTGAGGTCCTTCAGCAAGTATAACTTGCTTGGGGGAAATACAATGAATCCTAGTATTTTCCTATGCCTGAACTTCAGTTTCCTCATCTGCACAATCGAGTTGGATTAGAGGAGATATATGTTATGTATTATATATATATATAATTCCTTGTAACTCTAACATTCTACATTGCAAGGTTCCTTCTAAACCTTAGAGTCATATGTGATGTTTAAGTATTTTATATTTGAAGGTCCTTTCTAGCTGAAACTTTTATTCTAAAGTCTCTAATGTTCTATATTAAAAGGCCCCTTCCAGACCTGATACTCTATGATTCTAAATGCATTCAGGAAGAATTCCAAATAGAATTTCTCCCCTGAGAATGTGAATACGTGGAAGAATCCATGGAAATCTGCTCAGGGAAATGTATTTAAGTCAAAGAACCCTAAGATTTTACTAAATGTGAGCATTATTACAGCAAATGACTTCCCAGGTCCACAAAAATAGCTCTTGCCTCATTTCTCCTTTGTTGCTCCCTTCTGTCCCTTGGCAATACATGTTTTAAAATTCCAACTTTATGGCCTTTGATGCTTTAAAAGGTGCTCCCATGTATCATCTTATTTTCTCTCATGACAAACTGAGTTAGGCAAGGGACTGTTGTCCCCATTCTACAAATGAGGAAGCTGAGGTTCAGGAGAGTAAATATCTTGGTTAGGATGATACAGCTCACTAGAGGCAAAAAAAATAAAAAAAAAACACATTTCCCAAATCTAGCTCTATGATTCTAAATGAAATATCATTTAGGAAAGAATTCAGGATAGAAAGAATTCCTTCCTTGAGATAGAGCTGAGAATTTAAATCCTATGTTATAATCTCTCCTGATATTAAAAAAAAAAAAAACCCAAGGTGAATCTGTTTTCTTCTTAACCCACAGTCCCATGGTCACCATAATAAAAGGAATGGAAAGGAGAGGTGAGGGCCAGAATATTTCTTTGGACCTTAGACTATGATAAGTCAAGAAGATATCCAAATCCCACTTCTTTGAGGTAGGATCTTGAACAAGTCCCATCATCTTGCTCAGACTCAGTATTCTCTTCTGCAAAAAATGGAAATAATGTACTTCTTACCTACTGTGAGCCTTCCATAGAATAGTGTATGTAAAGTATTCTACAAGCTTTCAAGATGTGTGGATGCGCATGTAAGTGTGTGTGTGTGTGTGTCTCTGTGTGTGTTCTAGTTGCACTGTTTCCTCTTAGTATTTATTACCTTCATGCCCTGAAATGGCTTTGCAAGTGAAATCTTGCGAGGGCCTCCCACGGGCCATTTGGTGTTCTACTTGAGAACGTTGGAGATAGTACTGTTTCCATGTCTGTGGTCCTTTACTTGATTGAGAAATATTACAGAAAGTCCATCTGCTCAGGCTCAGACTCCTAAAAGAGAGTGACAAGGTTTCATTTGGATTCCAAATGATTTTTTATGCCTCACACAAACAAGTTGAGGGAAGAGGGTGGCCAGGGCAGTCATACAATAAGCATTTATTAATGCTTCCCCCCCCCTCCCCGCTGCCCTATAGGAACTCACAGTCTAACAAGAGAGACACATGCAAATAACTTTTTAAATACAAGCTACATACACAGCAAATTGGAAATAATCAGCAGAGAGTGAAATGAGCAGAACCAGGAGATCATTATACACGGCAACAACAAGATTATGCGATGATCAATTCTGATGGACGCAGCTCTCTTCAACAATGAGATAATTCAGACCAGTTCCAATGATCTTGTGATGATGAGAGCCATCTATGCCCAGAGAGATGACTATGGGAACTGAGTGTGGACCACAACATAGCATTTTCACTCTTTTTGCTTTGTTTGCCTGCATTTTATTTTTTTTTCTGGTTTGATTTTTCTTGTGCAGCCCAATAATTATATAAATATGTATGCATACGTTGGATTTAACATATATTTCTACCATGTTTAACATATATTAGACTACTTGTCATCTAGGGCAGGGCATAGGGGAAGGGGGAGAAATTGGAACACAGGGTTTTGCAAGGATTAATGGTGAAAAATTATCCATATGTTTTGAAAAATAAAAATACTTTAATTTTTTAAAAAGAGCGATTAGCAAAGTAAAAAAAAAAAACAAAAACAAAAAACAAAAACCAGAAATAATCAGCAGAGAGAAGGAAGGGATCTGGAAAAGCTTCTTATGGAAGTTGAGATTTTAATCCCAACTTGAAGGAAGCCAGGGAGGTCAGGAGGCAGAGAAGAACAGTACTCCTCAGGGTCCCTTCCCTGGAGTTTAGAAATGGAATATGTGAGCTATAGCCAGGGACCCTGGATCCCTAAAGTTCATGGAGGTGAGGAAGATGTAAAAAGCCTGGAAAGATGACAGTTCTTTTCAGCAACACAATGATCCAGAGTACAAAGGACTCATGATGCAAAATGCTATATATAACCAGTTAAACAACTGATAGACTCTGAATGCAGATCGAAGCACACTTTTTTCACATATTTTATTTTCTGTGTGTGATTTTTCCCTTTGATCTGTTTCTTATTTCAAAAATGTGATTAATATGAAAATGTTTTGCATAATTGCACATACATAACTTGTATCAAGTTGCCTACCATTTTAGGAAGAGGGGAGAGGAAGAAGGAAGGGAGAAAAATTTGGAATTCAAAATCTTGTAAAAATGCTAAAAATTGTTTTGACATATAATTGGGAGGAAAATAAAAAACTATTTAAAAAAAAGAAGAATGGAAAGGGAGGACAGGGACAAGTCATGAAGGGATTTGAATGCCAAACAGATGATGTTATATTTGATCCTGGAAGGGCTAGGGATCCAGATATTTATAGTATAGAGGGAGTGATCTGCTCTTGAGGAAGTTTAATTTGACAGAAAGGTTGGAGTGGGAAGAATGATCCTATAAATGCCTACAGTGATGCTATTCTTGACTATAAAGCAGGGGAAACTTTATGACTTGGAGGTCACATGTTTTCACTATCAGGAAAATTGCCACAAAAATAACATTCAGGTGCAAAATTTTAGGCTTAGGTGAACCTCACTAGAGGGAGAAAGATGAAATACATACATTGTTAAATTGAACAATTATTTACTAAGCATCTACTGCATTTGAAGTGCTAGGGATACAAACAAGGACAAAAGAGGGAAAAAACCCTAAATGATACATGCCTTCAAAAAATCTTACATTCCATAGGGGGAAAACAATAGAAAAGCCATACAAACATATACACAAAATAAATACAAAGTAATTGGGAGGAAAAGGGAGAGAAGAAACCTAGCAATTATGACTTTCGTGAGGGATCATGAAATGATCTGAGTCCCAGGAATCGCAGGACATTTTAGGAAACATTGTATTAGAACTAGAAAGTATCTTTGAGATCATTAAATCCAAAGCTAAAAACAAAACAACAACAACAAAAAAAACCCAAAGAGTTACTAGTGTGACTTTCTTGACTACAGTTTTTTCACTTATAAAATATGGATTATAACATTTTCACTCCTTATTTCACAGGTTTGTTTCCAGGAAAATACATAAAGATCAGAAGAACATTATTTACTAGGGAATGGTACCAATTATACTAAATAGATGTATTTTTTCAAATTCACAAGTTCTTTTAAAATGTCACTTGCCTATTACATATACTTAACATAATTTTGACCCATCATTTCATCTTTTAACACTAAAGGATAGCAAAAATTTATGGCAAATACACAATATTATTAATGTCCCCCACCCTGGTTTTTGTCCTTGGCCACAAGATACAACCTCAAATTCTTACTAAATGCTTAGTAATAACTATTTTCCAAAGAAGAGTAAGTAATTCATCCAAAGGCATTTAGAAGTCAGTGCCAAGGTTAATTAAATAATTAACCATAAAAGAATGCAGCTGATTTTTAACATACATGCTGGCATTTGTTTACAAACATAAGTATTCTCTTTTAGGATACTCCCCAAGGAAGGCCATATACACATATGCCTACCACAATGCCATACCTCAAGGCATCTTTGTACCTTCCTTTTCAAATTATTAAAATTATTTCTTTTATGGAATCTTCTCTGTCTCTAGTTATTTCCCCCTTAATCAAAGAATCCAACAGGTACCTCATTCTACTCTTCTGTTTTTTTCTATATGACATTCCCTTTTTATATTTAGGATAGGTAATTCCATTGGTGTTTATTATGGAATAGCAAAGAATCAACAAGCATTATTTAGTGCCTACTATTTGAAGATATTGTGCTAGGTGCTGGAGAACCAAAAACAAAAACAAAACAGACTATGTCTCATTATGGAGCATATATACTCTAGTTGGAAGAAAGACAACATGTAACATATACTAACATATACAAATATATAGAAGACAATTTGAAGTTGGAGAAGGGAGAGAGGTAAGTATCACCAGCTAAGTGGTACAGCAAAAGTTTTGTAATGCCTAAATTGGGAGAAGTGAGGAAGAGGTCATCTCCCAGAATGGTGGACAGCCAGCACAAAGATGGTAGCTGGAGCATCATGTACAAAAAAGCAGGAAGAAGGACATTTTGTTTTGACCACAGGGTAGGTGAAGGTGACAATGTGAGGTAATTCTGGAAGGCTGGAACCATATTGTGAAAGGCTTTAAAAGCCAAATAGCAGTTTGTATTTGATCCAGAGTCAAGGAAGTTTACTGAATATAAGAGTAATACACTCAAAATTGGGCTGAAAGGTAATCCCTCTGGCCATTAGGATATATATATATATATATATATATATATATATATATATATATATATATATACATATATATATATATATATATATGAATTGAATGCAAAAAGCTCAATTAGGAAGCTGCCATGATTGTCCAGACAAGAGAGCATAAGAATGTGAGCTACAGGGGTGGACTTGTGAGTGGAGAGAAGAGGATGAATGTAAGGGGTGTAAAGTATGTGCTATTAAAGTGTTCTGGAGGCCCTGGGGATAGGGGAAGTGGGGGAGGTCCCTTCCAGTTCTAGATCTCATGGTCCTATAATCATGTGCAAAGCCAGATGTTGATTCTTCCTTGCCTCTGCTTACACCCTTCATTTTTTTTTCTTACTTTAATGCTATAATTAGTACTATAATTACATACCAGTACTAACAGCTGGAAGAGCTTTTAATGTTTCACTGTAACAAATAATGCTTGCTCTTGATTTTAGATGCTTTTGATCATGGAAAGGAAGGGTCTTCATATGCCTATGCTTTTTTAGAGTGTTATAAAAATGATTATGAGAAAAAGTTAAATTCTCTAAGTTGAATTGTATAAAGAGTAGCAAAATATCGAACTTTTGTGAAAGAAAGTGATTTAAGAAAAATGAAATTCTCCAAGATCTATAAGAAAAAACAAAGTGATCACTAATGTCTGCTATACTTAGCAAAAGGTTTAATATAATCATGTATTTTAATTGTTTTTTTTAGTAATATGATTCTATACCAGTTTTTCCTTATGAAAAAGTTCCTAAATCCCTTGCATGAATCTAGCCATAACAATGAATCCCTTAAATATATCATTGATGCCACTTTACTATAATGTTATTTAATACATGTGCATCAATATTGTTATATTCCTTAGTGACATTGGGCTACAGTTAGTTTTCCTTTCTACTCTCTCTCTTTCCCTCATAAATTGGGCATTAGGATCACTGTTCTGTTTTCCAGGTCACTTGTTTTCCACAGTGGAGATCTCTCAGCTTCTTTCAATTTTGATATATTTTAACTTTGCTCTAATTTTTTTTCTTAATTACTGAATTAAAAATTATTTCTTTGATTTTTAAGTATGTACATAGCTATTTTCCAAAATTTTGTTCTAAGCTTTGTATCTCTTAATCTATTAGGACTTCCAGACACTCTTGGGATCTTTGTGGGCATGCCTTTCTCCTTTCTGGGTTCAAAGTTCTGCTTATTATTTAATTACTTTCTTCTTTAGGGTTGAATCCTAGGAATCTCTGATCTCAATCTTAACTCTTTTAGGACATTTTCTTTTTTTTATCCTTTCCTCAGGCTCTCTGACATATAACTATATCAAGAAAGATAGATAGTTATCAATATCTATCTATCCATCTATCTATCTATATGTCTGTCTGTCTATCTATCTATCTATCTATCTATCTATCTATCTATCTATCTATCT
>JAJPUD010003627.1:0-84340 GCA_023553655.1 Myrmecobius fasciatus | reverse complement strand
TCTATCTATCTATCTATCTATCTATCTATCTATCTATCTATCTATCTATCTTCTGTCTATCTATCTATTCATCTTCCCAGGATTTAACTCAGAGAAGAAAGAGAAATTGAGGAAGTAGGAGACAGAGAAGGAGAGGACAAGGCTAAGGGGAAGAGAGGGAGAGAGAGGGAGGGGTAAGAAAGAAAGAGATGTGAAGAATTTCTTTTCCTTTCAAACATGTTTAGGAGAGGAATTTGAGGTTTCTGCCAGGTTACAAGGGTTTGGTTTTTTTGTTGTTGTTGCTGTTGTTTTTGAGGAAGAACTGGTAAAGACCCTTTTGGATATACACTCCAACTGTTAATGCTGCAACATTCTCCTGCTCTGCAGCCCCTTTGAATTTTCATCACATGAACCCTTTAATATCAGGTCCAGAGAAGGGTGGGTGGAAATAGAAAGACCAGATGAACAAAGTGCAAAAACAGTCTGAGAGTAGTAACAAACACTGAGAGCTGGTGAAGGTCCTTGGTAGGTGACTGGCCCATTTGAAGTTAGTCTGATCTCTGGGGCTATTAGCCTATTTACCTCCTTCATCTCTATCAAGGGATGTGGCCTATCAAGCCCAGAAAGATACGATAGGGGCAGAAGCTAAATAGTCATGCAAAATAGCAGGAAGATGACAACATGGTCCTGCTATTTTAAATTCTTCTATATGAATTATCTTTGATAAAGTCCTTTTCCTTCTATTCTTTCATTGTTCATACTTCTTACTTTTTTTGAGGTGGTAAAGGAGACAGAATTAAAGCACAGCCTTTCATACCATTTGTGGAGAACTACGGAAATATTTGCTATATCAAACAACCTTGCACTTGATCATGTATACGCCTGATGCTGTTTCAGTCGTGTCTAACTCTTTGTGATTTCATTTGGGGTTTTCTTGGCAAAGATATTGGAATGGCTTACCATTTCCTTCTTCAGTTCATTTTATAGATGAGGAACCTAAGTAAACAAGTGACTTGTTTAGGATCACATAACTAATATTTGTGTGAGGCCAGATTTGAACTCAGGAAGATGAGCCTTCTTGACTCCAGGCCCAGCATTCTATTCTCTTTGCTACCTTCTATCTTTCCTTGCCTACTGATTCTTTCCTAGCTGCCTACAAACACGTTCAAGCATACTCCCTCCTTAAAAAGTCTTCATTAAGCTCTACATCTTTCTTAAACTATCTTCCTATTTTCCTTCTCCCTTTCTCAACCAAACTCTCTGAAAAAGCTGCCTATGCTCATTACAATCTAAAACCTACTTCAGCTCTTCTCACTCACTCATTTCTCAACTCAGTATTCTGGCTTCCAACCTGATCACTTCACTCACCTGAAACTTCTCTCTCCAAAGTTACCAGTTATCTCTTACAGGCCAAATTCAATGAATGGTCTTTTTTCTCTGATTATCCTTCTTGATCTCTCTGAAGGATATGTTGTCACTAGGTGATTTCCCTCCCCTCTCCCTACTTCCCTCTTGAATTCGTTCTTTTTCATGAAACAGCTATTCTTTTGGTTTTTCACCTAATTGTCAGATTGTTCCTTCTGATTCTCCTCTGCTGGGTTATCACCTATATAATACTCCCTAACTATGGATTAAGTCCTGTCCGAGGCTCCCTTCTCTTCTCTACACTTTCTCACTTGGTGATCTCATCAATTCACATGAGTTAAACTATCATTTTTATGTTGATGACTCTTAGATTTCTAAATCCAGTCTAGTCCCTCTCTTGAAGTCCAGTCCAACATCACTAAATGATAACTGTACATCTTAAACTCAACCCATTTAAAACGGAATCCATTCTTCTCTCCCCTTCCCCCCCCAAAAAAAAAATCTTCCTCTTTTCCAAACTCAACTGAACGACCATCTTCTCAGTCAAGCAGGGTCACAACCTTATTATCATTTATAACTTCTCTCTTTCTTATACCTCACCTATGTAGTCACTAGCCAATACTCATCATTTCTACTCACACAGTATGATTTGCATCCAACCCATTTTCTCCACTCAAAGCCACCATCCTAGTTCAGGCACATATTATCCCTCCCCTGAACCATCACAACAGCCTCCTCATTGGACCTTCTTTATCCCAATTCATCTTCTACAAAGGTGTCAAAGTGATTTTCCTAAAAGCACAGTTCTGAAAATATCATTCTCTTACTCTAAAAGAACTCTGATGGTTCCCTTTTTGCTTCTACGATCTATGATCAAATAAAAATTCCTCTAGAATTTAAAGCCTCTTTTTGATCTGGTCTCAATCTACCTTTTTAGCCTTATTATATTTTTACTGTTTATTTCTCTCCCTTATGAATACAAACTGATCTAGCCAAACTGACTTTCTTACTTTCCCTCATATGTAACACTTAAAATTGCACTAAAATGCATTCCTTTCTTTGTTCCACCTATTAGAAACCCTAGTTTTCATCAAGACTTAGCTTCAATGTTATGTTCTATATGTGGCCTTTCTTAATGTTCCCCCAAATCCTAAAGCCTTTCCTCCAAAATGACCTTCTCTCTATTTTGTATATATCTATATAACTATATGTTGATTTTCCTGCAAACTAAATTGTAAGCTTTTTGAAGGTAGCTAGGTGTAGAACTGAATAGAACCCTAGATCTGGAGTAAGGAAAACCCAAGTTGAGATCTGACCTCAGACACTTACTGTGCATCCTGTGTAAATCACTTAACCAGTCTGCCTCAGTATCTTCATCTGTAAAATAGAGATAATTATGTTACCTACTTTGTTGAAGATGGTTGAGAATAAAATATGGTGTTTACAAAGCATTTGCAAACCTCGAAGTGCTATATAAATGCTAGGTATCATTATTATTATCCAGATAGTCTGGTTAGCACCCTTGGAGGCGTTAGAAGGAAGAAGGATTCTGGGAGAAGGGTGTCATGTAATATAATTCCAGGGGTAGTATAACACCAAAGTGGGCAGGAAATATGGCTCATCTCTAAAAAGTTCCCCCTCCCTTCAAGAAATGGGTCTTCTACACAAAGGAATTTGTAATGGTCCATATAGTTATCAAAAGGCATATAATACTACTGTACATCAAAAGCAAAAACCCTTCATAAATAATAAAAAATGTCCTTGTCTGAGGGATTTGCATAGAGGTAATATGAAGAAAAAAAAACACTAAAAACTGGAGGGAATTAAGAAAATTTTCACTTAAGTTCTAATACTTGAACCTTAAAGGGAGCTAAAGATTCTAAAATCAGAGGAGCAAAGGCATAGGCAAGACTTCTTAAACTTTTTCCACTCTCAACCTCTTTTCACTTGAGAAATTTTATTCAACCTAGATATATAGGTATATAAAATAGGTATGTGAACCAAATATTTACTGATCATAATTTTGTGACCCCTCCCCCCACATTGTGACCTCATATAGGGTCACAACCCACAGTTTAAGGAGCTTTGCAATGAGACAGAGAAACCTCAGATGCCATTTTACAGATGAAGAAAGATTTAATGATGTCTCCAAAATCATGCTGGTAGGAATCATCTGAGGAGAATTTGATCTCAGGTCCTCTTACCTAAAGCTGTATTACATTACCTTTCTGAAACATTGGTGAAGGAATACATTACAGATATTTAGGGCCAGCCTGAACAAAGGCATAGAAATAAGAGATGAAGTTCAAGTATAACAGGGGTCTAGTGAGACCAGAAGAATAACTGCCATGAAGATAAGGCCTGGCCTCTCAATGGCCAGCTTCCTATTACCCAAAGCATGGCCAGTAAGCTAGTCTGCCTGAAAGGTAGAATGCAGGAAGGATGAATGTAAAATGACTGGAAAAGTAGGGAAACTGAAGGAGCGTCTATGAGTGTGATTATCCTAGACAAACCATTCCTGATGAATGAGAAAAAAAAATTCTCAAGTCCTATCTCCCCCAATCATCCTCCTCTGCTCTTTTTGTTGCCTCATAAAAAGACAAGGCTGAGCAGAGAGCAGGTATTTGGTAAAAGGCCAACAGATTGTTTTCTTTCCCTGAGCCTCCAAACCTCATTCTTCCTTCCTTCACTCACTTACTCACCTCCACAGGAAGGCAGACTCGGCAGCTTCATTCCAGACCTGGGAAGAGAAAGGGAGAAACATTCTAGGAAACATATTACTCTAGTCTCTTGACTTATTCGCTAATGGTTTATTTAGTAGTAAGTGTCCTCTCAGGGAGTTGTTGTTTGTCCTTCACTCTCAAAGAGTATCATGCTATCAGGGAGGTGATGCCGTGACATGTAAGTGAATTGGATTTAAATGAGGGAGGGCTGTGCAAGGTCATCTGCTTTCCTTTCCCCTCCAGAGTCATCTACATCCAATGGCAAGATATAGATCAGGATGACTGGAGATCATCCTGGATCTTCTCAGGGAGTAATCCTGAAGGAAAGGAGAATGGGAGAGAACTAGATGGCTACTCACCAACCAGGCTCAGTATGCCTTTCAATGTTCTTTTGAAATCTCAGGCTTATCTATTCTGAAACTTACAACCTTAGGCCCAAGTTGCCATAATGTTACTCTAATACTAGGGAACAAGGAGGGTAGCTTTTCAAGGAAAGAATTTAGAATCAGGAAATCTAGGTTCAATTCTCTTCTTCATAAGCTGTTGGCTTTGGCCAAATCACTGAATTTCTGAATTTCAGCTTTCTCAACTTGAAAAAGACTTGAGCTGAGGTTACTTTTATTTTCAAAAAAACAAAGACCACTGATTCCTCCTTTTCCAATAAACCTCAGGTCTCATATGTCACAAGAGATTCTGTTCCTTAGCTAAGGCTACCTGCCAATACAAGTCTCGGATCTCTAAAGAAGATGGAGATAAGGGACTATTCAGTTGGTAAGGAAGACTGGAAAGAAAATGACATCATCTGAATTCCTAGAACCCACCCCTGGTTTATCTAAAACAAATGCCAATCACATAGAAAGCAAACCGGAGAACTAGCCTAGAGAATCCCCCCCCCCCTCCCACCCCCACCCTTTCCCCTCGGGTTGTGCGTTTGAGGAAATATCTATTTATTTAGATGTCTTCAAATCCTATCCCCCCCAAAAAAACACAAAATGAGATAGGGTGATGAAAAACAACGAAATGGGAATCAGTTCTCCCCCACCTTTGCATCTGTTGCCAGGTAATTTTCCCTCAAATCACCCTCGTGATCCCATATCTAGGGTTATTCCACTTAGCTTACATTCAGGAAGCATGGGAGGGGGTGTGTGCAGGGGCGGGATGGGGGGGGAGGTTGGAGGGAGGAAGGGAGCAGGAGATGGGCCTGGTCGAGACCCCGGGACCTTCACATAAAGCCTCTCCAAATTGCCCGAAGAGCAGCCTTTTAGGTTTTGCTCTGTATTCTAAAGGACAGAGATGGCAGGGGCTGAGAAATTGAGGAATCCCAAGGTAACCAAGAGAGATGATGTCATCCATAGGCCTCTCCTGGGCCAGAAGCCCAGAACGGGTAAATGGGCTCGGCCCAGACCCTTCTCTGACGCTGGGGTGTCCAGGGATTCAGATCCTGTGCCTCCGCCCAAACCCTGCTAGTCCCACGGAAGCCCATGGACAGCGCCGCCTGGCTCGACCCCAGCATTTCGGGGCGGCGAGGTGGGGGAGGGGACGCGAATGCACAGGGCCTCGGGGATACCCGGACTAGACAGGGTGTGGGATGCCCGTCGGGGTCGCGGGCGGGCGAATAAACAGGAGCTGCCGGCCCGTACCTTGTCCACCTGGGCCGCGCGGAGCAGATCCGGCGGCTCCAGGAAAGAGAAGACGTGCAGAAGCCCGTCCAGCGGCAGCACTGCCGGAGTCCCCATGCCGGGCCCGGCCTGGCCAGTCCCTTCAGTCATCTTCCGCCAGCCCCGCGGACTTCTCTGAGTCTCGGTCCCTGGCTACGCCCAGCCCCGCCTCCTCATCGCTTCCGTCTCGGCGGCCCAGGCCCTGTCCCCGCCCCCAATCCTAGACTAAGCGACGATGCTCCGCTTCGCCCCGCCTTCCCCAGCCCGGCCCTCTCCCGGCCCAGGCTCGGGTCTCTCTGACCCCGGGAGTCTCCACCTGGCCTTCGCCCGCAGAATTCAGCCTAACGGCCTTGCCTGGGCGGAAATCCCGTGCTTCTGGCCCGGCCCCCTAGGACCTCCTCCCTTCCCATCACACCGCACCCCGCGCCCCGACCCCGCAGCTCCCCAGGCACCAGGGCAGATAAGGCTCGAAACTGGGTGACTGGGCGGAATGGGCAAGTGATACCCCCCTCCTCCCCGGGCCGCCAGTGCAGAACGGCCCCCGCCTTTTCGATCTGTGTTTTTCCACATTAAAGCCATCATTTTATTGTCTGCGTGTGTGAGTGTGAGGGCTCCTTCAAATCACTTATTTCGAACGACCTGATATAAATACGCAAATCACCACCCAGCTTGTTATAGTTATCCCGTTAAGTAAGAGGGGATGACTGGAGATGTCAGTAAGTCAATCTCATTGAAACATCACCTCTCTACCATAAAATAAAATCAAGGAGCTCATTTTTTTAAAGGGATCTATGTTTATAGCAACCCTACCTTATTCATTTTCAAGTTACTCTTTCTAAAAGATTTTTGACCACTATCTCCAGGCATAGATTGACCCTCATGTCTCGTTTTAGGGTAGCAATCATTCTGTGTTCCTCAATTCTTTGTCATTGTCATTTGTCATGTTATAGGTAGTTGATTTTAAAGACTGGAAGTATTTAAATTCTTTTTTTTTCCATTTTTAAAAATTTATTAATACTTTTTATTTGCAAAACATATGTATGGGTAATTCCTAAACATTAACCCTTACAAAGCTTTCTGTTACAAATTTTTCCCCCCTACTCCCCACCCCTCCCCTAGATGGCAGGATATCCACTACATGATAATTATGTTAGAATACTTAAGAAATCGAATATATGTATAGTTATTGCCAGACATCATTTTTTGTGCAGGAGAAATCGTATCTACAAGAAATAATAATCCGATAAAGGAAACACAATGCAAGCAAACCTCAATAGAGAACATGAAAATGTTATGTTGTGGTCCACATTTCACATCCCTCTCTCTGGGTGTATATGGCTTTCTTCACTGAACAATTGGAATTGGTTTGAAGCATTTCATTGTTGAAGAGAGTCATGTCCCTTAGAACTGATCCTCATATAGTATTGTTGTTGCCGTGAATAATGATCTCCTGGTTCTGCTCATTTCACTCAGCATCAGTTCATGCAAGTCTCTCCAGGCCTCTCTGAAATCATCTTGCTGGTCATTTCTCACAGAGCAATAATATTCCATAACATTCATATACCATAACTTATTTAGCCATTCTCCAATTGATGGGCATCCATTCAGTTTCCAGTTTCTAGCCTCTACAAAAAGAGCTGCCACAAACATTCTTGCACATGTGGGGCCCTTTCCTTCTTTTATGATTTCTTTGGGTTATAAGCCCAATAGAAACACTGCTGGGTCAAAGGGTATGCACAGTTTGACAGCTTTTTGAGCATAGCTCCAAATTGCTCTCCAGAATGGTTGGATCCGTTCACAGCTCCACCAACAGAAGTATTTAAATTCTTAATCCAATTGGTTTTTCAATAACACCAGAATTTTCTTCAAATAATAATTTTTTAAGTACAATTAATGTCTCATCTGAGACATTCTCACTTGTCATATTGAAAACTATCCTGATCTAATTAGACCAGATCTAGAGGTCTGTGTTCAGCTCTGAATGCCACATTTTAGAATTTAGGCAATCCAAAAAGAGCCTACCAGCCGGGAAGTGCCTCAATAATGTGCTATACTGTAAATAGGCAGATGGAAGGGGCTAAGCATGGAGGGGAGAATTTAATAACTCTTCAAATGTTAAAAAGGCTGTCACTGTGAAAGGGGGATTGGGTTTTGCAGAGAGGCATATGTACATAATAATAGGAGGTATCCAGAAGCAAAATGTGCTGTCTTCAGAAGTAATAAGCTTCCCATCCCTGAAGTTCTTTAAACAAAAGTCAATATAAGGATATTATAGAAGATCTGGTTCAGGTATGGGTTGGACTAGATTAGACTGAAATTTTGAAATTTCAATCTTTTGATTCAATCAAACTACTAAGTGCCAAAGAGAGGACTATAAGAGAATTTAAAGAGGGCTTTATTTTAAAAAAAAAAAAAAAAAAAAGGTGTCCAAATGCAAAGTAAGCGGTCTTTATTGGTTGAGTTGTAACTTGTAGAAGGAAACAATGTGACATCTTGAGGCAACTAATGATGGGAGTATGAAGGAAGAAGAAGGGGGGGAAGGAAAGAACAATCACTAGGCTAGTGCTTATTCTCCAGATTAGTACATCAGTACAAATTCCTTCCCCTAAATTTGATAGGTGGGACTCCCAGGTGCATATATCAAACCAACTCCATGATTCAGAAGAGGGGTAAAGGTTTTGTAAGAAAGGGCCCAATTGGCTAAAAATTCCAGGAAAAGGAGGGGGCTAGGCTAAAGAATTGGGGCATGTTTAAGCCTGTTACAGGAAAGTCTAGACCCTGAATATGTGAAAATTTAGACTAGTAGGGGAAGGTTTTTAACCAAACCAGAAAATCATAGGAAATTCCATTTGAATATTCTATGTCATGGTCCAGATGCCAAAACTTGTATTTTGTGTGAAGGCATGAAAGCTTTGTGACCATTTATTTATTATGATAAGTTATGGAGAAAGAACAGGGAATAGGCAATGACTAGAGGAAGAATGTGTTGCTATGGGTTTGAGCATAGAGCATAAATCTCAGAATTAGAATTTTAGCAATCATCCAACAACATTGCTAATCTCTTGTAGGAATTTCCTTAACAAATCCTAGGTGGGGTGGTGATAGGGCATCCACACTCTAATTATATCAGAAACTGAAATGGATCAATCACAGAACAGAGAAGCATGTACTTATCAGTCAAGTTTCCTGTTCCCAAGCTGAAATAAGTTTTCCCAAATGAAGATACTGAGTTTATTTTAAGGCAGTAGACATTAGTCAAGGTAGTAATAACTTCTAGGTTATAGAAATGAAGAGACAAGTTTTCTTTCTCTTCTGGTCCTACAACTATGCTGTCAACTGGTCAGAGGGAGACTGGAACTATGGGCTAATAACTGATTGATGTGGGCAATAGCATCTATAGAAATAATCAAAATTTGAGATTTTGATTGAGATTGAGAACAATACATTGTTCTAAGGGTTTGATGATGGTATATCTCTAGGTATATGCTTCCTTGTAAGCTTTCTGTTCTACTTGCTGTTTCCCTTATAAAAGACTTGATTTCCCACCTCCCCACTTTTGCACAGCATTCCTGGAATGCTTTCCTTCTTCACCTCTGTTTCTTGGAATCCCTTGCTGAGGCTCAAGTCCTCCTCCTTCCTATTCCCTCCCCATCCCCCCAATTGTTAGTCTTGTCTCATTATCCCAAGTTACTTGGTAATTATTTTATATATCTTTTGTGTTTACTTCTCTGTTGTTTCCTTGTGGTAGAATACAGTCTCCTTGGGGGGAGAGATTGTTTCTTTTATGTATTCATCTTTCTATGTATGAATACATTCTAGGTATTCATCTTTAGTAACTAGAATTAAATTGAATTGAGGTGACTTAGTTACTTAGTTACATGGAGCACAAATGTTTGAGGTCAGAACTAGAATTTGGTTATTAAATAACCAGATATTGGGGAGATCCAGGATTTTTTCCTTTCTATTTCCCCCATCCTCTATTAAATCAAACGAGCATCTGAAGGACATTGCTGATAAGACTGGATTGATTTTCCTTAATCTTGTTGAGACTCCATCCAAGTGAGGAACCTATTGTGTCCAGTTCAGGCTTGGATGGGTAAGTGGGGGTAAGTCCTTTGTTTAGATTGCATGAAGCTGGGGGTGGTCTGCAAGAAAGAGTGATCAAAATCAACTGCCCCAGTTCCTCATTAGAATAGGTCAACATCTCATAATATTCATTCATTATTTGTTAACCAATAAAAGTTGACTTTCACTCTCAGGAATACCCACTTTTCAAATGGCATATAAGTGTTGAGTGGGTTCCATGCCAGGGAGCTTTGGCATTTGAGAATGTCACTGACCTCTTTTTGTAATTATTTGCTAGCATAATTAGGAAAATGATTAGTTACCCAGAAACTATGTTTCTTGAACTTTTT
This sequence comes from Myrmecobius fasciatus, assembly GCA_023553655.1. Lineage (NCBI taxonomy): Eukaryota > Metazoa > Chordata > Mammalia > Dasyuromorphia > Myrmecobiidae > Myrmecobius > Myrmecobius fasciatus. Next base: position 74,200 of record JAJPUD010003627.1, on the reverse strand, counting down.
ATGTATTATACATGCATAGCCAGCCATACCGTCAATAAACATTTACCCAGCTACCTTCTAAAAGGCTTCTGGGCCCTCCTGCTAGGATGGAACTCTAGTGTTGAAAATCAACACATGGAGAAGGACTGGTCTTTATCATAATCTAAGCATGATAAGAATGAAAAGGGATGAAAAAGAATGAAAAACCAAGAGAAGCTTTGAGCCAAAAGCAGGAAACCATTTGCAAGAGCAGCAATTCAGGCTGGGAGGTCAATGCTGGACAGCAGACAATATACAAAGAGTTGGGGGGAGGGGTGGAAAGGGGAACTGACTGTTTCCTGAATAAAGAAAGTACATTTCTCATGACTCTTTGGTTGTCTCAGAAGTCATGAACTTTCTTAAAGATGTTACTTTCACTGGCAACTCCTTAGAATAGAAATCTATTTCCTTTTCCTGAATCAACAAAATTTCAATAAATATTCATGGAAGAAATAAGCCTAAAGCTCAGCTTTTTGATGTATAAGTTGGATTCAAGTAGGTAGGGAAGAAGGGGAGGGCATTTGAGGTGCAGAGGGGAGATTTGTTGTTGTCCAGTCATGTCCAACTCTTTGAGATCCCATTTGGGATTTTCTTGGCAAAGATACTGAATGAGTCTTTCTGACTCCAGGTCTAGCATTTTATCTACTTGGACACCTAGATAAGGAAGGTTCTGAGATTCAACACTAGCCCATTCCCTTTTAGAAATGTGTACCTATCAGGATTGGCATGTGCTTATCATGAAAACTGTCTATAAAAAAGCAGTCGGTAGTTTGAAATCATCTCTCGGCCAGATACAACACACTTTTGCCTCAAGTCTTTCCTGGGTTTGCTTCATTATTGAGGACAAAGTCCAAATAAAGATTTTCTTTTAACATTTGCATGTTGTCTCTCCCTTTAGACTGTGAACTCCTTGACAGCAGAGTTACCTTTTGCCTTTCCTTATATCCCAAGTGCTTAGCATAGTGCCTGTTGTACAGTAAGCACTTAATAAATGCTTACTGATTGAATTTAAAAATGAGGAAACTGAAGCCTTGAGAGTCACTTTATCTAAAAGTCATCCTCTCAATGCTGAACACTGATTTAAACCTGAGTCTTTCTCTCCACATCAGGCTGTTATCACCATCACCTGCCTTCAGTTATATCTCACATTATGTTTCTTCGCTCATTCTCCATTCCAAATGGATCCATCACTACTCCATGGTCAGCCTCTTGCCTTTGTACCCACTATCCCCCTAGCCTGGAATGTATTCCCAATTCACCTTTACCTCTTAGAATGTGTTCATTTTATCTCCTAATTTAGCTCTGGTGTCACCTCCTACATTAAACCCCATTCCAATCCTTCTAGTCATTAATGCACTCTCCCTTCTTATATAACTTTTTTTAAAAAAATTCATTTAGGGGCAGCTAATTGGTGTAGTGGATAGAACACCAGTCCTGAAATCAGGAAGATATGGCTTCAAACATTTAAAACTCCCTGGCTGTGTGACCCTGGGCAAGTCACTTAACCCCAATTGCCTCAGGGGAAAAAACTTATCTAGAATATAACTATGGAAATACTCAAACAAAATGCCCCCAATACCTTGTACATAGTAGGTATCTTATAAATGTGTGTGTGTGTGTGTGTGTGTGTGTGTATTTAAATGAATGGAATTTAATTCAGTTCAACTCTCCTTAATTTACAGGTAAAGAAACTGAGGACAAGAGATTAAATGACTTTTCCTTGGTGCCGAAGCTAATGAATGATTAAATTGGATTTTATTCTTGGGCCTTTTTCCTGAAAGCCACTCTAGTCCTCTTTTCTACCTCAGAACTGCCTTTCAAATGAAAAGACTCAGTAAGATATAACCCACAAGTCATTGCAATTTCAACACCCTTTTTCATAAGGCCCTGAATTTAGTGGGTAAGCAATAATTGAACAAATTGAACAAATGTCACAATTGAACACCATTTAGCAACAACAGATGATAAATATAAATCCTTTCAATATTTGTGTATCTTTTAAAGTCAGAATCATGCATATTTTCATACTATAGTATGTCTCATTGTTCTTTCTATTTCCTCATTTAAATGAGAATTCCCTCCAGCAGTGTTAATCATAATCCATTCATATAGTCTCATCATGATGGACTCAGAATACAGAGGGCTGGATGTGCAGTCAGGAAGATATGCATTCAAATTCTGCTTCTGACACTAGCCAGCTATGCCATCAGCAGCAGCAACATGGTCCAACACTCTGAACTTCAGTTTTCTCACTGGTAAAAACAAAGAAAATTAAACCTAAAGGATTTCTCCTTCACATTTATGAAGTTCATATGAGAACATTTGCAAAGTATCTCCAGTTATAGGGAGCTATAAAGGTGTCAGTTATTGTTTATTATGATTTTCATCATTTTTTAAAAAAATCCTTCAGATTGAATCAATTTGTTCACTTTGCTTGGGACCTTCATCTAAGTCTCTTCCTGAGGTAGGAATCAGTAAAGCACATGGCCTACTTCCTGTTTCTGCTGCTATCAGTAATTGTCTCTCACCTCCTTTTCCAGGCTGTCCACTTGTGGCTAGCATCTTCAATGCTCCTTCTGGCATATAAATCGTTGTTAGTGATAGGCCACAGTCTATTCATATCCATGAGAATCATGTATCTTCCTTCTTTGTAACCTATGGGTCAGGGCCCTGATGAAGTTCTGGGCTCATAGGAATTGGACTCATTTAGGGCTGATCTCAAGAGGGTCCATTTGTCTCTTTGACTCATTGTCCTTGCATGGACATTCCAGAAAAATATTATATTCCCTTGGCATAGATCATGTCCGAATTTCTTCAAATGTAGGTAAAAGGATCCCCACAATAATATATGCTTTAAAAGTACAACGTGACTGTTAGATATGACAGATTTTTTGCCACTCCCACAGAAATGCAAAAGACATAAAAAATTCAGAGGATCCCATGAACAGATAGATATACAAGCACATAGAGCCTTAAATAGTCCCTCCAGAAGGGGACTGAGCTTGTTGTTATTCCTAATAATTTATAATAATAAAGATAAAATGATAATAACTAACATAATAGTGCTTTAAAGTTTGCAAAGTAGGTTACATATATTATATCATTTGCTTCTTACAATGTCCCTGTGGAGTATTTGCTATTACTATCCCTATTTTTCAAATGTTGAAATTGAGGCACACAGAGAGGTAAAGTGATTTGCCTAGAACCACACAATTACTAAATCTCTGAGGCATTTTTTGAATTCAGGTCTTCCTGACTCTAAGGCTAGCTAGCACTCTATCTGCTGTGCTACCATCTAGGATATTAGGGCAGCATTCTGATATTTTGGTGTAATATGTCTCTTCCACAGTCATACCCAGAGTCCTTTCTAGGTTCATAATGGCACCTTTGTGTTTTAAACTCCACAGAAAAGTAAATTTACTTTGGGGGTTGCTAAAGAAACAATCCCCTTACTATCAGATCTGTGATGATCTAGTAACTATTTGGTTTTTCTCTCCAAGTAGGATGCCATGCAGAAATTTCTCCCAGGAATAAGATAAGTCAGAGAATTCTCTTCTCTCTAAAGAAGGACCAATACCAGATGTTCAAAACTGGGAACTCTTGAACTTGGAGTTATGCATATCAAATTCCCAAAGCTATTGTTTCCTAGAAAAATCTCCCTTTTCTAACTAGATTAGATTTTAAGATCAACCTGCTAAGTCTGGATCAAATCCAACTTCTGACTCTTCTTAGGTTCATAATCTTGGGTAAGTAATTTAACTTTTCTATGCCTCAGTCTCCTCATCTGTAAAATGAAGGGGATAAGCCTTAATAGCCTATAACAATTCTTCCAGCTCTAAAGTGATGATCTTGAAGGAATCCAAAATCTCTTCTTCTTTGCATAGGGGTTCATGTACAGTGTCCTTGAACTTCCTTCTCAGGCTACATAAGAGTACATGCTACTAGCCTTTTGATGCTCCTACATCAACTGTTTTGGGGTAGGAGAGAGGAGGGAAAATTCACCTCTCCACCATTCAAAACTTGAAAGAAAACACCAAGGGAAAGGGCAGAATAGAAGACCCAGAGAGACTCACTAGTTCTATGTGTTCAGGCACATGAAGAGGTAGCCGATGTTGACAATTGTCAAAAGGTAGCATTAGTCTCTGAAATCGAATTGTTATACCCCAATGAGCATACATACTCATTTCATGAGGAGGTACCTTTCAATTATCTCCAAATGTTGCTTTATGGTTTATATAGTCTCATCCTTGAATGGACTTGTAATTCTCCCTTCCACCTCAACTACTACAAATTCTGAATAGTAAAGGGTTAAGAAGTGAATGAATGAATAAAAAAAATGTTTGCAGGGGACTTAGTATTGTGCTAATCATTGAGGTTACAAATACAAAAGTGAAGACAGTGAGTTTTAAGAGCTCAAATAGGAGAAGGTAACACATAGAGAAGGGAAGAATATTTTGGTATGGAAAATTACTGGGATGATTGAGTGAAGCCACAGGGAAATTGATTCACACCCCCTTTTCCAGGAGAAATGACAGAGTTCATTTGATGATAGTGAAATGTTATCACACAGGACCGTATGGCTAATTCCATTGGCATAATTTTCTGTTTTCACAGAGTACCACAACATGTATACAGTATTGTCACTGAAGCAAGAAATAGTCCTGAATATGAGATCTGAAGATCTGTGTTTGAGTGCTTATTTTTGTTTTTTACTAGCTGAGTGACATTGAGTAAGTCCTCTAATCTTGTTGGAGAATGTTTTAAGGAGCAGAGACTGAACTATATTCACATTTCCCCAGCCACAGGACTTTAGACTATTCAGGGTGATGTACTGGCAAGAACTCTTTGGAGTTAGGGGACTTAGTTTCAAATCTCACTTTTGCTACTTATAAGAATGAACCTGGGCAAAGAACCTAATATCTCTGGGGCTCAGGTTCCTCATCTTTAAAACTAGGGAATTGTTACAAAACAGTCAAAAATAAAAATTGTGAATTTACAAAGAATAAGCTTTGCTCTTAAGAAGAAGGTCTATGTCTTTTTCTCCCTTCCTCTATTCATCTCTCCTTCTTCTCCCCTTCCCTGCTTATCCCTTCCATATTCCCTGACTCTTTTACAGGGGTACAGGCTTGTGGATGGATTATTATTTAGTCAAGACTGACCCTTTGGAACTCCACTTGGGGTTTTCTTGATAAAGATTCTGGAGTGGTTTGCCTTTTCCTTCTCTAGCTAATTTTACAGATGAAGAAATTGAGGCAGAGTTAAATGACTTGCCCCAGGTCATACAGTTAATTAGTATCTGAGCCAGGATTTGAACTCGTGAAAATGAATTGATTGAAGGCCTGTGCACCTCAATGCCATTGCATATGATGTAAGATTCCTTCATTGTTTTGATTGATTTTGCCGAATTCCCCTCCTCCAATTCTTTTTCTCTTCTTTTCTTGTTATAAGGAATAAATCTCTAGGAAAGAGAGGGCAAAGGATACAGAAAAATCTAGGTGATATAAAAACAAATTATATTAATGTGTTTTTTTTAATTGAGGGAGTTGCAATAGTTGACTTCAAAAGTCCCTCCATCTTTAAATCTATGATCCTATTACTTTAGTGTTTTCATATATAAGATGATAATAATATAACTGCCCAACTAACCTCAAAGGCTACTTTTAAAGTTTCAAGACAATATATTTGTAGCTCTTTGTAATTATAGGGTGCTGTGTACGTAGAAGTGATTATTGTTATTACTACTAAAGGCACCTGCTTGTGACTCAGGTCTAGTGCTCTAGAAAGTGGTTTAAGAATCATTTGTCAATGTTTATTCTAAATTCTAATTCTAGTTTTCTGTTTTCTCTCCTCAGTGACTCAGTTATTTATTTCAGGATACCTCCTTTTTCTTATATTAACCAGAATAATAATCACTTAATTTTAAATCACGTTTTATGATTTCCACAGCACTTTAATGTATGAGTACAGATGTGTTTTATCTATGTTATGGTCTTGATTGCCATTCTAGTGACCTTATCATAAGATGAAATGAGATTCATTTGAGATGACTTGTTCTTAGTAAATTTATGTTCCCTCCTAGTGGTCACCTCATTTTTTTTTCTAAGAACTCACAAATTATCCTTCTAATAGCACATATAAATTTGAATTCTTTTGTGTAACTTCAATTCTTGGGAGATCATAGGGTAAATGATAAAGGCAGTGTGGTATAGTGGGAAGAGTACTTGGAAGAGAATTGTCAGGAGACAACTGGGTTTATGTTCCACTCATTACTCTTACAGTTATGTGACTATTGACAAACCACTCAATCTTTCCATACCTCAGTTTCCTAATCTATAAAATTGGGACAATAGTAACTGTAAAATTTACTCTACAGGGCTTTTTTGAGGGTCAAATGAGCTAATGTATATAAACTACTCCAAAAGTCTTGAAATGCTATGGGAATGTCAGCAGTTACTGCAGTGTTCCATGATTCATGGCCATATATCATCATTGGGAGAAAATTGGTGATAAAAAGATGGATTTCATGCCAGACAGTGATTTGGAATTACTGAAAGCATTGCTTTATTTCTTCAATGCAATCCAGCCTACTCTTTTTTTTTTTTAATTCTTGGCCCAGCTTAGAATGTCTTTCCATCTGAAGGATGAGATAGGTGTACAAAAAAAACTAAGACCACTGACCATTCCACTATGGATATAGTCTGGGCAATGAGCATCCTTCATCCATTTTGTCTCCTGTAGGTAGCCCAAAAGGCAATAGTAAGATACATGATGGATATGAATAGATTGTAATATGTTACCCCTGATGTTTTGTTTGCACAAACCAGCAAACATTCATTCAGGAAACATATGAACAGAAAAGAGGTTGAACCAGTCATGTAGTGAGAGGAAAAGAGGATTCACAAGATCTTAAAAGATCAAGAGGATCTCCTCCAACGTACTAGATAGAATTTCTATGGAGGATTTATGGGAGAACATGGTCTGACTGGTCTCAGTAGTATATAGACTGAATAAACTTTATTAATAGAGCTGATAGGCTCTCTTTCAGTTCTTAGAAACTGAGCCAAAGACAATGCCAGCTGGGAACACTTACTTGCTAATGGCTCAAGCTATCCGGCGTATTGGGCAAAGCACAAGAACAAATGTACCACTTCTCCACAGAATCAACCTAGGAAGCCAAGCATTCCCTGAATTTGAGATATGCAACAGTGAAGATTTTTTGAGTTACACAAATTGGGAAATTGCCTAGGCAACCCTTTGGACCTGTGTCCCTAGGCATGGGGAAGAAAGTGTTTTATCAGTCACAGCACGGGAGGATGGTCTAATAGAAATTGGGTATGGCAGCATAGGTGAATGCCAATGCTTGACTAATAGCAGCAAAGGAATAAGGTGCTATTATGACTTCATGTATAAGCAATTCAAGGCATACAATAGTAAGACAAGTCACACAATAATTCAAAAGCCTGGGAATGTTGCCAGTCTGTTGAATAGTTCCCATAGAAGTCCACAATCTATGCTAATGAGGTTCCCCAGATGAGATGGTATGAATAGGTTGTGCTATGTGATGGAAGGATTACTCAATTCATTAAGATCATGGATACATTGAAGTATATAAGAATGATCAAAATGACTTGTTCTTAATGAATTCATGATGGTTCCTAATTATCCCTTCATTCTTTTCTAAGTTCTTTAAATTTTTTTCTTTTTGTTGTGAACTTAACATTCATCAACAAACATTTTGATCTATAAAAAGAACAAGAAAGAAGCTTGTATAAGAAACCTTGAACTTTGATTAAGAAGTGTGTACATCTACTCAAATATATGTATTTTAAAAATTAACAAGATATTAACAAAACTGGTTTATTTGTAGTCCTTCTGTATTTTTTGTTTCATTCTATAAATTGAAAAAAGTTTTTATTGATTTTGAGGGGGAGTGTTGTAGCTATCTCAGCCCATTTACATACCACCTTACTATTCCTGTTCCAATAAGAAGCCTCCCCTTGTAGTAATGCCATAACTAAAATCTAGAGCTTCCAGATAAAGGAAAAATAGTGTTAATAGCCAGAAAACAGAAATTGACTACAAAGGTACCACAGTCAGGGTCACACAAGAGTGTGCAACAATATTATAGAAGAAAGAAAAGCTTGGATTTACTCCAAAGACAAAGGAGAAAAAAATCTAGGCCAAGAATAGCCTATTCTTTTTTAAGTTCTTACAAACAATTAAAAATTATCCATTCTGGAATTTTGTTAGAGATCTATGTCAAGTTCATATACTTATAGTTTCAGGACACTGTTCTTTCACAGAAAAATGACTCAGTGTTTGTCTCTTCATTTTTCTGCTTCTCTTTTCTGTGATTTCTCAGAAATTAACAACCAAATGCCCCAGAGTTCACCATCTCAAACTCTCTCTGTATCCTATCATATACTTTGTGTGGATCTAAAAATATATGTTCACATATAGTCCCTTGATTCTTTGTTATTCTCCTTCACCTATCCTGGGACTTAATTCTTCCTTTGCAATGTTTGTTCCAGGTCAAAAATAACATACTCTTTGATGAAGATTATAAAATCAAAGTAGAAATTGTGTAGTTGTGTCTTTTTTGTCATTTGTTTATTATCTTTCCTGAAATGACTAGACAACAACAACAATAATAACAACAATCTTTCCCATACAGAAAGGTGGTGGTAGTTAGTCAGGAAGGTATGGATTCAGATTGTGCTTCTGACACTACTTGTGTGATCACATATAGTCATATTTTTTTTTCTAAGTCTGTTTCTTTATATGTAAAATACCTATAGAGTCTACCTCATTGATGAAGTTGTGAATGGGTTAGTGCTTATAAAGTTATTGAAACTAGTATGATTCAATGTAAAGTATGTTAAATTTGAGTGTTAAACCTGAGTTCAAATCTGGGCTCTGGTTATGTGATCTTGCAATTCAGTTTTCTCATCTATAAAAGGAAGAAGATTGCACAAAATGAACTTTAAGTTTACTTCCAGTTTTACATCTATGATCTAGTTTTAACTTGCTATACCCCAGTTGCCTGATCTATAAACTGGGAATAATAACAACTTCCTTGCTTACTTTATAGATATACTTTATCAAGACCAACTTAATCTCCTATAGCTTGCATTCTCAGATATGTACTCCAAAGAGTAAATCCTCCCTTCTCTACTGTTTCAGAAACGAAGTGTGAATGCTCTGTCTTGGATCTTCAATGTCCTATGGACCTTTGTTCAGGAAGCAGTGAAGATCATTGTGTGGACATGACAGCATGAACACACTTAAATAGAAACAGATAGAGAGAAAAAGCCATGTATGGACATCTCAGGCTGCATAGAGTCCTGAATAGAGGCCTGATAATACTTATGGCTTCTATAGAGAACCATGTATATATAAGAGGTGTAGAAGGAAGGAATTAGGAAACACTTGTTAAGTTTTTCTTATAATCATTATTATTATGTTGTTGTTATTGTTGTTCATTGTTTCAGTCATGTCTGACTCTTCATGACCCCATTTGGGGTTTTCTTAGCAAAAATACTAGAGTAATTTTCCATTCCCTTCTCCAGTTCAATTTACAGAGGGGGAAACTGAGGCAAACAAGGTTGTCTGTAAGTGTCTGAGGCTATATTTGAACTCAGGTTTTTCTGACCTCAGGTCTACTATGCCACCTCACTGCCCACAACAACCACAAAATCCTGAAAGCATAAGTATAAAAATGATACAGTCTCTGCCCTTAAGAAGTACATATCATTTTGTGTAACAAGCATTTGGTGGAAGGAAGATAAGCCTTCAAATCTAACCTTGTTTTATTTTTGTCCTGTAAGGAATAGTAACCAGGGAAGGTAGTGGTTTTGTGGCTTTTGAATTGAAAAAAGTTCTAGATCAGCAATATTTGGAAGGGCAGAGAGAGATATAATTCTAGGTATCCCCTTTCAGAATAGAATAGCCAGATTTATGACTCCTTCTCCTACTCCCTTCCAGATAAGAATCAAAATATCTCTTACAGAAACATAGGCAAAATTCCAAAGCTATCTAACCCTGAGCCACTTGTTTATATATTTAGATATCTCATGAGAAAAAAACTTATCTTTCATGGGCAACCCACACTTTAGAAGAATAATAAGTGGAAAGGGGGCAGGGAAGGTATGAACAAGGCGGGAGAAGTATTTAATTATTTAATCTTTCTAAACTTCGGTTTCTTCATCCCTAGTATGTATGACTGGATGGGATGGTCTGGCATTGGGGCCAATTAGATAGGGTGAATCAGTGATTTTGTATTCCCATTCAGGACACATTGATTCCAATGCCTAAGTACCAAAGCTGAATCCCAGGGGACTTTGGAGATCTAGTAATAGAACTCAACAACAGAGAGAAAAAGAAATGGATTTAGAGATTCTATGGGGGAAAGTGGAGTCTGAAACATTCAGCATTACTCCAATTCTGGAAAAAGGCCACAGAATCTATAAACTACCAGAAGGGAAAGGATTGGAACTACAAAAAACCTCGCTTGTTAAGCAACAGCCTAGACCTATCCCTCCATTCATATGGTAAATCATGTAGACTATACAGGTTCAAAGGGAAGGTAGGACTCAACAGATAAGATTTTCTTTGATGCTATTCAAAAAGGGGAGGAAAGGAGGAAAGTTTAACTTTTAAAAGCCTGTTTTCTCTGTCTGTCTGTCTGTCTCTCCCTCTCCCTCTTTCCCTCTCTCTTTCTCTGTTTTATTTGTTTAAGTATATAGCCTGTCCTTTGCCTAATGATTCATTACCCTATGCTTTCAGGGGAGGTAAGGACCCTTAGAGAGACATGAGACATATTTAGTTGTACATTATTTCATGTAATTCTCACAACTCTGAATCAAGGTAAAGAAGTTATCATCCTCAATTTGTCAATGAAGAAACTGAAGTTTAGAAAGATTAAATAATTAAATAGATTTGCTCAAAGTCACAAAGTACCAGATGTAGGACATGAACCCCTTCCTATCTTTTCAGGGCTTACTTCAACACTGCACCACGCTAGCACGTAAATCAGAGGCTCTCTGTGGATGACTGATTTGAAATGAGACAGTGCATGCAACAGAATACTACTTTTTGGGAGTGGCAGGATTCCTGGTCTTTTCCTTTCACCACAAACATTGAAGCATTCCATGGATTAAGTCTGTTTCCCCTGGCACCTCTGCCCTCAACAAGCCCCATGAGGTCCCAAGGTCTTATTTGGAAAGTGGTGACCCTGGATGTCAGCTACCATGATAAATAAAGTCCAGCTACGCCAGGATGAACTGGGGAAACCTTTCGTGATGAAGGTGTGTGAAAGGCAGTGGGGTGGGGAGGGGAGCTAATTGTAGTGGTGGTAATAGCATGGGCAGGAAAGATGGAGGTATAGGCTGAAGTCTCATGACCCAGAGGCCCACTCCTCACACCAACCAAATCCTGGCAGACAGCCTCTGAGAATAAGGTACTATTCAGGGGAAAGGGTGGCTGGGGAGTGGGAATGGTCTGAAGGGGGAGGAAGGGCTTGGCTGACCTGGGCATGTGCCGGGGAGGAAATCACATGTGGCATAGGCCTGACCCAGGGACCGTGCAGGGAGGGAGATATTTTAGTCGAGAGAGGAAGGGCCGGGTCCACAAGATGAATCACCACAACCCTGATTATCCTGAGGAAAAACCTTGAAGGGTGGGAGAGCCCGATAACTGTCCTCTCGAGGTGACCACAGAGCCAACTGTCAGCCAGCTCTTGTGAGGAGCCAGGGGGCAGAGCACAGAAGGGCAGCCTTTCTTTCACCCCTCCCCCTGAAAAAAAATCATCCCTGGTCAAGGCCTGGGATATGCAGAATACTTGCACCCAAAAGCAATGAAGACCAGATTACCTTTAGGAAACCTGACCAAAATTACCTTATAACAAGGTCCTGGTGGTATTTCAATGACTTAACCCTGTGTATAGAATCCAAATCAGGGCAACTTTATTCATAAAGTAAGTAATACTTCAAGGGTTTTATAGTTTCATAGATTTCAGAGCTTGAATGCCTCACTAGGTTAGACCAAATGGTCTAACCTCAATATTTTTTGATAAAGGAAACCGAGACCTACACAGAGGAAGATCATTTAGTTATTAATTAAAATGAAGATATGAATCAGAGTCATCTGCCTCCAAATTTAGTACATGTAGGGGTCGCTGAACCTAAAATCAAGGAAATCTGAGTTCAGGTCTAGCCTCAGATATGTACTAGCTGTATGACTCTGGGCAAGTCACATCACCTGTTTGCCTCAGTTTCCTCATCTGTAAAATGGTGGTAATAATAGCCTCCAGGGATGTTGTGAGGATCAAATGTGATATTTGAAAAAAGCCCTTAGTACAGTGCCTAGCACATAGAAAGTGCTTAATAAATGCTTGTTCTCTCCCTCTTTTTCCATTATACAGTATACCATAGATGCATTGAACCACAGAGTTAGAGAGGATTCACTGGTCCTAATAGAACAGGAGCTTCTTGAGACCAAGAATCATGTTTTGTATCTCCAGTGCTTAGCATAGTGCCTGGCACAGTGTATACACTTGATAAATGCTTGTTGACTGGTCCTGACTGACCTGTGTCCAACCTGTACCTTAAACAGTGGCAAGCAAAAATCCTTTCTCCAACATCTCAGAGACTTATACCTCCAAGCTCTCCTTGTCTTTGGCAATGAAGAATATTCAAAGTTTGTTGTAAACAGTCCATTCTGCTTTAGGATTGTTCTGTAAGGACATTTTTCCTTATATTGAGTCACATACTGGCTGTCTGTAAGGTGTACCCATAGTTCCTTGTTCAGCCCTCTGGGACCAAGAAGAGCAAGTCCAATCATACACCTCATGATAAGAACCACATTTAATCTCTCTGGCATCTTGAAATCCTCTGTGATAGATATTTTCATGGATGCAGACTCCTGAAATATTCTTTTCCACAAGCCAAACATTCCCAATTCCTTTAACCAATCTGAATATATTTATATATACATACATGTATATACTATATGCAAATAAGCAAACATGTATATATGTAATGCATGTATTTTATATAATATACAGAAGATACAAGAATACTTGTATTATATGTCATATACACAGTATATGATATGTACACAAGTATACATATATATACATCCTTAGCTTTAGACCACTTGGATGATTTAAATTTTAGTTATGCTTACACAGTCAGTTAATAAGCATTTATTAAGTGCCTACTATCTGCCATGCAAAAATAGCCCCTGTTTTTAAGGACCTCCCAATCTAATTAAGGAAACAACATTCAAACACCTATGTACAAACTATATCTGTATGTATAGATACACATATATAGAATATAAATACATACATAGATACTTATGCAGAATAAATTAGAGGGAAGGCATAGCACTGAGGACAGAGGGAGAATGGCCTCTTGTAGAAGGAAGTCTTTTATTTGGGACTTGGAGAAAACCAGGGAAGCCAGGATCTCACAGCTTGGCTGTGTGATTTTGTCACTTTGACTCTGTGACTTTCAGTGTCATCATGGATAAAATAAAAATAAAAATGTTAAAATCAGAACAAAAGGGAAAAACCATGAGAGGAAAAAAAATGGAAGAAGGAAAAAAAAGTGAATATAGCATGTGTTGATTTATATTCAGTCTCCATAGTTCTCTCTCTGAATGCAGATGGCATTTTCTATTCAAAATTTATTGGGACTGCCTTGGATCACTGAACTGCTGAAAAGAACTGAGTCTCTCATGGTTGATCATTACACAATCTTGCTATTACTGTGTACAATGTATTCCTGTTTCTACTTGTTTCACTTAGTATCAGTTCATGTAAATTTTTCCAGCCTTTCTAAAATCAGCTTGTTCATCATTTTTTATTGAACAATAATATTCCATATACTTCTCTATATACTCAGCCATTCCCTAACTGATGAGTATCTAGTCACTTTCCAATTCTTTGTCATTGGGTAGGATTTAATTGGATTGGATCAGGATCTTGTAGATCCAAGCTGTAGTTTGAGGTCTATTAGAAAAGGCTAGCATATCTACTAGAATTTTAGTAAGATCCAAAGTCAAATGAGATCAAAGATTAGAGTGGAATTTGATTTCCTGAGGAGGTGAAAAATTGTGGATTGACAAAGTCCTTAGTCAAACACATAGTAAGCACTTAATAAATGTTTTACCTCTCTATTTGCCACTCCCATACATAGACACAGGGATAGCAGCCAAAGAGAGTCTCTTGGCCTGGCAGCTACCTAGCCTCAGGAAACGAGGGAAGCATATGGTGAGAGCCGCTTGACTTGGGCTTCTGGAGGACTGACAAGAGCCTTGCACCTAGGCTTCTGGAGGAAGAATAAAAAATCCAGGATCCGGCATTCTAAAATGGGAAAGGGGAGGGGCCTGGGCATTGCCTCCTGGAGAAAAGGGAAAGGATTTTGGACAGCCTCAGAATCCTTTGGAGAAGAGATGCTAGCTCCTAGCATCTTCCAAGCTCCTAGGAAGTGGGGGATCAGCAAAGAATAGAGCTGCATTCAGACTATGTAGATCTGATAACAATAAAAATAGCTAGCAATTATATAGAGATTGAAAGTTTATTTTTGTTATCATATTTCAGCCTCACAACAACCCTAGGAGGTTAGTGCTATTATTATCTCCATTTTACAGTTGAGAGAGCTGAGGCTAAGAACATTTGATTAACTTGTTCAGGGTTCTGCAGCTAGCAACTATTTGGGACAGAAGCTACAATCAGGTTTTTCTGAAGCCAAGTCCACTGAAACACTTAGATCCCTGGAAAAGGGAGTTCCTATTTTGGCAACTCCAAATGTTAAATGTATTTGAATGGAACCCAAACTCTTAGGGCAGTATTATAAGGCTGAAGATCTCTACAGGTCTCTAGGATTTGTTGTCCAGAAACCCAAGTTTATTTTCCTTCAAGGGAAAGAGAGAGTCCAAATGAAAAAGTAGTGGGATGAGCTGGGGTACAATATGGATTCCTGAGGAGCAGGACTCATTAAGAGAGGGAAGACTAATTAGCCCCAGGGTGCAAACTCTTAAATAAAATAAGATTCTTTTGGTTATCTTAGATACTTTCCTCTCATATTCTTCTAGCTTCTTACAGTCTCAGAAAGCTTCTTCCAGTCTAAAAAGCTTCTTCCTTCTGAATATACTATATCTCTGGAGTTCTTCTCCAATACTGGATGCTTCCTCTCTCATTATTCTAGATCCAAAGGATCAGGAGGAGGAGGAGGAGGCACCTCCCTTTATCCTCATTTTCTTGTCCATCACCTCCTTCAGCTGATATCACCCACCATCTTTTCTTCCTTTGAATTTATTCCACCTGTCTTTATCACCTTTTCCCAGATGCTGGTTGCAATTATGTACTCTTAGGTCATTTTTTCTTTTTTCCCAGGAAATTCAGCACCTGGGTCTCAATCCTCCTCTCTGCCTTTACTCTGGGTAATCAATGAATGGGTTTTGCCTTAGATAGACTGAGACCTGAAAAAGACCTTAATTTAAAAAAGCCAAGGCCACATATCTGGGGGTCATTTCCTGTTGTATTAACCTATGTCTTGCCACTGAATTCAGATGACTTTGGAGGAGTGAGGTTGATGACTGCACAGCTCTGCTGTTTGTATTTACTTGCAAGTCCAAATATCACCCTCTTGATAGCATTTGTTCTCTTTGAGAACAAAGGAAAAGGGGCAATTACATGGCATAGTGGGTAGAGCACCAGCCCTGAAGTCAGGAGGACCTGAGTTCAAATCTGGCCTCAGACACTTAACACTTCCTAGCTGTGAGACCCTGGGCAAGTCACTTAACCCCAATTACGAGAGAGAAAGAAAGAGAGAATATGAAGGAAAATAACAATGTATATTAATGTCAGCTCAAATGGCCAGCACTTTAGCCATCAGCCATCTCAGGGATGGACATATCCCCATAAGTGTTTTGCCTCTATTATGAACTACGAAGTCCCTCTTCTATTATTAGCTATGAAGTTCCTCTTTACCATGATCTCATGTCCTTCCATTTCTCCTTATGTTTTACTCTTCCTGACCTTTATTGTCACCTTGACCTCAGGCATTCCACCCTTCCTAACTCTCTCAGCTATCACCTCCACTCTGGGCTTCCTTTCTGTCCTTCTTCATCTTGACCCTGAAGTTGACTAGTTCCAACCATATACTGTCCTTTACTTTTCAGTCCTTGGCATCTCATTCTATCACCTCTTATGTGTTGACAAACCCCAACTCTGGGTTTTTTCAACTATCTTACATCTCTCTTCTAACACACATACTACTAAATGACTGGAGGAAATCCCATAACCATGCCAACTGGATCCACCACAAATTTATGCAATCTAGTCTTAACTTGATCTTCATAGCTATATGCAATCTTTTTATTCTCCTGTTGTCTATCTCATTTTAGACAGTTGTTCTGACTTAGTCCAACCACATAACCCCTCTCCCTCTTAAACAGAGAATTTTACTTCTTATTTAATTAGAAAATAAAGAATATCTATCATGGGCTTCCTAATCTCCTTTATTCCTTACCTCATAGTTCTTCAATATCTTCTCAAACTCTATTCCTTTTTTCTAGGGTCTTCAGTTTTGGATAAGGAAATTGCAAACCACTGCAGCATCTTTGCCAAGAAAACCTCAAATGGGGTCACAAAGAGACCCTAAGTGGGATCACATGACTAAAATGTCTGAACAAACATTCCCAGGTCTCCACCATCCATAAAAATACATTAATTTGACCTTAACATCTTCTTTATTTCACTTTGCCTTTTTATAAGCTTTTCTCCTCAAATGTGGCTATACCCCTCTCTATTTTTTCTTCTCCTAATCACTTCTCAACATCTTGTACTCTGGCTTCTGACCCAATCACTCTCCTGAAACTGCTTCCTTTAAGATTGCTAACTAATTTTTAATTGGTAAATCAAATGGCCTTTTCTCAATCCCTCAACTAACCTGACACTGTCGTCTCTTGGTTCTCATTTTCCTAATGACCACAATCTTGGTTTCTTTTCTGGATCCTCATCAAGGGTGTTAGGTTCTCTTTTCTCTCAGCACTCTCTTTCCCACCCCACCCCTTGATCATCTTACCAGTTCTTATGAATTCAATTGTCATTTCTATGAAGAGAATGCCAAAACCTACATATCCAGTCCTAATCTCTCTTTAAAGTTCCAGTCACATATCACCAACTGTTCATTAAACATCTCCACCTATGTGTCCCACAGATATTTCAAATCTCACATTCTCAAAATCTTACCCTTTTCTCCCTCCCCATCCTCCTCCTCTTCTAAACTTTCTTATTTCTACTGAGGTTAATACCATCCTTTCAGCCATCTAGTTTTGTGACCCAAACATCTGATTCATCCTCTTCCAAGGAAAAGAACTCATGTGCAAAAGTGTTTGTAATAGCTCTTTTTGTGGAGGCAAAGAACTGGAAACTGAGTGGATGCCCATCAATTCAGGAATGGCTGAATAAGCCAAGGTATATGAATGTGATGAATATTGTTGTTTTATAATAAATTATGAACAGGCTGATTTCAGAAAGTCTGAAAAGACTTACATAAACTGATACTGAGTGAAGTGAACAGAACCAAGAAAACCTTTTATATAGTAATAGCAAAATTGTGTGATGATACACTTAGCTCTTCTCAACAATTCAGTGATCCAAGTCAGTTCCAATAAACTTTGAATGGAAAATGCCATCTGCATACAGAAAAAGAACTATGGACTCTGAATGCAGATTGCAGCAACCTATTTTTTCCCATTTTCCCCTTCTGTTTTGTTTTGTTCTTCTCGTGGTCTTTCCCCTTTCTCACTGAATTTTGGTTCCCAACAGGATTCATATGGAAATATGTTTTAAAAAACTCAGCAACACTTTTCCTTCTTCCTTCCCTCTTTCTCCCCCTATAGACAGTTTCCAACTCTTATTTATTTTCTCTCCATATCTTATGTGTCTGTTGCTTTCTCTCCACTTCATTATCTATGAGCTGAAACTATTGCATTAATTTCCTAAATTGACTTCCTATTCCTAGTTTTTCTCTCCAATTCATATTCCATATAGCCACCAACATAAATTTCCTAAATAAAAGGGTAGAATCTAGTCTCAGTTCACTTTTCCAATTCCCACTCACACTAGAAGATTGAGACTGCAAAGGATAATTTATTCCTTTCTTCCTCAAGGTTCTAAGGGTCAGGATTTTTGGTATTATCCCACAAGCCCCTATCTAATATGATCCTCAATATTATTCATCCAGTTGACATTAATTAATTTTTATAAAAGGATATTATTAAAAAGGTATAGCAAGAACAATAATTACATTACAATCCCCACAAAGTAGGGGTCTCATTCTCTCCTTTAATACCTTGTATGTATTACATACATACAAGGTCCCTGAGCAGAGTAGCCTAAATTTGAAATACAAACGTAGTCAGGTATATGCCAAAGAACACGAGACTGAAAGTACCTTTAAACTCCTGAGTGGGTCATTTTCTTCCTTTATGTAGTACTTAGGAAGTTCTTATTAGGTGTATCCCTCAGTTTGGATCCAAAGATTATTGCTATAGCTGGCACATCTCTCTGTTCTATCTCTGAAGCTGCTGCCATCTTCAGGTGAATTTCCATTCTCCTGTCCATAATCACTGCTACCTCTGTTACCATCGATAATTTCTGGGGTCTGTAGGACAGAGCCTTCAGGGGAGAGCTCCTACCCATTTTTTTGTTTGCAAACTCATTTCTGACTTAGTGCCTCTCAATTTCTATGTATCTCCTATCAGCAGCTACATGGCACAGTGACTATGGTGCTAAGCCTGGAATCAGGAAGATGAATTCAAATTCAGTCACACACACTTTACTGTGTGATCCTTAGCAAATAAGTTCACCTCAGTTTCTTCACTGGTAAAATGGGAATAGTGATAAAATCAAATGAGATAATGTTTGTAAAGCATTTAATAGAGCACTTAATTTGGCACATAATAGATGACATATAAATGTAAAAACTGTTATTATTACTAGGGTAGAAGGTGGCACAATGGATGGAGTGCAGATGATCTTGGAGTGTGATGTTGGACAAGTCACTTAGCCCTGTTTGCCTTAGTTTTCTCAACTGTAGAATGAACTAGAGAATGAAATGGTAAACTATTTTCGTATCTTTGCCAAGAAAACCCTAAAGGAAGTCATGAAGAGTCAGACATTACTGAAAGATGATTGAATGAAATTATTATTAGCTACAACCTATACTATTCCTCACTCCTCCCTTCCACATTCACTTATTGTTAGACAGACTCATCAAGCTTTGACACTGGATTGGATTGGAAGCAGATTGGGAAATAATCTATATATATGAATCTGGGAATCATGGATAAAGATGATTATTGAACCCATAGGAGCTGATGAGAAAGTATAGATCAAGAAGATGAGATCTCTTGATAGAGGGTTGGGGGATACCCACAATTGGTGGATGTGCTATAGATAAAGAATCAGCAAAGGAGACAGAATAAATAGTTGGACAGATAGGAGCAGGGTCACAAAAACCTAGAGGGCAAAGAGTATGTAGGAGATGACCAATAGTATTAAATGCTGCAAAGAATGCAATTTTGACTAGATCATTTCCTTGCTCCAAAAGTTTCCTCCGTTCCCAATTTCCTCAGGATAAAATTCTTAGCTTGGCATTTAAAGTATTCTGTATTCCGGATCCTACTTTCCTTTCCAGACTTCTCCCATACTATTTTCCTTTCTACCTAGAAGGATATTCTGTGAAAAGATATGGAATTGGGAGACAGAGCATTTTAGGTACTATTTTTTTTGTCCTTGTTCTCTAAAAGTCCATGAAATCAGGGACGTGACGCCATGACATGCAAGTGAATTGGATTGAAGTGAGGGAGGGCTGTGCAAGGCCACCTGTCTCACTTTCTCCTATAGAGCCATCTGAGTCCAGTGGCTCAGGATATGGCTCAGGACCACTGAAGATGGCCCTGGATGCAGTGGGAAAACTTAGTCTTTTTAAGTTAAGACCTTCAATAGATCTCAGTTTGATTGAAGCAATGCCCATTCAGTGATTAAGGTTAGGTAATAACTGAGGCAGAGGCCTCTTTTACCTAGTCAAAAAAAAAAAAAAAAAGTAAGGGACAGCATGAAGGCTTGTGTATCTGGATCATAAAGCACATGAAGGGAATTAAAGGAGTCAGACTGAAATCATTGAGCTGAGACCCAAACTCAAGTCTCCCAACTCATACTCAGGCATTTTTTCACATACAATTTGCCTATATTATAGATCATCAAAATTGGTGGGTTTGCTGTTTCTCAAATTCAACATTCTATCCCAACTCCTCCTTTTAAAAAATCTGTATATATCCAGAATTCATTTTCTTCTGATTTTTGTATTCTCTATCTCTTAGGATCTCAAATTTTCACGTTATTTTTTTTTTTACTGGACTTGTGATTTCTTCAGGATAGGGATCACCAGGAATTCAGGGGCAATTTATTTGTAACCCATGATCAGTCAGAGGAAAGATATGAACTCAGATCTCTACCTGGTCCTCTATCTGCTACACCTGATTCCCTTTCCCTAGCTTCCTTGAAGCTTCACCTCTCAAAGTACTTTCTATAGAAAGACTCTTCTGACACTGCTCCCCTTAGTCTTGCTGAACTTTCTCAAATAATCAGGAATTACCTATATTTTTCCTCCAGTAGACTGTAAGCTTCTTGATATCAGGGCTCTTTTTTGCTTTTGTCTTTGTAAAACTGGCATCCAGTAATGTACCTTGAACACTGACATCCTTTAATAAATGTTTGTCGGATGAAATTGAATATATTTCAGGGTCCACTATGGAGATATCTTTAATCCCCTCATCTCTCACCTACCTTTTCTCCCTCACCTTCTACATCTTTATCAAATGCTATTCATCTTCATCTTCCATACTCTCATCCACCCACAGACTCTCATCATCTGTTTAATTAAAAAAAAAAAACCTTCTAATTGGTTTCTCTGAGTCCATATACTACAGGGCATTCTATATAACGTGTCAGAATAAGTTTTCTAAAAAATTTTCAAAACCCTTCAGAGTCTTCTCTATTGTCTCTAAGATAAAATTTGCCCAGAAAGACTCACTGATTTGCATCTTTGGGAATGGGGGGGGGTCCTTTGAAACTTTCTTTAGGTCTTTTTTTAATAATAAGATTTCAATATAAAAAGGAACTGCTAAATTTAACTATTTTGGTTCTTTCCCCTGACCTAGCTATCAGATTGGATTTGGGGGTGAAATATCTGATAAACATGGTTAACATGCTCAAGGAGTGGCAGTTTGCATAGAGATTTATAGATTTATAGATCCCTATAAGGAAAAAAAGACCTTAAAGCAGAGCTTGTGGGAAGTTAGACTTCTTCTAGGTTATTTCCTTTTCCTCATATTTTCTGATAAGGCAATTGATCAATATGAATTAATTGAGCCCTTATTGTATGCCAGGTGCTATTCTAGATACTGATGTTACAATATTAAAATGAGCAGTCATTTTCAAGGTGATTTCATTCTATCTAAGACGACAACAGGTACCTTTAGTAGGATATATAAAATAAATGCAATGTACATTTTTTTTGGGGGGGAGTTAAGATCCTATCAGCTTGAAGTTTCAGGAAAGAGTTTATTTAGTCTAGCACCTGCCATTAAATAGCTATGTAATTTTGAGCAAATAATTTTACCTTTTTTTAAGTCTCAGTTTTCTTATCTTTAAAATGAAGGGGCTAGAAGAGATGATCTCCAAAGTCATAGGATCAAAGAAGGTTGGGACTTTCTGAGGTTATTTTGTAGGCAGTAAATAGAAGAAGCAGAATTTGAATCCAAGTCTTTTGACCCTTTATCTACCATATTTTCCACTGTATTATGCTGCCTGTTATCAGGGATCGCATTCTATGATCACTAGCAGAGCTTTATTTCTGATTTATTTTTTTTTGCTTAGGCAATTGGGGTTAAGTGACTTGCCCAGGGTCACACAGCTGTTACGTGTCTGAGACCAGATTTGAACTCAGGTTCTCCTGACTTCAGGGCTGGTGCTCTATCCACTGCGCCACCTAGCTGCCCCTAGAGCTTTATTTCTTAAGGCTACACTTTTACACTCCTCAAAATGGCTCTGTAAGATCAATAGTGAAAGTACTACCCCCTATCTTACAGAAGAAGAAACTGAGGATCCTGATGATTTCAATGTAGTAAACCAGTTACTTCAAGTTCTCGCCAGAATGACTAGTTCCATCTTCATAAACTTCATTCAGAAAGAGTGAATTTCTCCTGTCCTACTTTCGTCTCTGGCAGGGCTGTCTCTCTGCACCTGCAACTTTAGAAGGCCCAGGATTACACCTGGCCTCCACCTGTCCATCCCCTTAACTGCAGGACTTTTCCTTACGATAGATGCACTGTTCCCTCACTCCCGCCAGGTGGCGCAGCGAATGCTAGCTAGTGCGGCTCTATCCAGGTGGACTGACTTTGTCTTGTCCCAGCCCGCCAAGTTCCCTATCCCAAACCCGGCCTCGCAGCCTGCCCCCTCTTCAACTGTCCAGGGGCCTGAGTTCAGCCTGGTTCCAAGAGTGTTCGGGGCAGAAGTGGCCATGACATTCTCCTCAGCAGGGAGCCCTCCGCCAAGGAATGGGGAAGCCCCCAGTCCAGTTTTGCACAGCATTGCCTCCCCATCCTGGCAATGTGTGGAGCCAGGGTCCCCCATCCAAGTTTATAGTCTAGACCAGAAGCCCAGCGAGAAATACAGAGTTGTGGTTGGAGTGTGAATGTGGGAGAGGAGAATGGCTACTAATTTATTTTTTAGCTTAAAAAAAATTATTTCCTTTTTTAGGAATAACACCGGAGTCCCGATTCCGGGCCCCACCCCCGTTATCACGGCAGTTCCCTCCCCGGCCCCCTGCGGGGCCACGAGCCTCAGGGCGGGGGCGGATAAAAGGCCGGGTGCGGCCGGGATGCAGGGCACAGTCCCCCAGGAACCAACGCCAGGCGATCGGTGTGGTACTCTCCGAGTCAAAGACTACGGCTTCGGCCCGACTGTGCGGAGGGGCCGGCCAAGACCAGAGTTGCTGGTGCCGCCTCCCGATTCGGATTAGCTCGCTCTCACACCTTGTCCGGGGCCACTTGGGCTCTTCCGCTTGGAGGGAGGGGACAACGGGGAGACAGAGTCAGGGAACCTCGGGGAGCAATCCGGGCACGTCTGCGTGACTACCTGGGCTCCAGATCCCAGCTTAGCGTTCAAAGCCCGGCCCCCTCGGCCAGGTGAGGCCCCCTCCAGCCCCGTGCTGACAGCTGGGGCCAGTGGGCACCTCGGCGGATCTGGGGGCTCCAAGGCAGAGCGCTCCGAGCAAGAGTAGCTTGGGGTTAGGGCAGAAATATCTGGCGTCCGAGAAACCTCTGGACCCTGGCTTCTTCTCGACCGAAAGGGAGAGGTGGGAGGTGCGGCAGTTTTAGCGCCTGGGCGCAGCGCTGATTGAGCCCGGGCGTTTGGCTTGCGCCTGCAGGCTAGAGGAGTGCGCGAGCTTGCGCGCGCGCGCGCGGGAAGACTGTCTCCCCCTCCTCTTTGTCCCCCCCACCCCCAGCTTTCCCTCTTCCCTCCCCCACGCGGAGCCGGGACCCCTTGGCTGCCCTCGGCTGGGGAGGGGAAGCCAGTAGGCTACGAGATTAGGAGGCGGACCGTGCGGCCCCGGCAGGTGATAGCGAGCGAGTTCTCACGCCCCCTCCTCCTCCTCCTCCTCCTCCTTCCACACAGACACATACACGCGCGTACACATATACACGCACACATCTAGCCCTCTTCCTCTCTCGGCCCCCACCGTCTCTCCCCCTCTCCCGCCCCCTCCTTTTTTTTTTAAAGCAGCACCCTACCCCCCACCCCACCCCCACCTTCCCGGAGAACACGCCCCGAGTATTTGGAGAAGAGGCAGATAGTAGCAGTAGCATTGAACCTGAGGGGCTCCGGCTGTGCGCAGACCTGCCGCTCGCGGGGCGACGGGCGACAGACTAAGCGAGAAAGCCGGAATAAAAGAAAAGGAGGGCGAGGGGGGGGGGCGTGCGACTGAAAGGCTGGGAGTAGGAGAGAGACAGGGAGACAGACATCAAGAATCCAAGAGATCAGACAGACGCGCACACACACACACACACACACACACACACACACACACATACACGCGAGCCTGCGAGCGCGGGAGAGAGGACCGGTCTAGAGCCAGACGAACCGACGCCCCGGGACGACCCCCTGACCCCAGCCCCCCCCCCCCGCACCCCGGAGACCCCAGGGCGGGATATGGTGATTGTCTCCACTGCCTCTCGGGATTTACAAAGACAGCTCCTCCTGCTCAAGGCTCTTGCTCCAATTCCTGCCCCTTGCCCCCGGGGCCCCTTCCTCCGCCTCACCAGGGGGGGCTCAGCCCCGTGGGGGGCGACCCTGGCCCGAAACTGAGCCCCAAACCCCAGCCCCCTCCCCACCTAGTGCATGTGAAGCTGAGCGCCGCTGGCCAGCGGGGAATATGAACCGGAAAGCAAGGCGCTGGATCTGCCCCATCTTCCTGAGCCTGGGCATCGTCTACATCAAAATTGGGTAAGGCACTTTGGAGGGCTGGGCGGGGCGGGGGCGCACAGTCCGGGACGGGGGCTCGCGAGCGTGGGGATCCCAGTGCTCAGACTCTCTCCGGAGCTCTTTGTCCCTTCTCTAGCCCGCGCCAGCTCCTGCTTCCCTCGGAAAGTTTGCGGTGCAGACAAGGAGAGAGAGGTTGCGATAGGTAGACCCGGGGGCGGCAAACTTCCCTGTCCAGGACTCTGGGCGCTGGAGCCTAGAGCGGTGGCGAGGAGAGCGGAGAGCGGAGAGCCAGACAGGAGAGGCGGAGGGATGGAGATCAACGCGCGCTCACGTCACCATATCCACCTAGACCCACATTACAGAGACACATACACACCACAGACACGCAGAGAGCCACACAGACACAAAGCGAGACCCACCAGACACCAGAGACACAGATATCCAGAACCGTAGACTCAGTCACACAAGGTACCCCAGAGCACACGCACTCTAGCCAGCCAGCCACCCACTATATAGATACACACGGTTCAGCTCACCCACACAGGTAGTCACCCATACATCACACGCGCGCGCTCACACTCTGTCTCTGTCTGTCCCTCTGTTGGTCTCTGCCTCTACTTCTGTCTGTCTCAAATCAGGCGCCCATCCCAATTCTACACAGTTAGGAACCTTTGCCTTCTTGCAACCTCAGCTCGATCCTTTTCCTTCACAGTCTAGCTAGCAATCCCCTTTCCTAGGCAGCTTTCTTCACCTGGAGGAGGCAGACCCCAGAATCTAGGTGGGTGGAGTGCGGCGGTCGGACCTGGGGAGTGGGCGGAAAGGTCCCACTAGCCCTCTGTTTTCTTCCCACGGGCCGCCTCTTTTATTGGAGTGTAGAAGTCTTCCCTCCTCTCCCCTGTATCCACACACACCGGCGACCTTCCAAACTAACCTCTCAGTCTGTTCGGGACCCCAAGACTTTGCTTTGGGCTCACTTGGTGCCAGTGGAGCACACTCCCTTTACTACTCACTACCTTCCTCCCTTTTCCCTCCTAGCATAGACCCCGGACAGTGCAGCTCAGCGCAGCTGGGGTGGGGGCTGGGATTGGGGCTGGGGCTGGGGAGGGCAGGCTAGGCCTCTACCATTTATTTTTCCGATTCTTTTAAAAAAAAATAACCTCATTGATTTATTTTTCTGCTTCCCTCTCTCTCACACATGCCGGCATATCACTCTCAATTAGCAATCTGGAGTCAGGGACACCGAGGACTGGCCCACTGGTTCTTTGGGGTAAAAAAAAAAAATCTCCCCCTTACATTGACTCACATCCTTTCTTTCTGTGATAGGGAAAAGTAGCTCTTAGAGTCTGTCCCAAACCTGAGTCCTGGAGTCTTGGGTTGTATCTTGCCTAAGGGGCACACTCTTGGAAGTGGGGTGGGTTCATTGAAAAGGGAAGGAGCATTTTCCTGGAGTCATATTCCACTTACAATGGTGAGCTGCTTCAGTTTGCTCTCTCACTCACTCTCTGATGCCATTGTGGAAAGGGCACTGGATTAAATGAAAATCGGGGGACTTGTGTTCTAATTGTGTGTCTGAAGTTTACTAGCTCTTTGACCCTCCCTCGGCCTCAGGTAATCTGATTCTTGAATCTAGAGCTGGGACCTGATAGCTTTTCTAGTCCAACCCTCTCATTTTCATATGACCGAGAGGTTAAGTGACTTTTTTTTCCCCCGGCTGCTTAGGCAATGTGGACTAGAGATGGAATTTGAACTCAGGTTCTCTGATTTCAAATGGGTTTTTTTTTCTACTTCAGGCAAATGAGGGGACTCTAATTAGGCTATCCTCCTCAACCATAAGCTGCTCAGTTCTTTTTGGAAATGTGTAGGTTCCTTCTGTACTCTCATTACTATTTTACTTTTATGACTCAACTAAGCCATATGTTAACTTGTTATAGGATTCCTAGCTTTTTTCTTTAAGAACTTTTTTTTCCCATTGTATACTGTATTATAGATGTAGAAATTTCCCAGTGATTAGTCTGAGTCTAACTTTTCTGAATTCTGGTCAAAATGCCATTGGAAAGCCATGGAATGTAAACTAGAGCTTGAAGGGAACTCAAAGATGCCTTAGATCAACTTTTTCTTTTTACAGATGAAGAAACTGAGCCTAGAGAAGTTATATGTCTTGTACAGTCACATGACTATTCAGTGTCACAATGTCTTTGGATTTCCAATTCATACTGTTATGATCATTTTCTTTCTTTAACTAAGACAGCTTTGGTTCATACTAATAGTAGTGATGATCTTATTTGGCTAATTACTTTAAACAATCTACCCATCCCTTAGGTTATTATTGTAAGTATATTCAATTTTAAGCAAATTCATTGTATAAAAATTCAAATTTACAATCTCGTAATTGAGGGGAGTGATTTTTGAATTGTAAGCAATATCCTCAAATGTATTTTAAAATGATTCCATTAAGAAAAAGGTAATTTACATGAATTTATAGAAACATATTTATTGTACAAAATGATGTTTACCTGTCCTACCATCCATTTACAAGTATTGTATAATTGTTTTATTATAATTGTTATTGTATATATATATTGTCATTATCAGTTTTAGAGCCAGCCATCCCAGAATTCTTCTTCAAAGTTTCAGATTCAAAGAACAGACTATTTTGAGTTATTATCCTCTTGAACTAGACACTTGAAATGAGTGAGGGAGATATTTGGCTGAGATAAAGTTGTAGCCTCTGTTAAAAAAGAAAGCTTGGAGTCAGTGTTTGCCCCAGAGGGTGAGTCTGGTCTGACCCTGACCCCACAAACTGCTCTTTGCCTTGATGACCAGTCTGTCTCTCTCCTCCTTTGCAGGGGTTTCTCCTCTGTGGTGGCTCTTGGGGCCAGCATCATCTGTAACAAGATCCCAGGGCTAGCTCCCAGACAGAGGGCAATCTGTCAGAGCCGACCTGACGCTATCATCGTGATCGGAGAAGGGTCTCAAATGGGAATCAACGAGTGTCAGTTTCAGTTCCGAAATGGTCGTTGGAACTGCTCAGCCCTGGGAGAGCGGACGGTCTTTGGGAAAGAGCTGAAAGTGGGTATGTTACCTTTTCCTTGTTTACTATAGAGCTGGAAATCATAGGGCCACCAAACGAGACTTTGAGCCTTGGTCTTGAGTGGACTATCAGTTACCTTGTAAGCTCCTGTTACATTATCTGTCTTATTTATTTCATGCCTTTCCTCTCTCTGTGGAAATACAATTTTGAAATTTCATTGGTGTTCACTTTGTTTCAGTCATGTTTGATTATTTATGACCCCATTTATGGCTTTCTTGGCAAAGATACTGGAATAAGTTTGCCATTTCCTTCTCCAGTTCATTTCATAGATGAACTGAGGTGAACATGGTTAAATGACTTGCCCAGGGTCACACAGCTAGTAAATATCTTAGAATTTGAATTCACTGATGAGTTTTCTTGACTCCAGGCTCAGCATTCTATCTACTTAATTGCCTCGATGCCCTTATTTATTTATTTATTTTTAAAATTTTTTGCTGAGGCAATTGGGGTTAAGTGACTTGCCCAGGGTCACACAGCTAGGAAGTGTTAAGTGTCTTAGTTCAAATTTGAACTCAGATTCTCCTGACTTCAGGGCTGGTGCTCTATCCATTGTGCTACCTAGCTGCTCCTAGATGCCCTTGTTTTTGAAAATACTACCCTTTTTTAAAAATTTAATTTAATTTTATTTGCATAACATATGTGTGGGTAATTCTTCAACAATAACCCTTACATAGCTTTCCGTTACAAATTTTTCCCCCCAACTCCCCACCCCTCCCCTAGATGGCAGGATATCCACTACATGTTAATTATGTTAAAATATTGGCAAATCGAATATATAATACTACCCTTTTTTAAAGAGTTCTAGCTTTACCTATCTCCTATACTTTAATGGAGATAACTCCAACTCTTTTTCTGTCTCTCTCTGTTGCTATCTCTGTGTCTGTCTGTCTTACACACACACACACACACACACCTTGTTCAGATATTTGTTTCTTCACCAATGAATAAAAATAGAGGGATAAAATACACAGTTGATGCCAATATTTGTAAATGCCAGACCCAGAGAAGTAGCCAGTTCATGTGATTTTAATATGTACTGTTCTCTTTGATTTAGCTGAGGGAGGCAAGAAGTTGTACTAAATTGTAGTATAATTTTAATCCCAAGCCCCTGTCAAGAAGGAACTAGTATTTTTGATTTTGGTCCTAGTTATCCAGATGGATTATTTATGATAATCATATACCACAGGTTCTCATCTAATCATTTGGTAGCCACACTTTACTTGGGTATCACCTTTTATCCCTTTTATCTTTTTGGATCCTTCCAATCACCTTAGATGGGCAGAGATTGTTATTCATTTTACAGATGGGGAAGTTGAGGTTTTGAGAAATTAAGCAACTTGTAATCAAGGTCAGACAGTAGCAATGTTAAGACTGGAATTAAGGTCTGCTTTTACTCTAGCGCTCTCCACTTTAGACTCTCTTGTTGCATTTTTTTTCTTTTTGTGGAAGTCTATGGACTACTTGGAGGAGTTATTTGTTGTCAGAGGTCAAGATTTCTGGAGCACAAATAATCTCAGGACAATATTAGAAATATGGCATTTAAGTGATTATCATCAATGGTGATATTCACCTTGATTTCTCTACTTCTTGCTCTCCTAAACCTCTTGTTTCTATGGCTCTGGATAAAAACACTTTCCTTAGGGCCACTTCCTGGAAGGAACACAAATGTGAGACACATGCCCCTTGGGCAACAAATAGAGCAAGATCACTGTGATAACATTGTCTTTCTATGCTGGAGAGAATTCCTAACTCTTAGTAGCAGTCAGATTACCAAGTATCTCATTTTGCCAGGAGAGAATGATGCCGGCAAGTAGAATTTTGCCAATGGTCTTCTGCCACTGACGTGCTTAATTAAATAATTTGTAGTTAATCACATTTTTGGCTTGAAATGGATTCTAAGTTTTTTTTCTTTGGAATCAGTCCTTGCTGGTTGCTTCCTCTTTGACCTTTCTCTTTAGTAGGGTCAGATAGCCTCAGGTACCTGTTAGTGACACCTTGGTGGATAGATGGATGGAAGATGAAGAGGATTGGTTCTTGCCCCATCAGGGTGGTCTTCTTGGATAAAAGGCAAGATTGAGAAGTAAGGAGAAGAGGATGTGGCCATTGTGAAATGGAAGCCTATTGAGTTAGAGTGGCTCAAGAGAAAAATCATACAGAGATAGGTGAAAGGAAAACAGCAAAGAATGTGTTAAGAAAGCAGATAGAGAGGGAAGAATAGTCTCCAAAAAGACAGCATAGCAGTTTCCTTTTGTTTCTAACTAGAAACTCTAGAGCCATGCAGAGCATGTTTAGGGAAGCAGAATCTCTGTTAGAAGGAATCAGGATCAGGCAGTTCTACTGGAAATGTAAATCTTGATTTTCTGATATCCAACAACTTCTTGAACACACTCAGTGACAGAGAGCTCAGTACTTCCAGAAATGGGGCATTTCATTTTGGAATAGAGCCAGTTGTTAGAAAGTTCTTTCATCTGTCCAGTTCAGACCTATTCTATTGTAAAGTGAGCCCGTTGGTAAAGATGTGCCCTCTGAGGCTACACAGACTGGGAATAATTCTTCTTCCAAAGAGTAGTTAGATTTCAAAGATGTTTCCCCTGGGACTTTTCTGGGTTAAGCACCTTGATTTCTCCAGTTGTTCACATGACATGTGCCATGCTTTCAGGTCCTTTCCTCATCTTGAGGATGAGGATGAGAGAGAGGGTTACCTGAGAGTGGATAATTTGTAGTCATCCTTGCTGGCTTTCTCTTAGGTACAATCCTTCTCTTATATTTTGCTCTTTGTTTTTTCTGCTTCCTTTCTTAATTTCCCTCTACTCTTTATCTTCCTTCTTTATTCTTCCCTACCTATTCTATAGCATGACAAATAGTGGGTAGAGTGCTGGGCCTGGAGTCATGAAGACCTGGATTCAAATCTAGCCTTTTATACTTACTTGCTGAATTACCTTTCTAGGTCTCAATTTCCTCATCTGTAAAATGAAAAACTTGTATTAGATGTCTGTTTATAAGATTCTTTCTAGCTCTAAATCTATGATCCTTTGACCATGTGGCTCTTGAAACAATATAAGCTCTTTGAGAGCAGGCATTCTTTTTTCTTTCTTTCTTCTCTTCTTTTTCCCCTTCCTTCTTTCCTCTCTCTGCCTCCCTTTCTCTTTCTCCCTCCTTCCTTCCCTTTCTCCTTCTCTTTCTCCCTCCCTTTTTCCTTCCTTCCTTATTTCTTTCCTTCCTTCCTTTCTTTTTTCCTTCCTTCCTTTTTCTCTCCTTCCCTTCCTTCCTTCCTTCCTTCCTTCCTTTCTTTCTTTCTTTCTTTCTTTCTTTTTTTATTCTAGGCTCCTCACCTACTGTGTCTGACACATATGAGGCACTTAAATGATTGTTGATCAGCTGTTTGAAGTCCTGTGTAGCTTTAAAAACTGTTTCTTGTGATCTCTAACTGTAAAGATCTCTAGCTTGATCAGAAGGGAACTTAAGGAAGAATTGAACCTTGGGAATAGGATCAGAAGATCATAGATTTTTGAGCTGGAAGGGATCTTAGAGATTGTTAAATCCAATCTCATTTTACAGAAAAGGAAACTGAGGCTCAATGAGTCTAAGGATATAACAAGAGTCATATAAATAATATACAGAAAAATTTGGACCCAGTTCCTTCTGACTCTAAATCCAGCACTCTTTCTATATAATAGTACCTCTCAGGATAAAAAAATCATCCAAAGACAATTCCATGATTCAGTTTATTGTTTTCAAATTAGTGGGATTGTGGAAATGTAGGTTCCATTAATGGTGGTGAAGAATAGAGACAGATGGGGCAGCTAGGTGGTGTAGTGGATAGAGCACCAGCCCTAAAGTCAGGAGGACCTGAGTTCAAATCTGATCTCAGACACTTAACATTCCCTAGCTGTGTGACCTTGGGCAAGTCACTTAACCTCAATTGCTTCAGCAAAAAGCAAAAAAAAAAAGAAAAAAAAAAGAATAGAGACAGAGAACAAGAAGAAATCTGTCTTCTTTATGCCACGTAGTCTATAACTCAAGATGAGATACTAAATCCCACAAGGAGGGATCTTAGTATGAAGTGAAAACTGGGTTGAGTAAAGGAAGAGTTTGATACAAGTAGTCAACCAAGGGAACTCTCCAGCTGGTGAATGGTTTATGCTAGGGATAGGCAAGGGGTTGAAACAATTATTGGACAGGGAACCAGTGCTAAGAGTAGAAGAACCTTTGAAAGAGATGCTAAGGAGGCCAGAAGAATTCTTGAGGAAAATAATTTAATATATTTAATGAAAAGGTAACAACTACTGGCTATGTAGGTGGTGGTACTAGGAACCAGCCTGGGTTCACTAAGAATAAGCCATGCCCAAATGAATTCATGTCTTGTAGCCTGGTTTCTAGCTGGAGAGGTATCTTGTAGGAAGATCTGGGTTTCTTGCCTAGCTTTGATACTTTCCAGCTGAGTCACCTTGATCAAGTAACTTAACTTCTCTAGGTCTCAGTTTCTTCATTTGTAAAAATGGGGATAGTGTTTTAGATGGCTTCTGAGATCTCTTCTAGCTTGACATCTGTGATTCTATGATCCTAAAACCACTTGTTTAAAATGGTTTCTCTTCATGCTACTCTGTAGCTGTGCATCCTCAGCCAAGTTGCTTAATCACTCTTGGCCTTGGTCCCCTCATCTTTAAAATGAGAATGATGATAACACTTTCCTCACAAGAATCCAGTGAGGATTAAGTGAGATGTATATATATGTATATATATATATAACTCTTTGAAATCTCAAACATAAAAGTTAGCTATTTGCTAAATCTTATTTTGCCTTTTCTCAGTACTCATCTGTCTTGACCTATTTACAGGTGGGATTCTTTTGATAACTTTTTTCATAAATACTCCCCCCCCTTTGGTTTTCTTGACACTGTTCTCACTTAATTCTACCTTTTTGCCCACTTGGCTTCCTTTCTCAGATCTTCATGCGTGCCTTGTTCATGCATGTGATTTAGGGCTCTATCCTGAGCTCACCTAAGGTTCAGCTTAGTTGCTCTCTACTCTAGGACACCTATGTTCATCTTCCTAGTTGTTAATAGTTGCCTCTTCTTCAGATTTTATGTGTTTCACATATGATTTACATCAACATATGACATATATCATATTCTCCCCAAGGGGAATGTAAGCATCTTGAAAGCGGGGACAGCTTTTGAGTTCTTTGTGATTAATATATGTTTAACATATATCTGTTTGGTTGAATTGACTTTCTTGGTAGATTTATTAGATTGATAGGGCAATGCTATAGATGTGATTATTCTGAATTTTCAGCAAAACATTTGGTAGAATTTCTCAGGATATTCTTGTGGACCAGATGAAAAGATGTCATCTGGTTGATAAGGGACAACTAGATGGCATGATGGATTGGAGTCAGGAAGATCCAAGTTTTAACCTTACTCAGATACTTATTGGTTATATCATCTCACTTAATCTTTCTCAACCTCAGTTTCCTCATATGTAGAACAGGAATAATAATGACACTTCAGAGCTGGGTCCTCAAAAGCCAACTCATTCAATTCCCTTATTTTTACAGTTGAGGAAGCTGAGACTCAGAGAAATTAAGTGATTTACTCAAAGTCATACAGATGATAAGAATCAGAGGCAATCCTAGGTCTTCTGACTCCAGAGTCCATACTTTTTTTCTCTTTCTTTTTCATTATTACATTTTATTGGTGTTTTTAGGTTTTTAAAAATACTTATTTTTAAACATGCTTTTCTTTTAAAATGTTCCAAATTCTCTCCTTACTTTCCATTCCTTTCCCACCCATTGAGAAGACAAAACAATATAATATCAATTATAAATGTAAAAGATGGAAAATACATTTTCATTTTAGACATATTGCCAAAAAAAGAAAAAAAGTGAGAATACACTTCAATTTTCACTCAGACTTCAACAGTTCTTTCTGTGGAGGTGAATAGCATTTTTTTCATCATGAATTCTTTGAAACTGTTTTGTATCATTATATTGATCAGATTATCCAAGTCTTTCACTATTGTTCATTACAACATTGCTATTAACTGTACACAATGGTCTTCTGGTTCTTCTCATTTCATTTTGCATCAGTTTATATGTACCATGGTTTTATTTTGTGTTGTTTTTGTTCCTGAAACTACCTTCTTTGCCCTTTCTTTATAGCACAATGGTATTCCTTCATAATCATATGCCACAGCTTGTTCAGTCATTCTCCAGTTGATGAGTATTTTAAATTTTTTCTCACTACAAAAAGATTTGCTATAAATATTTTTGTGTGTATACATCTTTTTCCTTTTTCTTTAATCTCTTTAGGGGTATTTACCTATTAAAGACATTGCTGAGTCAATGGATATATATATATATATAGACACACACACACACACACCACACACACAATTTTATAGTTCTTTAGGGTAGTTTCAAATGATTGTTCAGAATGGTTGGACCAATAGTATATTAGCTTATTTCCCTCATATTCTCCAACATTTGTCATTTCTGACAGGTGTGAGGTGGTAACTCAGAGTTGTTTTAATTTGCATTTCTCAAATCAATAGCAATTTAGAGCATTTTTTAATATGACTATAGATAGCTTTGATTTTTTTTGTCTGAAAACTGTCTGTTCATATCTTTTGATCATTTATTAATTGGGGAATGCCTCTTATTTTTATAAAATTGAGTCCATGCTTTTTCAACACTACAATCCTGCCCTTCTCCAATCCCCCACAGAACTGTTACTCAGATATGAAGATGAAATAAATCAGGAAAGAGGGCTTATATATGGAACTACCAGAGTTAGGACTTTAAAAATTTTGAGGTTAATCCTCAAAAATTGGTTCCAATCTATGATTTCATCAGTAGGTGAACTCCCAGTAAGGAAGCTCCCTTTACTGATACAGATCAGTCACTGCTTTATAACTAGAGGTCTCCAGAGAAGCTTGGGGCTCTTTGCCCATAGTCATACAAATTGTGACTCAGGTTGGAACCCTAGTCCTAAGGCAGAACTGGAACCTGGATCTTTCTCTGTCTTTCTGTCTCTGTCTATTCTGCTATATGCTTTTCAACAGTGAGTAAAAATCAAATTAGGATAACTGTCCTGCATGTAAGTGAAACAAATATTGAAACAAAGCATAGGATACATGAGCTCTGGCTTTATAGCAGTTCATAAGAAAAAAGACAACAGGCTTTAATTGTCTGAAAGTATGAGTCAACAGTGTGATGTGGCTGCCAACACAGTTAATGCAATCTGAGGTCATCCTGAGAGAAGTGTGGTGTCCAGAAGAAGGTCAGACCACATCTGGAGTATTTTGGGTACCCTACTTTAAGAGGAATATTTATAAGCTGGATATTTTCCAGAGGTGTAAAGCAGGGTGGTGAGAGGACAAGAAAGCAGACCATCTGAAGAAGAGGCAGAGGAAACTGGGATGGGGGCTTTACCTGGCAAAGTGAAATCTTAAATGGAGTTGAAGGTATGGCAGAATTAGAATCGAGTCCTTAGATATCTGTAGAGCCTGTGAAAAAGGGTTTAAATTTCTTTTGTATCTACTTGGTACTTATATTTCTGAGTCAGGACTTGAATGCAGGTCTTCCTGATTCCAACTCCAACACTCTCATTATCTGCTGTTTTATCTAGCTGCCAATGAAATGCCAGAGATGGCAGAATACCCAGAATCAGATCTTAAAGGAAAAGAGTCCCTGGCAAGGATAATGTTTTTGAATGTTCATTCATGGGAGTTAGCCTCCCAAGGAGGCAGGAGGCAGGGCCAGGTGGGAGGAGGGCCTTATAAGTCTTAGAAGGTCAGTCCTGGTGACCAAGGGCTGAAAGGAGTTTATTTCTTGCTATTGTTTTACATTTTGGATTAGTGGTCCCTCTCCTCCAAACTGTAATCTACAGGGTCCTTTTAAGGAACAAGAAATATCCCAGAGAGGTGAGATGTCTGGGGGAAGGTTGAGTTAAATTGAACATGCATGCATTGTCTAAATTCTGGACCCCTCACACAGGACATTGACCTTTGAAATCTCCTCCAGGAACAGCCTTGATGGGGTCTGGGAAATGAAGCTCTTACTTTCTGTAATCCTGGCCAGCTTGTGTTTTCTCTCTTATTCTAACCCCCCTAAGGTTTGGAACAGAGAGCAAAAGCAGCTCAAGATCCCTCCCAAGATGTGGTTAAGCTGCTATTTTTCCCTGTTCTGTGATCAGTGATTTCTTATTTACTGTAAATTAAAAATAAATTTACCTAAGTAATTCTCCAAGTACACCTACAAGCTTAAAAAGAAAAGCTATAAAATTGGCTTGACCTTAAACTCAGGGCTTCCTAGGACTTTTTCTGAGGTCTTTGCAGTGAAGGGCTACCTTGGGTCCTATTTAAATTGGAGTACAAAACTTAGGGGAAAAACAGCTCAATCAACAGGTATTATTATGGGCAAGAATCTGCTAGGATATACTATGGGATATGAAAAATTATGAGACAAGGTCTTGCCCTCGAGCAGCCAATACTCTCATTAAAGGATATTGCAAACTATGGATATGGCTGTATACATGCGATTTATGGGTAGATAGTAAGTCCCATGAAGGTCAGGCAAGACCTTAAAGGATATCTGGAAATGATCTCACTGGTACATGATATCTCTGATCTCATAGAATTTTATTTTGTAACCCTTTAAAGCACTTGCCTTGTATCATGCCTTAACCCTCCACTAGAATTTAAGTTCCTTTTGGGGAGGAAATCTAGACTTTGTGGTTCCTCCAGTTCTTAGTTCAATGCAGTAAGCATCCAATACTTATTTTATTTTGTTTTTAATTTTAAAGAAATGGCATGGTTTGAAGAAGGTAGGAAAACACCAGGTATATCAGTTTGCGTGGAGGGGGTGGCTTCTTTTAGGGTAGTGGGAGAAGAACCTGGAAATGATAGAGTTGGGTCAGACCATGGAAATTCTTGAAAGCTATTCTAAAAACCTAGAACTTTATCTTATAGAATATGTGGAATTTCTGTAGGCTTTGAAGCAAGAAAATGATCTAAGTGATAGAGGCATTTCAGGAAGATTATTGTCTTTGGCAACAAGGGAAGGGAAAGAATGAGGACCAGAGAAACTGGAGATAAGGAGACCAGTGTGGAGAGGGGGACATTGTGATTATCCACATATGAGGTAATGAGGGTTTGAACCAGTGTAAGAGTTTCCTGGTGAACCTACAAAGGAGAATGTTATGATACCTTCTGATCAAAGAGGGCTTCCTTCTTGCATTGTGGCGGCTCCCCTTTTCTTGGCAAGGGAGTAATCTCTTGAGACCCAGTTCTGAAGGGTTAGGAGGGTCAGTGGGGTAGACAGCAAGATTCTGGAGTTCATCAGGCCCTGATTTGCTAGTAGATACTAGATGGAATGATATCAGTTAGATAGCACAAGACATAGTATTTATCTCCTTCTCACAGCTACAGAGAAGGAACAGAATAGACTGGAACTGAGGAGGGGTTTTTAGCGAGCTTGCCTGACTAACAAAGAATAAAAAGAAAAATTTCAGCAAAATCGATGGACCCGTGGCCACATTTCAAACAGTCCACACCCATAGATACCACTTTTCCAATACAAAAGGAGAGAGGTACATTTTTTTCCCTATTATTTGGGGTCATGTTTGTCCATTGAGTGAATTTCTTTTTCCAATCCAATTTAAGTTCAACCCAGTAGACATTTATTTAATGCCTACTCTGTATAAGGCATTATGACAGAGGCTCTACCCCTGAAGAACTTAACTTTTATTGACTGTTCAGATGGCTGATTTGATTCATTCCATGTTGTTTCTGGTTTTCCAAATTCTAGGGGCTCTCACCCTTAATTCTAACTCCTGCTCCAATAATGATGTCGTATTCACAAGTAGAAGGATGTGAAATTGGAGGGGTTTTTTTTTTCCCATTAGTGGGATCTGTTGTACTAAGTCACAATAACTCCTACAGCCCAGGTTTCTAGCTCTTTGACATTTACAAAATTCTTTCCTCATAATAACCCCATTAGGAATGAGATACTGATATTCTTATTCTCATTTTACAAATGAGGAAACTGACTCAGAAAAAGGTTAAGTGACTTTGCCAGGATCACAAAATAGATGGACAAAGCAGTTATTGTGTGCCAGGAACTGTGGTAAGTATGGGGGGAAAAAGTTGAGTAAGCCAATGTATATCCTTAAGAAGCTTCCATCCTGATAAGGGAAGGCAACACAGAAAGGGGAACTAGGAAGGGGTTCTTGTTTGTGCATGGTGGGTTGGCTGGAAATGTCCAGGAAGAGCTGCAGGGGTCTAAAATGGAGGAAGGTAAGCCCCAAAGCTGGCCTATCAAAACCTGTGGTGGTTCCCTGTTGGCAAAGTCCAGTTCCTGTGGGAAGGGAGTGGATGTGATGGTCCAAATGGAGTTGAGTGAAAATAGCATGTTTGGAGATGTCCAGGATGTGGACTACTACTCAGCGTCAGAGGCCAGATTTGAACTCAAGACTTGTGATGGTAACATCAGTGTCAACCAGTAGAATGTCCTTCAGGGTAGGGTTTTTTCAGTACTTAAGAGTAGGTACTTTTAGTGTTTATTCAACAGGATTGTTTGTTGAATTATCCACATTCTGTCACCTGTTCCTCTTCATGATCATAGGACCAAAGATTTTTAAGAACTAAAAGAGACTTTAGAGGCCATCTAGTCCAGTTCCCTCATTTCATAGAAGTTGGTGGAGTGGGGATAACTTCAGAGCCACACATGAGGTGCTTAAGTCTTCTGTCTTCAAATTCAGTGTTTCGCATTACCTCAATAGTTTGGTAATAGAGGGAAAATCTGAACAAAATAACAAATCCTTGAACTATTTTTAAAATTAAAATATTTTAAATGTTTTTACTTTTATTTTTTAATTTTTAAAATTTAAAAATTAAAAAAAAATTGATCCTTGAACTATTAAAGAAATACAGGAAGATTACTGCAATCAGACACTAAGCATTCAAAGGACAAAGCTGATCATCTACTCCACTCTTTGTCCAGTGGCTGAATTCAGTCTACAACATCACCAATAAATAGCTATAGTGTTTTTGCTTGTAATAATAATAGTTGACATTTATATTGCACTTTAAGGATTAAAAAGTGCTTTCCATAACTTATCCTGTCAACATGTGTTTTTGAGATGACTTTAGGAGGGCTTTGGCCAGCTCTTGTCAGGAAACAGCCAAGATGTTTGACTTGGAGTTAAGAATGGAACTTTCAAACTTGGCCTCATCAATATTAGTGTGCTTTTTCTGGTGAATGTTTAAGGTTTTAAGAACAAAAGGTAGAACAAACTAAAAAGATTTGAAGGGGTTATAGTGGTTTTTAGTGTTTATATTGTTCAGAAGACCACATGATTTGTAGCTAGAAAGGAGCTTAAAGCTTGTCTAGTCCATCCCTTTCATTTTAGAGATCAGAAACTGAAGTCCAGAGAGAGTAAGTAACGGGTTTTTTTTGGTTTTTCTTTCTCTGATTCCCATTATTTCTTGTGTCTCTAAATTTCTTCATAAACTTCACATCTATAATATTTTATTGATACAGAGCACAACCCTTCTCTGATTTGGTTGATAGTCTTCAAGGATTGTCATGGGCTAAAATTTTATCATCCTTCAGCCAAATAATTGCTCAAATTGATATATCATCATTTATTCATCCATCTATCCACTAATGATAGGCCATATTTAGATCATTTTCCACTTCTTTGGAATTGCAAACAATTTTGCTCTCTTTAAACATATACCATAGTTTTCCCCCTTCCATGTATGATGGCTCTTTAGGTACTTAACTAATAATAGAATCATAGGGTCTAAGAGTCTGAATATTTTTTCTATTTTTTTTGTGTGTATGCCAGATTACTTTCCCAAAAAGTTTGAAGCTATCTGCAGAATATAAATGATTCTGTTGCTCTACATCCATTTTTGAATCTGTCTATCCATTTACAAAGTTCTGTTGTCTTTGATAGCTTTATTTTTAAAAGGATAGAGCCAAACATCTACATTTTGTCTCCTATTATGCTAAACTTTTTATATTTCACCTTGGACATATCTTTTCCTATCTATAACTGTTTATGTTTGTCATTTTTATGGGGATGTTTCCACAGTATTCATAGACTATGGAGTCATTACTTCCTACTATAACATATCCATTCAATCATTCCCATTGGATATGTGGGTTGTTTCCAATTTTTTTTTCTATTCTAAAGAAGGCAGTTATTGGAAACTGAGTGGATACCCATCAGCTGAATAAGTTATAGTATATGAGTGTTATGGAATACTATTGTTCTATAAGAAATAATCAGCAGGATAATTTCAGAAAGGCCTGGAGAGACTTACATGAACTGATGCTAAGATCAGTGAGTAGAACCAAGAGAACATTATACAGCAATAACAAGATTATGTGATGACCAACTGTAATGGACGAAGCTCTTTTTAATGAGATAATTTAGGCCAATTCCAATAGACTTGTGTTGGAGAGAGCCATCTGCATCCAGAAAAAGGACTATGGGGAGTGAATGTGGATCACCACATGGTATTTTCACCTTTTTTGTTGTTGTTTGCTTGCTTTTTTTTCTTTCTCATTTTCCCTTTTGATCTGAGTTTTCTTCTACAGCATGATAAATATGGAAATATATATATAGAAGAATTGTATATGTTTAACCTATATTGGATTACTTGCTGTTTAGTGCAGGGGGAGGAGGAAAGAGAGGGAGAAAAATTTGGAACACGAGGTTTTGCAAGGGTGAATGCTGAAAACTCTTTTTGCACTTGTTTTGAAAATAAAAGGCTATTACTAAAGAAGGCAGTTATGAATATTTTTGCATGAGTAGACTCTGCCCCTCACCTTCCTTTTAACAATAGCTTTGGGATATAATCTTGTGCAGATACATAGTTGAAAACAACCAAAAAGATTGACTAACTTGATAAGGTAACAGGTTGGCTCCAGCACATATTGTCCCCCTCTTGGGACTAGAGATAGATTTCTTCCCAAGTTAGTGGACCTTTGTCATAGACTATCACATCAAGGAGGTGACCAATAACAAGCGATAAGGATGAGTCACACATTCCTAGAGGGAGTTGGCAAAGTTGTTTCTGCCTTTGGATTCCCTTCCTCGCCTTGGCAGGGTCATTTACAAACCTCTGATTAAAACATTAAATAATCAAAGGGTTCATGAAATTAAATTAAACTCACAGAAATAGAGTTGGGAAATGGTTAGAGGTGACAGATTAGGAAGGTTTGCAGGTTTGATTTTCAAAGCGAATGTGTTAAGCTATTTAAATGTGTCCAAGCTATTTCAAATTGGAAAAAAAATAACTTTCTTATGGAACTCAGACAAGAGAGATATTAGCTTGGACCTTTGAAAAGAAGCTTCTCTTTGGCACCTATGTGAATATGTACACAATGGAAATTTTGATGAAGGTATATTGGGAATTATCTGTTAGGCATCTGTGGAGAGAGTATTTATGGGTTATTTATAGGACATCTATGAAGGGGTATTTTTCAAAATACATGCAAAGATAGTTTTTAAATATTCACATTTGCAAAATCTTGTGTTCCACATTTTTCTCCTTCCATCCCCACCTCTTCCTTCCTATAGACAGCAAGTAATCCAATATAGGTTAAACTCATGCAATTCTTCTAAACGTATTTCCATATTTATCATTCTGCATAAGAAAAATCAGATCAAAAAAGAAAAAAAATGAGAGGAAAAAAACAAGCAAGCAAACAACAACAAAAAAGGTGAAAATACTATGTTGTGATTCACATTCAGTCTTATGGGTTAGTTTGTATATGTACTATGGTGGTTTGTCAATGGGGATGAATTTGTGGGGATGATGTAAGCTTCTTAAGGCAGGAACTATTTAATTTTTCTTGGTATTCCACAGTACTTGATAAAAATTAGACATTTAATAAATGCTTCATGATTGGTTGACACCTGAGTGTATGTGAAGACATCTTAGTGATGTATATGAGATGTATGTATGTATATGTATATGTATATATATATATATATATATATATGGAAGTGGTTTTTTTTGGAGTATCACTGAAAAGGATGCTTTGGGAAAGATATTAATAAATGTTTCATAATTGGTTGACACCTGTCAATTTTTTTTTGCTGGGGAAATTGGGATTAAGTGATTTACCCAGGGTCACACAGCTAGGAAGTTTTAAGTGTTGTGACTAGATTTGAACTTAGGTCCTCCTGACTTCAGGGCTGGTGCTCTATCCATTGCACCACCTAGCTGCCCCCTGTGTAATTCTTCTAATATATTTGCACATTTATTAAGCTGTACAAAAAAATTCAGATCAAAAGTGAAAAAAAAAGGAAAAGAAAAAAAGCAAGCAAACAACAACAAAAAAGACAAAAATGCTATGTTGTGATCCACATTCAGTCCCCACAGTCCTCTCTCTGGGTGCAGATGGCTCTCATCATCACAGTCTATTGGAATTGGCTTGAGTCATCTCATTGTTGAAAAGAGACACGTCCATCAGAGTTGATCCTCACATAATCTTGTTGCTGTGTCCAATGTTCTCTTGGTGCTATTCCATTTAGCATCAATTCATGTAAATGTAAATGTGAGGGATTTTTCTATGGGGTATGTCTTTGGGAATGTGTGTTTATGTGAAGGTGTACTTATGAGGTTGTCTGTGGAAAGTGTGTATATAGGGATGCATGTGAAAGACCATCCTAGTGGTTGCACCTGAGTGATTATAATCTATCTGTGAGAGTATGTTATTAATAGAGATGTCAGTGGTGGTGAGAATAGTTGGGGATTATGGATGTGTTTGTGATGAGCCATTATCTGTGGTACCCTGGGTCTATGGATTTGTTTGAGATATTCTATGGGGAATTTGTCTGGAGAGTGTGTCTGTGGGTTGTGTGATACTTCTCTGATTGTATCTACTTATTAAAGAGTCTTAGACAAATTTCCCAATCTGCAAAATAGAATTGAGGAAGCTAGACTAGATGATCTTTAGGATCTCTTCCAGCTCCAACATTCTGTGTACATTTTTGATTCTAAACATGTTTCTGATGTTAGTACTCTAAAGCTTTATAGCCCCAAAGGAAGAATAAAATGGAACATTGCACAGTTCTTCAGTGAACATGACATGTGTCAACAAACTACACACTTAATGAGCTCTCCTTAAATTAATTTTTTTTTCTTTAGAGCAATCTTTTGGATTGGATTACTTGGATACATTGCCTTGGTGTACTCTATTTCTCTCATCCTGTGATGACACTAATCAGATGTTCCCACAGAGGTCAGCCTCAGTATTTACAACTGAGTGACCTTGTCCTAGATAGGTGACCCAGCAATACCAAGGCAGGCTGGTTTGGGAGATCTGCCCGTTCTGTGGACTTATTGTTAGGAAGACCTACTTCAGACAGGTCGTTAGCTTCGAGTCATTATTCTGCTCTCTGAACCTCAGTTCCCTCATTTGTCAAATAAGCTGGTTGGATTCAGTAGGCTCTAAGATCCCTTCCAGTTCCAAATCTATGATCCTCTCATTACCTTCCCCTCCTTGGTTAGATGGACATACCACAATAAACTTTGCCCACCTGAAGTAATCTGGGAGAGTTAGTGTTTTTTATGTTTGTTTGAACACACCTTTAAAGATGCTATGTAGAACTTTATTGTTGCTCTAGAGGGTAGTGCAAAGAATAATGGACAGTGATTCCAAGAGGAAGACTGGCTCAAAAATTTTCCAGTGATGAAGACTGTCCAATGAGCTGACTTTTGAGATGAGTTCACTGTGACTGAAAGTAAGAACGTGAAGGATACTATAAAGGAGATTCTTGTATTAGGGAGGAGCTTAGAAAAGGCGATTTGTAATATTATTTTCAAATCTCAGATTTTGAGAACTATTTGAAGACAGCTTATTCTTCCAAGTATGTCTTCCTTTCTGTAAATTAAATATACCTAGTTCCTTTACCCTTTCTCCATATGACTTGGTTTCCAAGACCCATCACCATCCTGGCCATCTTGCCCTCAATACTCAAGTTTACTAGTGACTCTTTTATGAGTGGGTACCATAATAATAAGGTGCCATATATGAAGACATGATGTCAGCTGTGGTCTGACCAGTATAGGATTTTATGATCTGGAATGGACACCATATTTCTATTAATTCAGACTAATGGACTAGTTTTGTTTTTTTTTAATCTGAAGTATACTATTTAACATACATACATACATTATATATATATATATATATATATATATCTGGAGCCCGAATTCCTCTAAAATCCTGATTTTTTCCCCACATGAATCATTATCAGTGTGGTAAATCTCATCTTGAAAAGTATAAATGGGATGCATGATTTGGATAGGATTGAGAGGCTGCATGATGTGGTGGAAAGAGCCTGATATCTGGAGGATTTGGATTCAGATCCTCACCCTCTGTTTAACTGTGTGACTACCCACAGGTAAATTAACTTTTTTTTATGTGCCAAACAAAGGATTTGGATTGATTGATTTCCACCATTCCCTCTAGATTTAGAGTTTGTGATCTTTGACATTTGCTGATCCTGCCTTGGTAGAGGTAGAAAGAAATCCAAAACTCATCTAATGTCTTCTTTCTTCTTTCTTTCTCCTTAAGAGAAACCTAAGGCTCAGAAAATAGAAGTTACTTGTCCAAGATCCCACAGTGACTTAGTAAAAGAGATAGGGGACCCCCATTTGGGTGAGCTTTTCACCTCACCAATAGCTTTGGATGACTATTTTCCATTTGTCTTTAAACATATGTTTCTCCTTCCATTTTTTGTACACATTCATAAAGTTCCTACACATATAAATGCTTAATCTGTTCTGCCTACACATTGACTCCCTAAACCTCAGTATTCCTCCGTCAGTAGCCAGGTGTCTTTCCTGAATTTCTACCTTTCATTTCAGCTTGATTTATAGCGATATACCAAGCAGGAAAAGCCAGATCCCAGGAAATAGGCCAGGAATTAGTTTGTCTTCATTGGGTCATTTACAGTGGGAATCATGAGCTCAGAGAAGCCTTAAACGAAAGCTAACCATC
The DNA here is from genome assembly GCA_023553655.1 of Myrmecobius fasciatus. Lineage (NCBI taxonomy): Eukaryota > Metazoa > Chordata > Mammalia > Dasyuromorphia > Myrmecobiidae > Myrmecobius > Myrmecobius fasciatus. The sequence continues at coordinate 29,500 of JAJPUD010003627.1, read as the reverse complement.
CCAGAGGACTGGCAAGATGGACTGTGTTTTCCATCTGTATATTTTCCTAATCATCATATATTTTAGCTCATGTCACTGCAGATAACTCCCTTTCTGACCCATTGCCTTTAAATAGCCAAAAAAAAAAAAAAATACAATGCACTTTGTGGTTTCCAGTAAGATACTGTAAATACACCCTGATAATATTCCGGTGCAGACCATTTATAGCAAGCCTACAGGGTGGTGGAATGGAATCTATTAGGCAGGTTTGGATACAACTTTATTTCCTCTGTCACAGCAAGCTGTCCTGGATTGTTGAAATGCAAAATGGGAGTTGAACCATCCTCCCTGTTTTCATTTAAATGAACTAAAAGTGATAGGCTCTGGCCTCCACTAAGGGGAGAAAAGCCTGTTTTGAGAATTCACAAGTTGTCAACACAGGTGTTCAATATTCAGAGTCAGTTTTAAAAACAAAATGACTTTGAAGTCAATCTGTCTTTTCCCCCCATGGCAAGACCTCATCTTCAAGCTGGTGTTTTTACTCTGGATGATAACTAGGCCTGTCAGCATCCTGGGATTCTAGAGACAGAAACCTTCCTGTTTACCCGGGGGCTTGCTCTGTGGACATGACTGCCCTTCCAGCTTCTGGGGCATGAGCTGGCCACAGAAACCCAGGGACTGAGAGAGAGACTTCTGCTTTCTTGAAGGCTTCTCAGGTGCTCCTGCCCAGCTCCCTAGTCTAGGGGGAGCTAGGGAGAAGGTGGGCTCCCTTCTCATTATGTAACAGTCCTCAGGAAAAAATAATTGAAAAGTTATTTCCATTGTCCTTAGTGGAGAACAGCTAAACTGAACCCAGATTTGGCAGCTCTGGATCTTGGGCTAAACTGGATTGGGCAGGCTGGAGCAAGATCCTGGTCTTTCTGTGCCCCAGTTTTGTTTGAAGCAACTGGACTTGGATAATCTCTTAAGGTCTCTTCCAATGTCTGGGATCCTGCTTTCTAAGGTTTCTTCTAGTACTGAAATCCATCAAATGATGGTACCCCCATCATTGTGATTTACTGAGAAAGTTTTTGCATCTCAAGTCAAAGAATATTTATAAAGAAATATATTTGAGTCACTGCTTAATCATTAAATAGGAGAGGGCTAATATAGAGCTTTAGGGTATTCCTCCCTCCATTAGTGGGTATTAAAAAAACCCATATGGCAGAAAGGTGAACACATTGCAACTCTCAGTGAGCAAGGGGATCTTTTGGATATTTTTGGCTTTAGGATCCCAAATTCCTTGCTTTGCCATTACACTCAGAAACACAAGAAGCTAGGAGGCAATTTGATAAGAGTAGAAACCATGCTAAATTTGGAGTCAAATAACTTTACTCTGTTATTCTTAGTTCTTCTTCTATTAAAACTTAGGGGAAAAGCATGTTATAGTGGAGAGAGAATCAACTCTTTCAGAGGGCCCGTGTTCAAATTCTGCCTCTGACATGTAATCCTTGTATGATCTCTGGCAAGTTACTTAACCATTATGGACCTCAGGTTCCTTTTTTGAAAAATAAGGGGGGTCAGATTAGATAGGCTTTGAGATCTCTTGTAGCTTCACTCTGTGATACTCTAGCTAGCTGTTTTCTGAAGTTTCTTCTAGCTCTGAATCTATGAACTTAAGCTGGCTGGATCAGTCACTGGGATTTTTCCAAATAGGGCAGACTGAACCAAGCAAAATTATGCAATGAAAAGGCTTGCTTCTGACACTCCCTGTTCAGGATGCTCTAATGCAAGGATCTGTACCTTTTTGTTTCTTATGGACCCTCTTGGCAGTCTGGGGAAACCATAACCCCCCTTTTTAGAACAAATGCTTTTAAATGCATAAAGTAAAATACATGGGATTACAGAGGAAAACAATTGCATTGAAATACAACTGTCAAAATATTGAAAGAATAAACAAACATAAGTTCTTGGACCCCAGATGAAGACCCCCAGTTTTAGTGGCAGGTTCCAGGGATCCCTCAGGCTGGTTGCTGGCTGTTTGCTGTATCCACCTGAGTTGCATATAGACTTGCACACTAGACCCTTTTCCCACTCTCAACCTCAGGAAACCTGTTCCAGTACCTATGACCTGGTTCAGGATCTGACCAGTGAATCCACCAAAAGTTAATGACTAAATGGATCTTTTGCTATGGACTTTTGCGTTTTCATAAAGCCCAATTACCTAAGTAAGAAAAAATAAAATGGTTTTTTCCATGTCCAGTCAATAGAAAGGCAGTAGGAGACTTTTTTTTTTAGGCAGAAGCAGTTTCTTGGAAATCCTAAAACTCTACCATGCAGGCAGATAGTTACCTACCTCATTTATTTGACATGTTTAGAGTTACATACAATGCTTTCCTTTTTTGCCAGCATTCTCCTGGGTTGTTGTTGTTGTTGTTGTGTTTGTCCTTAGTTCTTAAAAAGAACCATGATATCAGAGAGTTGAGGCAGGCAAGTGAACTGTATTTAAGTGAGGGAGGGCTGTGCAAGAGTTAGTAGTGGAAGGAATACTTTCCTCATTTGAGTTTTCTCTAGTGGAGTGACTTGGCCAAGATCACATAGTAAATGTGTTAGAGCTAGGATTTGAACCTAGTTTTTTCCCCTTTACCTCACCATGTCTCTTCCCTCCTCCACCATGCTCTTAATGCACTCCCCTCTCACATGCCAGGACATGCTACTATGGTCCTTTTCTAGGAGAGATTCCAGCCATTTGAGTATATATATATAAGGTGAAGATGAAGGAAAGAACAATTGGAAAGACTGGTAAGAAGAGGGGCTGATTTACTCTCTTCCTCCCACATCCTTTCCAGTATCAGAAACATCATACTTTATCTCTTCTTCTGCCCCATGCTGAAGACTAGCAAGTGTAGTCTAAAAGAGCAGAAGAAACTGTCCAAGAATAATTCTTTCTCTGCCCAGGATATAGCTGCTGTGTTGTTGCCAAGGTCAGTGAGACCTTAGGTTCCTGGCTGTAGAATTGCCCTCTTGTATGCTTTTTTGGGTAGATGGACCACACGCCGCAGCTGAAACCGCCTTCCTGTCTCCCTTTCTCCCTGCCACATTCACAGCTCATTGTTGGCTCCCCTTCATCTTCCACATGAGTACTGAGCTTCTTGTCTTAATTTCCATCTTGGAGGTTTAAAGAGACATCGAATTTCGAGAAGACCTGGAAATCAGGAAGAATTGTCTCTGATGTATATTTCCTAGATGAACTTGTGCAAGTTTATTAACCACAACCTGCTGTAGGCAACTTTTTATTTTATTTTTTAAAATTAAAGCTTTTTATTTTTTAAAATATATGCATGGATAATTTTTCAACATTAACTCTTGCTATAACCTTGTGTTCCATTTTTTCCCTCTTTCCCTTCATCCCCTCCCCTAGATGGCAAGTAATCCAATATATGTTAAACGTGGTAAAAATATATGTTAAATCTAATATATACATATGTTTATGCAATTATCTTGTCGCACAAGAAAAATCAAATCAAAAAGGAAAAAAAATAAGAAAGAAAATAAAATGCAAGCAAACAACAACAAAAAAGAGTGAAAATGCTATGTTGTGATCCACACTCAGTTCCCACAGTCCTCTCTCTGGGTTTAGATGGCTCTCTTCTTCACAAGATTATTAGAACTGGACTGAATCACCTCATTGTTGAAGAGAGCCATGTCCATCAGAATTGATTATCACATAATCTTCTTGTTGCTGTGCACAATGTTCTTACTTTACTTAGTGTCAGTTCAGTCTCTCCAGGCCTCTCTGAAATCATCCTGCTGGTCATTTCTTACAGAACAATAATATTCAATTACATTCATATACCATAACTTATTCAGCCATTTTTCAATTCATGGACATCCACTCAGTTTCCAGTTTCTTGCCACTACCAAAAGGGCTGCCACAAACATTTTTGCTCATGTGGGTTCTTTTCCCTCTTTTGAGATCTCTTTGAGATACAGACCCAGTAGAGACACTGCTGGATCAAAGAGTATGCACAGTTTGATAGCCCTTTGGGCATAGTTCCAAATTGCGCTCCAGAATGGTTGGATCAGTTCACAACTCCACCAACAATGTATTAATGTTCCAGTTTTCCTACATTCCCCTTCAATATTCATCATTATCTTTTCCTGTCATTCTAACCAATCTAAGAGATATGTAGTGGTAACATAGCAACTTTTTGAGATAGTAAATTATGTAGAAAGTGCAAAGCTGCATTGATAAAAGGAGTTTTATCAGATGGGAATTCTTAGACTAGTGGTTCTCAAATTATAGTCTGTGGACCTTTAGTGGTCACTGAAACTCTTTCAGAACCATGAAGTCAAAACTGTTTTTATAATAATAATATGTTTTAATTTCTTTTTCTTTCTTTTTTTTTTCCTGAGGCAATTGGGGTTAAGTGACTTGCCCAGGGTCACACAGCTATGAAGTGTCTGAAGCCAGATTTGAACTCAGGTCTTCCTGACTTCAGGACTGGTGCTCTATCCACTGCACCACCTAACTGCCCCCAAGATATTTTAATTTCAAATGCACTAAATATCAAAAGACAATTTACATCAACAAAAGCTTTTGGGGACTGTCAAAAATTTTTCAAAAGTGTTTAAGGGGTTTTGATACTAAAAAGTTTGGGAACCACTACCCTAGACCAGAGAAATCATTTCCTAAACCTCATCCATACCTTATACATAATTTAATATCTCCCTATAGTCTTTACCTTAAATGCATCAGTCAGTCAGTCAACAAGCATTTATTAAGTGCTTATTATGTACCAGACATCTAAAGTCAGGTGATCTAGAATAAAATGTCCCAGAATTTAGGACACCTTCCTGCCCTGTGCAAATGTTTCGGAAGTCAGAGTTCTAGTGGGGGATAATAACCAAAGTGGTGTGGCTGCTCAGTAGCTTCCCCTGGCAGTCTCCTACCTCTCATGTCTAGTACCTTTCTCCCTGCTAATGGTAGCAGTGAGGGCAATGATGATCTCATAGTTAGAATTATTTTCATCTTCCTTTGAGTTCTAGACACTTTTCATCAAACTTCTGGAGGGAATTCCCTACTGATTCATAGCATGCTCACCCTGTATCCACATCACTCCCCCCTCCCCCAATTGCTGTGGGAAGCAATTGGGCCACACTATGAAAACAACAGCTGACATTTGTAGAGTACTTAAGGTTTTCATGGCCTTTTATGTACATGAACTCATTTGATCTTCCCAACAATCTCATGAGACTGGTGCTATTATCACCTTTTTATTTATTTATTTTTAATTTTAAAAAAATAACAATAGCTTTTTATTATCACCTTCTTTTTAAAGAAAAAGAAACTGAAGCTTAGAGAAGTTGCATGGCCCAAGCTCACCCAGACAGGAGTTGCCTGGGGTCTAGCACTGAGTCCCGTCCAAAATCATAGCTATGAGGCTGGCAGAAAGTGCATGCAGCTTATGACAGTGAAAACCAAATCCCAGTATGAAAAGGGATACTTTTGGGCATTTAAAAAAGAATAATGCTTTAATGTGTATAATGATTTATATTTTATTTTTTTTAATGATTTATATTTTAAAAGTGTTTTCATACATGTTATTTAGCCAGCTGAGTGACTCCATAGAAAGGCTGTGGATCTGGAAGATGTGATTTCAAATATGGCCTCAGACACTTTCTAATGGTGTGATCTTGGCTAAGTCACTTAACCTCTGTTTACCTCAGTTTTCCTCAACTATAATATGGGGATAATAATAATAATATCTTCTTCCCAGGATTGTGAGGATCAAATAAAATAAGATTTATGAAATGTAAGCTTAGCATAGTGCCTGGTGTATAGGCATTATAAATATGATTATTATTATCATTATTATTTCATCTGTTCTTCATAATATCTCTTCAATGTGGGATAGGTAGGGAAAGGAAATGAGTGAGTCATAGAAGGCAAAATAGGTTCACTCTCATGCTAAGTTAAACTGATTTCCTTTTTTTTAAAATATAGATTTATAAAATTTATTGAATACTTTAGAGTAAATGTATCTTGATTTGGTAAAGCATTTGACAATGCTTATGATGTACTTGGGAAAGACATTTGGATAATAGCATTGGTTGGAAGCAAATTAGATAACTCATCCCTATGAACATTGGTTAGTGAGTAAAATGGTGCAGTGGATAAAAAGTACTGGATTTGGATGCAGAAGAGAAGGATTTCAATATCAGCTCTACCTTTGTGTGAGCTAAGGTCCTTTGCAACTCTTAATCTTCGATTGTGGAAAGTAGCCTTTCATGGTGGTTTTAGAGCTCTGTCCATATGTTTTTCTTGTTTAATATTTTTACCAATGAATTAAATGATGGTCTAGCTATTGTTCTTGTCACATTTGCAGATTATATAGAGCTGGGAGGGATAGTTAATGTATCACAGGATAAAAATGAAGAATGATTTTTGACAAACTGGAGGGATAGGCTGAAATAACATATATATATAAACAACTTTATAGAGATCTATGTAAAATCTTGTCCTTGAACTCAGAAAATCATTTGCTAGGACTGAGGAGGTAGAGCTTGATCTCAGATTTTGTGAAAGACAATGGAAACTTTTTTTTTTTTTTGCTTTTTGTTGAGGCAATTGGGGTTAAGTGACTTGCCCAGGGTCACACAGCTAGGAAGTATCTGAGACCAGATTTGAACTCAGGTCCTCCTGACTTCAGGGCTGGTGCTCTATCCACTGCCCCACCTAGCTGCCCCGACAATGGAAACTTTTAAAGGGGGTTAAGTTGACTTCATCTCAACAACTGCCATTTGGATGCAGAAACAAAACCCTTAGTTTAGGCTTTATTCAGAGTTAGGAAGACCTAGATTCAAATCATACCTTTGACATAATGGCTTTGTGACCTTAGACAAGATATTTAACCTAATGTCCCTAGGGTTACTTGTTAAGATGGTTAAATTGCAAAACTGTATTGATAAGGGGAATTTCCTTCCTTACTGGAGGTTCTTTACACCAATGAAATCACAGCCAGAATTTCCATTTCCCCACACCCCCTTCCCTGAAAAAGAAAATATCCAGAAAAGAGGAGGTAATGAATGGTTTCACAGGATTTGTTACAGTCCCACATGTTGAGAAATGTACTACCCAAAGGACAGGTGACCATTATGATAAAGGCTCTGGAAACAACGCTATATGAAAATCTTTGAAAGGCAATGATGAAGAAGATTCAGACACTGATTTTAAGAACTAGAATTAGAACATATAGGTAAAAGTTACCCAGAATATCTTTCTAAACAATTATAGCTGTCCAATAATGATTTAACTTCTAAGGTCCTATGATATCTAGAGGGTTCAGTGAATAGAATACTAGGCTTGGAATCAGGAAGATCTATGTTTAATTCCAAACTCAGACACTTACTAGGCAAGTCACTTAGACCTTTTTGCCTCAGTTTCCTCTTCTGTAAAATGAGAATAACAGTATCTACCTCATGGGGTTCTTGTAAGAATTATATGAAATGATATTTGTAAAGTACTTAGCACCATGTCTGTCACATTTTTGTGGTTTAGTCATTTTAGTCATGTCCATCCTACTCTTTGTTTCCATGTGGAGGATTTAAAATCAAAGACACTAGAGTGGTTGGTCATTTCCTTTTCCAGCTCATATTGCAGATGGGAAAACTGAAGCAAACATGGTTAAGTGACTTGCTGAGGGTCACACTGGGGTATCTAAGATGGTATAGCCAGTTTGTGAAAGAATCAGAATTTGTATTTGGGTCTCTTGACTCAGTCATAATTCAGTGTTCATCCCATTTTTCCATGTTTATTCTGCAAACCCAGTTTTGCTTTTGAAAGGTTATAGAATCTACATTCTCGTCTTATACTCTGTCAGAAACTCTCCCTCCTTTCCCATCTGATCACTTTATGTTTAGTCAAATGTTATCAATCCACCACCATATATAAATTAACCACTTTCTCCTTTCCCCTGTTTCCTAAGAAAATAAAGATGCTGTCAAATTTTAGTTTCCAGACTCTCTGGGCCAGACCAGCCTCACCTCTCCTTAATGCTTTCACCTCTTTCATTCCCTTTATTGTTCAAGTATCTAACCGTTGGTTGGGAAAAGATGTTTTTCTTCATTCCTTTGGAAGTTGAGCTCTTTCCTTTACTATATTTTTTTCTTTCAGATTCCTTCTCCTTCCTGCTGAATAAGGTTTGCAGGGGCCAGCCCCATACCATATTTTATAATAGCACTCCACACCTTGGTAGGAATGTCAACAAATGACTCACAGTGTCTGGATTTTCTTATCAGTTACCACTTGGGAACATCAGTTAGTAAATATTTATGTAGGGCCTACTATGTGAATGGCACTATATTGATGCTTTGGAAACTGATTTCCTTATGTCCCTGACATGACAACGGTAGTCTGCCCTGGTATCTCATTTTTTCTCCTTTTCCCTCAACCCTGATTCTCTTCTAGGCTTACTCTTTGTATAATGTGTTTATTTCAACCCAATGAACATTGAGTTAACTCTTAATATATGCAGAGCTTTTTGGCAGGTGATGGGAGAGATAAAATAAGATATGGTCCTTGTTGTCAAGGAGCTTATAATATAGGACTGGGAATAAGGGGATGATCCATGAATTTCAGGGGATTTGTGAGCATGGATGGAAAAATATTATTTTCATTAATTTCTAATTGCAATTTTGGACAAGAAAATAAACCACTGCCATATTTTTTGCCAAGAAAACTCCAAATAGGGTTGTGAAGAGTTGGATACGACTGAAAAGGACTGAATAATTGCAATTTAGCATTCCCTTCAAGTAGAGATGTAGGCAACGAACCATATTGGTATTAGGCTTTAATAGTCTGCCAATGGAGTCTATGACAAAAAAGGTTAAGAATCCATGGTCTAGAAGGAAGAGAGGAATATTTTGTTTTCGATTCTGACCTGACCTTTGCTTCTTCTCCCAATGCAGGTTGGCATCTGCTCTGCAATTTATAGTCTTAAAAGAATTGGTTGGGGTGTTGAGAGGCTGAAGGATTTGTTTTGTGTCACGAAGCCTATAGGTCTTAGAAGTAGCTTTGAATTCTTAGTCTGAGGTCATCTTGGTTTACCAACTCATGCTGTCTCTCAGACAAATGACTATTAGACAAATAAAGTAATAGAAGGACATAAAAGAGGGAGAAATAAAGTACTGTGGGAGACTCAAGGCAGAATAATGCCATTTGGGGCTGGGGTCGTGGAGAAAAAGATGGTAATTGTTAATAATAATAGCTAGCATTTGTATACAGCTGTAAGGTTTGCCGCATCCTTTACAAAAGTCATCTTGCATGATAATGTAACTTGTGTTTCTCTAGCCCTCTAAGGCTTATTAAGCCATTTCCTCACAACAGTGAGTTGTGATATGGTGAGAAATAATGATCAAAAATGAGGGAACAGACTTGGGTTTGATCCCCAAGACTCCCTAGCAGTGTGATCTCAAGCAAGATTCATTGAGCCTCAATTTCCTCATCTGTAAACTAGGGAAAATAATAGCTTCTATTTCACAGAGTAAAATGAGTGTGAGAACACTCAGATGAGCTAATATATTTAAACACATTGCAAACATTAAAATGTTACATAAATATCATCATTCTTCATTTTGTAGATGTGGAAACAATGTTAAGTGACTTGTCCAAGTTTACTGCACTGGTAATAGCAGAGAGGGAATTTGCACCCAGATTCTGTGTTATTGTTAAGTCAATTCAATCCTCTCTGATTGTCTGTGGCCCCACTGGGGGTTTTCTTGGCAGAGATACTGGAGTAGCTTGCTCTTTCCTTCTCCTGTGTATTTTATAGGCAAGGAACTGAGGCAAACAGGGTTAAGTGACTTACCCGGAGTCTTTCTGATTCCAGGTCTAGTGCTTTTAGCTGCCTTTCCAGATCCTTTGCCTTTTCATTAAAGTCAGTCTGTCTTTCCAGTGGCAAGGGATTGGGCTGTTGAAGTACTAGGTTACTTGGCACATAGTGGGTGCTTAATAAATACTTTTGATTAGTTGATAGAGGAATGACACTTGCAGGATAGGTAAATTTCAGCACCTAGAACAGAAGGTAGGGGAAGGGCTTTGATTGCCACCTGGGTTTTCTCGAATTCTTAATTGGTTCACACCAATCAATCTTGGCTTTAGAAGTGATAAGCAATAAATACCATCAGGGCAGAAACCATCTGCAATTTCTCTTGTTTTTTTTCCCCATAGTGCTTAGCATGGATCTGGGCACAAAGGAATGTAGGGGCTCAAAGATTATTTGGCTTGACTATAATTAAATTGATGTTCTCTTGCTCCAGAAGTGACTGTAGGTTCCTGGAACACAGATCTCTAAACAGGGATAAGCTGGAATATGTGGACTTGTTTTTTTTTTAATTGTTTAAAGAATATTATAGTAACTATTTTTTCAACATAATTGGTCTCCTTTGTTGTTCCATATATTTTATTTTTATTTTTTGTTTGTTTCAAAAGAATAATGTTTTTATTTATAAATAGCACAGTTGGATGATCAATAAATGATTTTATAGTAAGATCTCAGGTTGGTACAAGAGAGTTTGGTCTTATTATCTTATAACAAAACAATGTTAGTTACAGTTTGCCAGTATAATAAAATCCCCTTTTACAGAATTACCTAATACCAATGAATTAACTGTGATATTGGTCAAATTATGCTTTCTTATATGTGTGGATGAACATACATATATGTAGACATATTTACCATATATTTATGCATATATATCAGATAAATTCTGTTCAATAAAAAAGTCCATCATACATGCTAGTTTTATTCCCCAACAACAGTATTCAACTGAATTTAGGGTTTAACTATATTTGCTATTTGAACTCATTTTTACCAATATTTCTCTATTGATTAAAACTTTAAAACTTCAATTAAACTTTTTCATTTCTGTATCTCCTACTCCAAATAATGTTTTACAGATCACAGAGCGTTACAAATATTTGTTGATTTCAATAGAAATGCCTCATACATAACATATAACATATCATATTTAGTATTAAATTATATTTAGTATCGAACCATAGAATATTAGACTAGGAATGACCTAAGAACAGATTATTAGTCCATAATATAACAACAAAGGTCTATTTTATTTTATTCATTTCAAAATCTTATTCTGAAACAAGGTTCATAGGTTTCACCTGACTACCAAAATGGAATCCTTGATATATGAAAAAAAAAATTTAAGCATTTAAGTAGATGTTGAAAAGCTTAGGAACACTGATCAACACCACAACTTGCTGCCCACCTTCTGGTAGAGAGGGGAAAGATGCAGAGTGCAGATTTTGGGGACATGCTCAGCATGAAAATTTGTTTGATTATATGTATTTGTTTTTCTTGCTTTCTCAACTGGGGAGTGTGAAGGAAAGTAGGAGACATTGAAAGTAGATTTTTGTTTGAAAAAAATTAAATAAAAATATTTGCAGATTAAAAATAAAGGTCAAGAACCCTTCCTCTAAATAGGACCTACTATTTCACAGAATTTGGAGTAGTGTTTTGCGATCCTATTCTAAAATTGCCATGTTTCTAGAAGCTCATAGACTTCCTTGATCAAGTCAAGTCAATGAGCAATTATTAAGCATCTACTATATACCAGACATCGTGCTGAATTTTAAAGATACAGGGAGAGGCAAAAATAGTCTCTGCTTTCAAGGAGCTCATCAGTTTAATAGAAAACATGCTCATGAATTTGTAAGAAAAAAAAACTAACCCCGATAAATTGTCTTAATATTTTTATGAATGTAATTTTGATCTTGTAGATCCCTTGCAAAAATCTAGGGGACTCTTGAGAGAGATTAGGCTTAAATCTATTTTAGGGGACCTAGGGAGAAGGCTTTGCTTCCTTTGATCATAAGGGTCTCAATGGATTTGTAGTCAAAGGACCTGGGATTGATTTCCCTGGTTTTTAGTGAGAAACTTCCTTTGCCACATGGACACCTTGATAACTTCAAGCTTTTGAGAGGCAACCCATCATACCAGAATGAGGACCAGCCTCTTCGAGTCCTGGCCATGTCCTACCTCTGACATAGATTGACTGTCTGCCTCTGGGCAATTCCCTTAACCTGTCTGTGTTCCCAGGCAACTCCCTAAGATTGTTGATGACATTGTGTTCTGATAATGTCCCTGAGTCCTGCTTATCAGTATCTTGCCATCCCCTAGTGATTAATAATGACTCGGGGGCAGTCCCAGCCTGCCTGATGTGATCTACCTCCCATTCCCTCTTGGGTCCAACACAATTCATAGAATCTTAGACCTAGAAAGAACATTTAGAGACTGTCTAGTCCAATCCCTTATTTTTTTTTTGATGAGGAAACTGAAGTCTGGAGGGGTAGGATGTCTTACACAAGGCACATAGCTAACAAGAGGCAAAGCCTGGGACTCAAGTCTACATTTTCTAATTCTAAGACTGATAGTCTTACTGGTCCACCCTATTGTCCTGGTCAGACTGGACAGTACCAAGTGCTCTGGGACTTGGAAAGGAAGTTTCTTGTATCATGGAGACCTCGGTCCTCCTCTGGCTCCTTACTTAGGCAGTCCAGAACATTTAGTTCAAAAACTACCTCTTAAACACTACATGAAAATGGTACAGAGTCATTTTTTAGAGCCAATCTGAGAAACAAACCCTTCCCTTCCTATAGTACGGCGGTGCCTTTCTTTTATAACTGCTATCTCTAAAGACCCCACATAGTTTATTTCTTCTTATAGGAATCAGAAATGTTATTGGTCAGTGATGGGACTTGGCTGCCCAGAAATGCACCTCCTGGGACAAGGGGACAACTCTTCCTACCTTCTCTCCTCACAGAAAATTCACCTTTTCACTGCTCACTTCATGCTTGGAATATACATGGGCCCTAGGCTTGTTTTTAACAGTAGGAACAATGGTTTCTTTCAGTAGCCTTCTCAGCCAACCAGGGATACAAGTGTAGGCTGTGAATATCCAAAACTCTGAGAACTCTGGCTATTGAAACTATTGTTTTTACTGGGGCAGTAAGATAGCACAGTGGGTAGAGCACTGAGTTAGAAGCCTAAGGTATTATCTATCTGTAGGAACCTAAGCAAATCACTTAATTCTGTTTGCCTCAGTTTTCTCACCTGTAAAATGAGTTGGAGAAGGAAATGGCAAACCACTCCATATTTTTGCTAAGAAAATCCCAAATGGGGTCATGCAGATTCAGATACAACTGAAAAACACATTGTTTTTTATTAAAAATAATTATAATTATTATTCTTATAGTGATTCAGCAATTATTTGTAGGATATTTATATAATTATTCTTATTATAGGGATTCTTCTTATAGTGATTATTCTTCTGATAGTGATTCAGTAAACATTTGTAGGATATTTGCTCTATGTAGAATTCTGTGCTATAGGACTATACAAACTGGAATAAGACCTAAGTCCTGTCCTCAAGAAGTTTAGAGTATAGGATGAAGAAATATGAGAGTTGGAAGGGTCATTGAGGCTGCCCACTACAGCCTGTACTTGACTAAGAATTGCCTCTACTAAATCCCCTACAATCTCACATCATCCTTCATTGAAGACTCCTCATGAGGGGGAGCCCACTACTTCTCAAGGCAGCCCATTTCACTTTAGGAGATCTCTAGTTCTTAAGAAATTTTTATTTAAATCAAACTTAAATCTTCCTCTGTGGCTTCTACCCACTGTTCCCAATTCTGCCTTTTGGGGTTAAGAAGTGGAAGAAGACAAATCTTTATTCCAATTGAAAGTACTTCAAATCCTTCAAGACATTTATCATGTTTCTCTGAAATCTCATCTTTTCAAGGCTGACCATCCCCAGTCCTTGAACAAGTCCTCATATGGGAGGGCAGTAAAGAAAATTCTCTGGATGCTTTCCACCTTATCAATTTCCTTTCCAGAATGTGGTCCTGGATATTTAGATATTAATGGAGCTATTATTATTAATGATAATAATAATCACAGGGTCAACTGAAGACAATAGTCCAAATATAATCTAATCTGAAAAAAGTACAGGCTATTTTGTCACCTCATGTCATCTGTTCATTAATCATCTCTTAAGGAAGCTTAAGAGCTCATTCTTTTTTTTTTTTGTCTGCCATATGACATTGTGGATTCATTTAGCTGACATCCCACTAAAACCATCAGGTCTCTTTCAGATGAATTTGCTTGACTTCTCTTTTACTTGTGATGTCAGTTTTTTTTGGAAGACTTTATACACATTAAATTTCATCTTCACACAATTGGCATTTTGAATATTTAATTTTTTTGAATACTTAATTCTCCCTGATGACACCAAGAGTAGAAAGGTGTCTCCCCTCATAAGTCCCATAGTTAGAAAACTTTGAGTAAGTGTTTGATGGACTTGTTTGTCTTTGGTCTAAAAGAGATGGCCAAAGGACCATCTTTTTTAAATTTAAGAATCTGTTGACCTTGTTAACAAAGTGATTAAATTGTTCCTTCCCCCCCAAAAAAGAGTGGAGAGGCATCCTTTCCCCCCTTTCCTTCCTTTCTAGGAGGTAGACTAGCATGGACTTAGATAACAACTACTTGTCTAGTGGAGGAAAGATAAACATTGCATTCAATGCATTCAGATTCTCTCAATCCAACCCCCACCTCCAAACCTTCTCTTCTGCTTGTGATATTGCCTGCCATCTCTTTCTCTTGGACAGTTTCTTTTTAAAAATTATTTTCAAAACATATGCATAGATAATTTCAACCCTCGCAAAACCTTGTGTTCCAAAATATTTTCCCTCTCTTTCCTCCACTCCCTTCCCTAGATGGCAATATATGTTAAACACACGTTTTGTCTATATGCATTTTCTTGGATAGATTCTTGACATTCATGAATATTGTTTTCCTTTTCTGTGTCTGACCATTACTACTTTCTTGCATCAATATCATCTTCCCCATGAATGGGTGTCCTAAGGGCTACATCCTGGCTTCTCTCTTTTTGATCTCAACTGTTCCTGTGAGTTCATTGATTATGGATTCATGGATTTAGAAATGGAAAGAACTTTAGAGGCCATGTGGTAAAATGTCCTTTTAATTTTTTTTTTTTTACAGATGAGTAAACAGTGGTCCAGGGTCATGCAGATAGTAGATGGCAAAGAAAGGATTCTCTGACTTAAATCCAATATTCATTGCACAGTACCATCTTTGCTCCCATCTTGTTCAGTTATAATCACTGGGTCGGTGACTTTGAGATCTACATATCTAGCCTTAGATGCCCCTTTACATTCTATTCTCCAAATACTAACCATTTGTTATACACCTCAAAGTTCTATTGGCAACTCATACAGGATGGCCAACACTGGACTGTTATGTTCTCCCTCTTTCTTAATTTCACCTCTTTTCCAAAATTCTTTATTTCTACTGAGGACACCACAACCTCCCAATGACCCAGGCTCATGGTATCAGTCATACTTAACTCTTCCCTTCTTCCTGTTTCATCAAATGAGTTGCCAAATCTTGTTGAGCCTTTGATCACATATCTCTCTGTCCCCTTCTTTGTACTTGCACTGTTGCTGTTGAGTCATTTTTCAGTCATGTCCAACTCTTTGTGACTCCATTTGGGAATTTTCTTGGCAAAAACACTAGAATGGTTTTCCATTTGCTTTTCCATCTCATTTTACAGATGAGACAACTGAGGCAAACAGGGTTAAATGACTTGCCCAAGATCACACAGCTAGTAAGTATTAAGGCTGGATTTGAACTCAGGAAGATGAATCTACAAGTTTCTGGGCCTGGTACTCTATCCACTGCACCACCTAGTTGCCTACTCATCCGTCCCCTTCATACTTGTGCTATCCTAAGTTTTTAATCATTCATATATACAATTTATAATTCTATGATACTTTGAAGCTTGTGAGGCACTTTTCTCATAACAGTTTTGTGAAGTAAGTAGTGCCTACTAATGTTCTTTTTACCTAAAATGGAAACCAAGTCAAGCAATACTCAGAGGAGTAGAAAATCTTGTGAGATCAAGAGGTCAATTATAATGATCCATGGCCTGCTGGGGATCCGAGAGCTCTGAGATCCTTCTCCCCTCTGATGACAAAGAGGAACCTTCATGAAATTGGGATATAGTTAGGACTGAGCCCCAAATTAGAAATTGTGACCCAGTGAAAAATTTTGAGGAAAGGGGTAGTGTGCCTTTCAGAAAAGAAGGGAATTATTGATATCTGTATTCCTTAAATTCTTGTAAGCCTTTGTCTGTGCCTCCTTGTGCCCAGACCTTCCAACAGCCAGAAGGTATGTCTGCAGGAGGCTGACTGTAGCACTTTCCAAGAGCCTTTTGGAATGTTGAGTGCCTACCTTGGAGGTGCTTGGTCTTATCATTAGAATCCTGGGCCTAGGAAATATTTAAGAAGTCACCTGGTATACTCTCTTCCTCTAGGTGGGGCTATCCCTAAGCCATGTTATATAGTTGAGAACTGAACTTGTTTCCAAAAACCTTCCTTTGTTTTGGCCATTTCACACATCCTGTCTCTCAATTAACCCCCCATTCACCCAGGAATTTCCCTATATGATATTGCTCACTGTCAAAAAATTTCTTCCTTAAGTCTAACTTGAAGTCCTCCTGATGCAGGAAGTAATTATAGCTTATTTTCTTTGGCCAGCCCTCATGGAGAAGGAGAATAGCTGATTATTATCTGTTTTGCAATGGACTTGAATGCTAATTGCTATTTCCTAGGTTACAATCTCGGAATCAGTGCACTAAGATGCATTCATACATCAAAAAGTTGTATTTAGTGCACTTTTGTTCTCGGTTTTTTTTATTACTCTGCTGATTTTTGACCAATGGCATGAAGAAGGTAGGTTCCTTGGTGAAAGAGGAAAGAGACTAGCTGATGGACATACACACATTTCTATAGAAAACTCATATAGATTAGGAAACTGAGACCTGAGGTGAGGAACTGACCAATCAAGGGGCACATAGATAATTAGCGGCAGAGTTATTGACATTTTCAGGAAACAAAGTCCAGAGCCCACTTTGTATATATGTTTGTATCCATAAATACAGGACATGTCCTCATTAATACCCATGTATACTATTGCAGCTGGCTCTTTACATACTTTTGGGCTCTCCTTCTAGTACATATCATTGCTATAATCATTTCTCTTATCTGTTGATCCACTTATGTACTTCTGCTCCATATCAAAGATGCTAAATTCTAAGCTGGACGCTACATTTGATCCTGGAAGCAAAACTAAAGATTTTTGAGCAGGGAAATGATAGATTCAGACCTATTACTTGGGGAGATTGTTTTGGCAGCTCTTTGGAAGATGGAATGGGATAGGGAGAGAAATAAGGCAGAGAGATAAATTAGGAGGTAATTTCCATAGTCCATAGGCGAAAGGTGATGAGGGTATGAAGTGGATCCCTATTGATCCAAGTAAAGTTCAGAATCCTTTATTTGACCTTCAAGGCCCTTCACAATCTGTTGCCACCTTATCTCTCTGGACTTTTTTCGTCATTCATCTCCACATATTTAATGTTTCTGCCAAACTGAATGACTCTATGCTTCCTAAACACACACCATGTTTGACATTCATTTGCTTTGATTGTTCCTTAGATCTGGTGGGTCTTCTGTGCCTGTTGGATTCATTTTCTAAAGCTCATTTCAAATATTGCCTCCTTTAGGAAATCAAAGCTTATCATCTTGTTTTTATGACCTTCCCTTTCTATGCCTCTGATATCCTGATGATGGAATAGAGCATTTATTAAGTGCTTACTATGTGCAAAATATTATGGATATGAACAGAAAATAAGACAGTCTCTGCTGTCAAAGAGCTCTCATTCTAATTGGGGGGGGACAAGTCAGGTAGAAGACTTTAGTTGAAAGTCAAAAAGAAGGGTTCAATGGTCCTTAGGGAATAGCAGCAAAGTGGATGTGCTTTTTAAATGTCATTTCAACTGATAAAATGTATGTTAAATCATTTAACAGTGCCAGGAATGGGTGACCAGAGCTTCCTTTTCCAAGTCTATGACCTAGTCCTATGACCTAGTCTATGACCTGGACCTGTGACCAGGTCTAGGGCTGTAGAATCTCCAGGAGCAGTTAGCTGCCAGGCTGCACCTCCACAAGGTTTGCTTCTGTGAATGGTGGCCTGGAATCATTTCCAAAGGCTCTTGAGCTGTTTCCATCAAGATCTGAGGGCAGATTGTGATCAAATAGGGGTGATGGTTTGACTCATTTAGTACATGGTGCCTTCTGTCTCAGAGTACCCCACTGTCTCACATAGGCTGACCTGTCTATTCTGTGAATGGCAGTTGGTGGAGATGTCTGTTCCCTTATCCATGGAGTTGTCTCGGCTATATGGTACAGTGGATAGAGGTGCTAGCTTTGGAGTCAAGAAAATATAAATCTAAATTTGACTTTAGAAACTTACTATCCAGGTGACCCTGAGCAAGTCATGAGGATAATATTGCATGAGGATCAGATGAGATAATATCAGGCCCTTAGTACAGTGTCTGGCTGTCGTAGGTACTATATAAATTTCTTTATTGTTATCCATCTCTATCTTAAAATGCATGTATGCATAGGTTTGTTTATGCTGGCAAAATGGGTATATCTGTGTGGGCATATGTTTGTGGTTGATTATGGGTGCATGTGAGTATGTTTATATATTAATTATATTTTATTAGCACTTGAATGATTTATTAAGTTCTTAGTATGTGTCAAGCACTATTGAGTTCTGAGGACACAAATACAAAAGTTCTAGCCTTTCTGAAGGTTAGATTCTGATAGAAGGAGGAAGCATTCTGAACTTACTTTCCAATGGGGGGGGGATACTGCCCAGGGAAAGAAATTTTGATCTGAGGAGTTAGAGTGGTGAGTTAATCCATACATGGGACACCCCCTTTCCAGAAGCAATGGGCCTATCAGTTTGTTCGATGTTCCCAGAATTGAGGCAGAAAACTGATTGAGGAAGGGATGGGTTCCTGATGGACAAGGTGATGGGGTGTACAGATATGAAGCACAATTTATGCCTGGCTAGAGACCCTCAATCCTTTTGCCCCAACTTTCCCTGTTACAGCTCAGGGTAAACACCCAGCCTCTCAGGCTCATAGTCTTGGGATCATCTTGGGATCCTCAATATCTCTCACTCCCATATCCCACTATTGATTTCACAATCTATCCCTTCTCTTCTCTCCCCCTGCCACCATTCTGGTATAGGCCCTCATCCCCTCCCACCTGGATTATTACAGTGGCTTGCCCCAAATCTCCCTCTATCTAACCCATCCTCCATGCAACCTCTAAAGTGATTTTCCTGAAGTACAGGTCTGATCATGTCAGACCTTCCCCCCAACTTTCTCCATAAATTCTAGTGGCTTCCTTTTGCCTCCAGGATCAAATACAAAATGCTCTTCATGGCATTCAAAGCCCTATAACTTAACCCCCTCCTACCTTTGCAGTCTTTTGATATCTTATTTCCTAAAGGTAAACTGGAGCTGGATTATAGAATTTGTACAGGAGAGTAAGGCATAAGGTATGTTTTGAAAATAAAAGGCTATTATTTAAAATAAATAAAGCTCTTCCTAGCCCAGCATCCCATAAATTTTGACATGTTGTCTTATTATTGTCATTCTCTTTAGTAAAATTATTGATTGTTTCTATGATTTATTGTTTGACTATTCTTTTTATTTAAATAATAGCTTTTTATTTTCAAAATATATGCAAAGATAGTTTTCAACCTTCACCTTTGCAAAACCTTGTCTTCTATTTTTCTCCCTCCCTTCCCCTTCCCCTTTTCCCTAGACAGCAATCCAATACTTGTTAAATATGTGCAATTCCTCTATACATATTTCCACAATTATCATGTCGCACAAGAAAAATCAGATCAAAAAGGGAAAAAATGAGGAAGAAAACAAAAAGCAAAATGCAAGAAACCAACAACAAAAAAGTGAAAATACTATGTTGTGATCCACATTCAGCCCTCACAGTCCTCTCTCTAGTTGCAGATGGCTTTTTCCATCCCAAGTCTATTAGAATTGGCTGAATCAACTCATTGTTGAAAAGAACCAAGTCCATCAGAATTGATTATCACATAATCTTGTTGCCTTTTACAATGATCTCCTGGTTCTGCTCATTTCACTTAGCATCAGGTCATGTAGGTCTCTCCAGGCTTCTCTGAAATCATCCTGATTATCGTTTCTTATAGAACAACAATATTCTATGACATTCATATTCCATAATTTATTCAGCCATTCTCCAACTGATGGGTATCCACTCAGTTAGGAAGAACTTTAAATGCAAAATAGAGGGCTTTATATTTGGTCCTGGGGTAATAGAGTCACTGGAACTCATTTAGAAGAGGAGGATGACATTATCAGATTTATCCTTCAGAAAAATCATTTCCATAACTGAGATTGGTGGGGTGGGGTGGGGGATTAGAGGTCATGGTATAAATAAAGCTATTAGGGTAATCCAGTGAGAAGATGCTGAGGGCTGGCACTTTGGGGTTGGAGGAATAGAAAGGAAGAAGATATGTGTGAGAAATGTTGTGAAGGTGGAAATGGCAAGATTTGGCAATGTGTCGTAACATGAGTCAGAGAGGAGTGAAGGATGACATTAAAACTGTGAGCATGGGAGAACAGGAGGTTGATGGCACCCTTAACAAGAATAGGGAAATCTGGAAGGAAAAAAGGCTGGCAGAGCAGAGCTACCTACAGTGGGTCTAGGCAAGTTTGCATTCATTCATTAATCATTTTTGATCAGTCACTGATCAAGATAGCTGACCTCCTGAGCAAGCATCCCAAAGATGAATAGATTAATTCTTCCATTGATCAAGAATATGATTTTGGGGTATCCAGTCTAATGGTACTGCTCTAGGTGGGTAGTAGTTGGTTTAAGCTTAATAAGGCGACTTTCCTACCATACCTATGAGATAGTAATATAAGAATTATTAGCTCCCATGATAGGGAAACTAAGGCCCAGAGAGACTAAATCATCTGTCCATTGTTACTGAAAATACTTTAAACTATTAGCCCTATCTATGAAGATCATAATTTGTATTAAATTAAATAAGTGGAGGAGCTATATTAATG
The DNA here is from genome assembly GCA_023553655.1 of Myrmecobius fasciatus. Lineage (NCBI taxonomy): Eukaryota > Metazoa > Chordata > Mammalia > Dasyuromorphia > Myrmecobiidae > Myrmecobius > Myrmecobius fasciatus. Next base: position 8,470 of record JAJPUD010003627.1, on the reverse strand, counting down.
TGTGAATATGTAGGAGTTATTATTACATATAACTATGATACTATATCATTTATTACTATTATAAGATATAACTTGACTAAGCTCATAGATGACAGATGGCTGGATGAGAGACATGATACTACTGCCTCTCATGTTTCTGTCCTGGCAAAAGTTCACAAGTGTCTTGGATGAAAAATGTATATGGGAGGTAGAATTCTAGGTCTTCTCTTTTCTAGGTAAAATTGATCAACTTTCCTTTAGTCTTGTTTTAATTCAGTTGGAAAAAGAATTCTTATTAAAGGTATTGTGGTGTAATCAATAGAGTGCTGAGCTCCACGTCAGGCAGATTTAGACTCATGTTGTGGTTCTGGTGCTTATTTGTATTGTGGCCTTGAGAAAAAACACTAATGGCTCTTGTACCTCTGGCAACTCCCTAGGACTTATCTACTATATTATAGACAAGTTATGATTAACCATGGGTGAAGGAAATTTCCCCACCAAGAGTTCCCTTCACTATAATGAAATCACAGGTTGATATCTACTTGCTAAGTCTATACAGGGATCTGCTGGTAAATGTTTAACAACAAACTCTCAAAAAACAATGTGAACCTGACAAACTTTTAAGTTTAATCTGCATTTTCTTCATTACTTTCTTAAGTCTACACTATTTATAAAACAATAGATCAAGTCCTTATTTGTAGCTTATAGATTCCTAAGATGTGCTACAAATTTAACGATCAGCTTGCCTTATGATTCCACCTCATCCCTCAGCTCCTGTTTCCCTTTACAGAATCCTGCCAGGTGACAAGTGCCTTTTCTGTAGTCTGGTTTCCCAGTTCCCTTTTCCTCAGTAGCTCAGTTCCTCCCATAACGTGACACCTGTCCTTTCTTTCAGGGAGCCGAGAAGCGGCGTTCACTTACGCTGTCATTGCTGCCGGCGTGGCCCATGCCATCACGGCTGCCTGTACGCAGGGTAACCTGAGCGACTGTGGCTGTGACAAGGAGAAGCAGGGTCAATATCATCGGGATGAAGGCTGGAAGTGGGGCGGCTGCTCGGCCGACATCCGCTACGGCATCGGCTTTGCCAAGGTCTTCGTGGACGCCAGGGAGATCAAGCAGAATGCTAGGACCCTCATGAACTTACACAACAACGAGGCTGGACGCAAGGTAGGCAGGCCGTGGGGTCTGGAAGGCAGATGAGATGGGCTGGGGAGGGCAGGGCTTTAGCTATCAATTAGATCCCCCAAATGGGTAACTAAGACATTTATATGACTATATTATATTTAACATACATCTATATATGCTTAAATGTATGCCACTATTAAAAAATCCCTGCAAAAATGCAAAATAATGCATTTCTCTAAATATGTATGTGTATGTATGATTTCATCAGTGTGAGGGAACTTCCTGGTGTGGGAAATTCCTCCCCTGATGCAGATCTGGCATCTATCTCTATCTTTCGGTGAGTTGCCTGAAAGTCCTGAGAGGGGATAAGTGACCTGCTCTTGGTCACTCAGTTCATAAGTGTCAGAGGGAGGACCTGATATCCCAGTTCCTATCCTGCTGCCCATCTATACCCACATACATTGATTTAATTATTCATTTCCCTCCCTCATCAATGAAACAAAAACAAGATAAAGCCCCACTTGTTTCCTAGAACTCTGGAGCTGCTTGCAACCTCTCTAAGCTCTTACAACACGAGTCAGCAGCTACTGAGAAAGCATGTATGAACTTAAGCAGTATTCATGGAAATCCTGGGTGACCAGGACAGAGCAGGCAATTATCTGACTGGGAGCTGCCCTGGTCAGACTGTATCTGAAAGATGATGGACGGTATCTTAAAAATGACTGGCAAATTGAAATCCAAGTGAAAGGTGACCCGTGTGGTGAGAGATCTGGAAACTGTCAAAAATAAGCAAAAGTTTGTAAAGTTTGGGGGCACCTATTTGCTGCTTTCAAATATCTAAAGAGCTTTCTTTTGGAAATGGGAATAAGCTTCTGCTTACATTCGAGAGGGGCAACTAGGGCCAAGGAGTGAAAAATAAAAGGAGAGAGATTTTGACTGGAGAGATGAACTCATTACTAATGAAGTAGAATGGTCTGTTCCATTCTTGAATACTTGGTCAATGGAGGAGTCTAAAGAGAGTCTGGTTGGCAACATGTGTCAGGATAGTGAAAAGGAAACTTATATGGGGGTTGACATTAAATTGGATGCTCTCTAAAGTGCTTTGCACTTCTGTGTGATTCTAAAACATGATATTCTGTCTGTGTCTGGTGGGGCAAGGTGAAAACTGGGTGTAGTTGCTGAATCACGATCAGTGTTCTTTGAAAGATCTTGGGAAACAGAAGTGCCTCCAAACTGAAATGGTGCAAATGACACCCCAATTTTTGTTAAAGAGAATGAAATATGCCAATTATTGAACAACGAAATTGACTTGATTTCTAGCAAGATTCTAGAACACAGTAAAGGGAGGGTTAGTGAATATTTAGAAAAGGAAGCTGTGTTCCTAAAGACCCATCATGGCTAAATCAAAAGCAAGTCACGCCAACTTAACCTCATTTTTGAACAGGATTACTACATTGAAAGTCAGAGGAATATTGTGCTAAAGTTTATCAAGATTAGAAAAAAAGTGCTAGACATAATCCTTCCAAATTACACTTGTAAATCAGGTAAAAGATGTATAGTTATGTAGATTCAATATTGGTTGACTGGCTAAACCCCAAAAGTGGGAGCACAGAAGAGGGTCTCTGCTGGAATATCCATGGATCCCACAGATATGAGCCTGTGATGCTTAACTTTTTATTAATCCATGATATGGCTTAAAGCATCAGTGACATAACCACCAGATTTGTCAGTGCATGATACTAGGAAGGATAGTTAACATGTTAGATGGCAGAAATAGGATCCAAGATCAACGAGCATTTATTTTTTTTTTTTAATTTTTTAAATTTTTATTTTTTTTAGTTTCACTTTATTTTTTTAAATTTATTAATACTTTTTATTTGCAAAACATATGTATAGGTAATTCCTAAACATTAACCCTTACAAAGCTTTCTGTTACAAATTTTCCCCCCTACTCCCCACCCCTCCCCTGGGTGGCAGGATATCCACTACATGATAATTATGTTAGAATACTTAAGAAATCGAATATATGTATAGTTATTGCCACACATCATTTTTGGTGCAGGAGAAGTCGTATCTATAAGAAAGAATAATCCGATAAAGGAAATACAATGCAAGCAAACCTCAATAGAGAACATGAAAATGTTATGTTGTGGTCCATATTTCACATCCCTCTATATGGCTTTCTTCACTGAACAATTGGAATTGGTTTGAAGCATTTCAGCAAGCATTTATTACACATATTCTTTGCATTGTAGTAGACACTAGGTATCCAAATACAAAGAATGAAACAATCCCTACTCAAGGAGTTTACATTCTGGCAGGAAAGAAACCAAATAAGTAAATAAATATAAAGTAGTTAAATGGAATGTAGTTCGGAGGGAGGTTGTTAGCAATTGGGATGAGAAAAGGTTTCATTTATAAAATGGTATCTGAGTTGTACCATAAAGGAAAAGAAGGATTCTAGGAGGTGAATATAAAGAGGGGAGAGTATATTTTGGCTATGGATTATGGTGCAAGGGCATGGAGATGGGAAATAGAATATCATTTAATCTTACCTTGTTTTATAAAATTTTTAAACATGCATTTAAAAAATGAGTCCCAAATTTTCTCCTCTTCCCTCCCCCATTGAGAAGGCAAGCAATATCATGTCAATTATACATGTGAAGTCATCCAAAAGTTATTTCTAAATTAACCCATGCTGCAAAAAAGAAAAGGCAAGAAACAGAAAGAAAGCAAAAATAAATTCTTCAATCTATACTCAGACTTCAACAATTCTTTCTCTGGAGATGGATAGTATTTTTTCATCATGAGTTCTTTGGAATTGTCTTGCATTGTTATATTGATCAGAGTAGCTAACTCTTTCACTGTTGGTCATCTTTACAATATTGTAATTGCTATCTACTGTATTTTCTTGGTTCTGCTCACATCACTTGGCATAAGTTCACATAACTTTTCCTCGGGTTTTTCTAAAGCCATCCTGCTCATCATTTCTTATATCACAATAGCATTTCATCACAATTATATAACACATCTTGTTCAGCTATTCCTCAATTGATGAATATCCCCTCAATTTCTAATTCTTTGTTACCACAAAAAGAGGTGCTTTCTGTATTTTTGCATATATAGGCCCCCCTCCTTTTTCTTTAATTTCTTTGGGATACAGAGCGAGTAGCAATATGGCTGGTTAAAAGGGAATACATAATTTTATATTAATTTGGGCATAATTCCAAATTATTCTCCAGAATGGTTGAATCAATTCACAACTCCATTAACAATTCATTAGTATATCTATTTTTCCACATCTCCTCCAGCATTAATCCTCTTTTTTTTTCCCTTTCATAATAGCAAGTCTGACAGGTGTGAGCTGGTACTTCAGAGTTGTTTTAATTTATATTTTTCTAATTGATAGTGATTTAAGGCATTTTTATGTGACCGATAAGCTTTGATTACTTCTTCTAAAAACTGCTTGTTCATATCTTTGACCATTTATCAATAGGAGAACTGCTTTTATTTTTAGAAATTTGTCTCAATTCCCTATATGTTTGAGAAATGAAGTCTTTATCAGAGAAACTTGCTGTAAAATCTCTCTCCAGTTTCTTCCTTCTGATTTTGGCTAAACTGGGGTTTTTGATGTAATCAAAATTATCCATTTTACTTCCTGTGATCCGTTCTGAGTCTTATTTATTTATAAACTCTTCCTTATCCACAGATCTGACAGGTGCATTTCCCCCATTCTTTTCTAACTTACTTATGATTTCACCCTTTATGTTTTATATCATTTTTCCATTTTAATCTTATCTTGGTATAAGCTATAAAATATTGGCATATGTTTAATTTCTGCCAAACTGATTTCTAGTTTTCCTAGCAATTTTTGTCAAAGAGTAACTTTTTATTTCAATAGTTTGGTTCTTTGGGTTTACCAAACATTAGATTACCATAGTCATTTACAAATACTATTATGTATGTTCCTAATCTATTCCATTGCTCTGTCACTCTAAAGATGGAGTATTGTTTGTGAGGAACAGAGAAAGTGATAGTCTGCTCAGGATATCAGAGTTTGGGAGGGGGTAATGACGTACACACAGAGGGTGAAAAGATCATGAGATGTGGGGATGTTGAGGTGCATCTGAGAAGATAAAATTGAACAAAGATAGGAGTATAGTCGTATTGTTGGGTTCAAAAATTCAATTTACAAGTACGATATATGTCCAGGCAGCAGTTTGCTAAATAGCTTGGGTATTTAATGGGTTTAGAAGCTTAATAATATGAGCAATCAGCATGATATGGCAGCCAAGAAAGCTAAAATGATCTTAGAAAGGAATATAGCATCTAAAACTAGAGGGATTGATAATCCCTCCGTCTGCTGCCTCAGATTACATTTGGTTGAATTATTCAGTTATCAATGCCATATTAAAGGAAGGCCATTGACAGGCAGAACATCATCTAGAAGAAGGTGATTGGGATGGAGAAGGGTGCTGAGATCATGCCATATGGTTGACTGAGGGAGCAGGGAATGTTTAGCCTGGAGAAAAGAAGTCTTGGGTCTAGGGGTGGGGCAGGATAGCTATTTTCAGGTATTCGAACGGCTGTCACATGGAAGAGGGATTAGATTTATTTTTCATAGGCCCAGAGGGGAGAACTGGGAAAGACGGGTTATAAAGAGGTAAACTTAGGTTAGTTTTTGATGTAAGGAAAAACTTCTTAATAATGAAAACCATCCCAAAGTGGAATGGGCAGCCTTGGGGAGTAGTGGGTTGCAGCCTCTACCTCAAACCTATCTTCCACCAAAATCTTCCAGCAAGGCTGGACAAACTCTCATTGATCTCAGCACAGGGCCTGGCACAAAGTAGGAACTTAATAAACTTATTGATTGACATATTGTAGGGTAGACTCCTGTTCAGGCACAGATGTCCTCTTAGGTCCCTTTTTAACCCTGGGGTTGGTGAGATTCTAGGATTCTGGATATGGTGGGTGGTAGTTAATGCTGTCAAAGCTAAGCTATCCATAATACTCCTAAATAATGCCTGAACCAGATTAAAATGAAATTATGAAATAGTTAACAAAAATCAAAATACAATATAGCATAGATCACATTCTCTTGTGGTTTTCCAACTCATGGCCAGCAGTAATCTATTTTTATTTGAATTTGACACCACTGGTGTAAAGGACCAGACAGATTTAAAAGATTTGGTTCCACTTTTGAAAGTCATTTAATTTCTCTAGGTCTCAGTTTCCTTATTTGGAAGCTACAGTTCATTCCACCAAACACAAAGTACTTACCCTGCTCCATGCACTGTGCCAGGTAGTGGGGATACAAATATAAAAACAAAAAGAAATCAGGAGTTTGGTTAGATGGAGTTCTTAACACAGGGTCCTTAATTTTTTTTTTAATTTTTGTAACTATTTTAATATAATTCATTTCCCTTGTAATCCTATACATTTTATTTTATGCATTTAAAAAGATGGTTCTCAGAAGAGGTCCCTAGGCTTCCTCAGGTAGCCTAAAGGATCTAGAACACAAAAAGATGAAGAACCCCATAGAGTGGACAATCTCTAAATTCTCTCTCCAAAAATCTATCAGCCTATCAGATGATAACGGGCATAGCATAGCCTTTAAACGATCATATCCTCTTTCCAAAGAAAGGAAGTGTGAGCCGATCAAAAGAGTCAGGGGGAGAGGGTCTGGAAACATGGGACCATTCACAAACTGAGCAATGTTGCACATCAGTTTCCTTATTCATCCCTTGGAATAGACATCCCTGCCCTACCTCCGTAGGCAGAATGTTGGCTACATCCAATGCTTAGATGTGTGTAAAAGTATTTTAAAAAGAAAAAAAAAATTAAAAGACTGTATAGCTTCAAGAAAAAGAGACTTCCAGACCCCTATGTCTGAGGTATTGGGAGCTGGTGATAGCAGCTTCTGCTACTGTGCAGCTGAATTGGATTCCCTTCAGGCTCCGACATGCCTCCTCATCAGCACAGTAATTGCTATAGGGATCACTTTCCACCCGGCTGGCTGGCTCCCCTGACACTTTGAGAAGTAGTGGGTTGGCAGCAGATCTCTCTCTCTCTCTCTCTCTTTCTCTGTCTTTCTCCCTCCCTCTCTTCTTTCCTTCCTCTTTCTCCTTCCCTCCCTCCCTCTTTCACTGGTCTCTCTCTCTCTCTCTCTCTCTCTCTCTCTTTGTCTCTGTCTGTGTCTCTCTCTCTCCCCTTCCTTCCCTCCCTCCCTCCCTCTCCCTCTGTTTCCCTCCCTCTCTTCTTTTTGCCTCACTCTCTCTGTCTGTCTCCCTCCTCCTCTACTTCCCCTTCCCCCTCTGCTTCTCCCTCTTCTCCCCCCTCTCACTTTCCCTCCCTCTCTTCTCTTTCTGCCTCTCTCCTTCTCTGTCTCTCTGTCTCTCTCCCCCTCCCTCCCTCCATCTCTCTGTCTCTTTGTCTCTCTCTCTTTGTTTGCCTCCCTCCCTCTGTCTGTCTCCCTCTCCCTCCCCTTCCCCCTCTGCCTCTCCCTCATCTCCCCCCTCTCTGTTTCCCTCCCTCTATTCTCTTTCTGCTTCTCTCTGTTTGTCTCCTTCTCTCTCTGTCTCTCTCTCTCTCTCCCTTCCTCCCTCCCTCCATCTTTCTCTCTGTCTCTGTTTGTCTCCTTCTCTCTGCCTGTCTGTCTCCCTCTCCCTCCCCTTCCCCTTCCCCTTCCCCCTCTCCCCTGCCTCTCCCTCTTCTCCCCCCTGTCTGTTTCCCCCCTGTCTGTTTCCCTCCCTCTCTTCTCTTTCTGCCTCTCTCTGTCTCTGTCTCTCTTCCCGCTTTCTGTCTCTCTGATCATGGTATATACATTTTCTCTCATCTATTCTCTCACAATGCTGTTCCCTCCCATATGAAATATCCCTTTCCTTCTAGCTTTAATTTTTAACTCATCCTTTAAGGTCCAACTTAAATATTATCCCTCCATTGAACTTCCTCCCCATATCAACTTTGTTGGTGTCTCATTTTTGGTATTTCTTACCTATCTCCCACTAGAGCTCCTTGTTTATGTGTCTTGTCTACCTTACAAGAATATAAGTAAGTTCCTTTTGAGTAGGATCTGGGTCTTGGCCAACTTGGTATTCTCTTCTGTGACTTGCACAGGGCCTTAGGTCAGTAATACTTATTGAATACAATCACAAAATGACACATCTGGAAGGAATCTTTGAGGTCATTTTACAGTGGAGGAAACTGAGACTTAAGAAATTTAAGGTGCAGAATCCAGTTCTCCTGCCTTCTAGCCCAAAGTCATTTCCATTAGGTAACATCATAACATCCCAGATTTAGAGTAGGAAGGAAGCTTTGAGGTCATTGAATCCAACCGTCTCATTTTAGAGATGAAGAAACTGAGTCT
>JAJPUD010003626.1:217051-237460 GCA_023553655.1 Myrmecobius fasciatus | reverse complement strand
AGCATCAAATTGGGAAATCATCTTTACATTTAATGGTTCTGATAAAGACCTCATTTCTAAAATTTATAGAGAATTGTCTCATATATATAAGAATTCAAGCCACTCTTCAATAGATAAGTGGTCAAGGGATATGAACAGACAATTTTCAGATGATGAAATTAAAACCATCTCTAGTCATATGAAAAGTTGCTCCAAATCACTATTGATCAGAGAAATGCAAATTAAGACAACTCTGAGATACCACTACACACCTGTCAGATTGGCTAAAATGACAGGAAAAGATAATGATGAATGTTGGAGGGGATGTGGGAAAACTGGGACACTAATACATTGTTGGTGGAACTGTGAACGGATCTAACCATTCTGGAGAGCAATTTGGAACTATGCCCAAAAAGTTGTCAAACTGTGCATACCCTTTGACCCAGCAGTGTTTCTACTGGGCCTATATCCCAAAGAGATCTTAGAGGAGGGAAAGGGCCGCCACAAACATTCTTGCACATGTGAGGCCCTTTCCCTTTTTTTTTTTTTTTTTTTTTTTTTTTTTTTTTTTTTTTTTTTTTTTTGGCTGAATAAATTATGGTATATGAATGTTATGGAATATTATTGCTCTGTAAGAAACGACCAGCAGGACGATTTCAGAGAGGCCTGGAGAGACTTGCATGAACTGATGCTTAGTGAAACGAGCAGAACCAGGAGATCATCATACACAGCAACAACAGTATTACATGATGATCAATTCTGATGGACATGGCTCTCTGCAACAAAGAATTGTCTCAAACCAGTTCCAATTGTTCACTGAAGAAAACCATATACACCCAGAGAGAGGGAAATGAAATATGGACCACAACATAACATGTTCTCTATTGATGTTTGCTTGCATTGTATTTCCTTTATCGGACTCTTTTTTTTTCTTGTAGATAGGATTTTTCTTGCATAACTTCTCAAGCATTTCAACATTATTAGCATGTAGTCGACTTCCTGCCATCTAGGGGAGGGGAGGGGACTGGGGGCAAAATTTGTAATGGAAATCTTTGTAAAGATCAATGTTGGGGAACTACCCATACATATGTTATACAAATAAAAAGCTTTAATTAAAAAAAAGGTGGATTTGATGAGTGATCTTTGCAAACTGTGAATATTAATAAGTCACCACCAAGTGCCTTCTCTCTATGTCTATGATTCAGTGTTGCCTGATTTTTCTTCCAAAGCCATCCCTACCAAGTTATATGTACTTAGGAGTTAGAGATAGCTAAATGCCCCAATAATTGGAAACTGGACCTGGAATCGAGAATACCTGAGCCTGGAATCCTACCTGAAACACTGACAGTGTGACTGTAAATAAGTCACTTGACCTTTCAGCCTCATTCACTTTCCTCAACTCTAAAATGAAAGGATTAGAGTCATTGACCTCTCATGTCCCTTCCAGTTTTAGTATATGATTCTGTGGAAATAGATGGGGCTCTCTGACCCTTTTTTGCTCCTTCCTCTGTTTTCTTCCAGTAAACATTTACAACTTTCAAGGAAGAAACTTGCCTTTCTGGCTACTACCTACATTTAAGATCAAAAAGAAATTGTGACTTAGACTTTGCCTTAAGTGTCTTCTTCCATTTCAAAGGCCCATTCTCTCTTGCCCAAAATATTTAGTGGAATTGGCATAAAAGACAGTGAAATGATAGAGTAGCAGTTATGGGTATAGAATAGAGAGCAGCTGATACCCTGGGCTCCCAAAGATTGCTGAAAATGGTAGTACTAGCCAGACTGGCCTGTCTGCCTTCAAGACATATCCCCCATTTATTGTCACCCGCTTGACAGGCAGACAGCTGCTGTTTCCTCAAACCTGTCTATAACTTGTGTCCCCTGGGGGTGTTGAGGAAGAGTCCCTGCAAATCTGGCTTCTGACAAGGAAAATCTACCTCTCCCCAGATTTCATGTAAGCTAATTTAGAAATATTCAAGGTTTGAACTTGCAGAGACCCCCAGGATCACTAGCTCTACAATGTCCCCTTGTCTATAGTTTGGATGTTGATTCCTTGAGGCCAGCCATAGAAAAGATTCTATTTGAAAAATAAGGCTGTTTTGCAACCTTTTTAATAATTTGATTATCTTCTCACATGTTTCATAAAGGAAGGCATATAGTGGAAAAATCAACTCTATCAGTCTTTAATTGCCATCTTGGTCTACTTCCAGATCCAAATGCTATGACTTGAAGGTCAGGTTTTGAACTCTAGTTTTTTTTTGTTTGTTTTGTTTTGTTTTTATCTTAAATCAACTATATGAGATGATGTTTTGGATTTTCTTCTACTATGGTCTAGAAATAAATGCTATCATACTTCTGAAGTGAGAAAAGTCATTGTATCCTGGAGTGGTCAAAGTACCAATTACAGGGCTCAACTGATATGGTAATTGGACAATAAATAGCTTTACATTGGAATAAAAGAGTCAAATCTCGGGGACATGAAAATCCCTAAAGGATATTGAAGTTACTGTTCCATTGTTTGTTTTTGAATAGGACCAATGATATGATAAGGGATAATGTTTTGACTTGCACATTAATTGGATTTAAATGAAGGAGAGCTGCTCAAAATCATTCCTTTTCTTTTCCAATCACCAAAATCCAGTATCAAGACAAAAGTTGAAGATGACTGGTGATGGCCCAGGATGCAGTAAATGACCTTGGCATCTTTGATATCTTATCAAGCTCTAAGCACTCTATAGAACCAGCTTTAACCAGCTTTATGGCTATTGGGATAAATTGTTCTCATTTATCCATATTACTATGGGAAGTCTTCTATGCTTCAAGTATATTGGAGGTATGGTGAAGAGAACTGTTTATCATAGTTTAATCTTAGTTCTGCAGCTAATGTGAGCTTGAGCAACTTGCTTCTCTTCTCTGGCATCCTCACATTACATATTCTACTCTTGCTTCCAACCCAATTCTGGCCCAATAGTTCCTGCTCCCAATTCCCTGATCTGATAGATTATGTCATTGCTTTTATTTTCACTCTTTCAACAAGGATATCCCTGTCCAATGAATTAGGCTTTTTTGGACCATGTTTTTGATGGGTAAAGAGCATAAGGCTTGAAAGAAGAAAGGCTTTGGTTTTTGTCTCAAATATTCTATATGTATGAGCTTGAGCAAAATACTTAGCTGCTGTGATCCTCATTTTCCTTCTCTTAAAATGAAAATAATAATATTTATATTGTTTATCTCAACAAGATACTGTAAGAATCAAATGAGAGAGCCAGAGACAGACAGACAGAAACAGAGAGACAGAGACAGAAAGAGACAGAGAGAGAGACAGAGAGACAGGGAGAGACAGAGAGAGAGACAGAGACAGACAGACAGAGAGGAGAGAGAGAGAGAGAGAGAGAGAGAGAGAGAGAGAGAGAGAGAGAGAAACACAGAGCATGGTCCCAGGAAGTAGTCATACCTTATTGTTGCCCTTCAATCACTCCATCCCTTCACACTGTAAAATCTCATTTCAGGATAAGTTAGGAGAATGAATATACAATTGCATTGATATAAGTAGCTCCCTCTTAATAATGAAAGTATCTTTTTTATAACTTAAATCATACAGTTACTTTCATACAGTTACTTAGACCACTCAGATGTCAAGTGTTTTATGCAGGCACAGCCTGAGTTGGGACTTGAACCAATGTCTTGGATTCAAGACTATCTCTCTATCTACTTTGCCATAATACCTCTCCTATCTTTCCTTTTGCTGTATTATTCTTTGTAATGTGATATAATGTCATGCCATGCCATATCACATTGTCACATCACATCATGTCTTTTCATGTCATGTTATGTCTTGCTGGAGCAGTTAAGTGTTGGAGTGGAGAGGGAACTGGGCTTGGAAGCAGGAAGACCAGTATTAAAATTCAGCTTCAAAAACACTACCTATGTGATCTTGGGCAGAAAATTAACTTCTGTTCGTGATTTAAAAAAATGGCAAACCACTCCAGTATCTTTGCCAAAAAAAAAAAAAAACACAAAATAAAACACAATAAAAGCCATGGAAAGAGGCCCAGAGAGTCACAAAGAGTAGAATATAACTGAAATGACTAAAGAACAATAACACGTTAGGCTACAATGTGGTATGTATGTTTTCTCAGAATGGCTTGCTCCCCATGTAAGTACCCTACCTTTTCCATTCCCAGCAGTATGCTCTGCTAATCTATCAGTCTAATTCAATTAGATAAACACATAGTAAAAGCAAAAGCATCAATGCCATGTAACATAACTTACATATTACATTTACTCCCTGGCCTAGCCCTTCTTGAGAAAGAAATTCTATTCTCTTCAATCTTGCTACCACAAGCAGAAAAAAAGGTTAATGTGGACACCAATATTCTACAATGGTCTTTCTGTCTCCAATAAAAGTTAAAAATTTTAATCACATATCCATACGAAATATGGGAATACTGTATTAGCTTTCAATAATTATCATGATTGAAGCTTCATGGGCAAACAGAAACATAGTGTCACTTTCTAAGGCCTGAAACTCTATGTCTGAGCCCATACTTGCCTCTCTGTGTCTCTATAATCCCAATGCTATAATTGGGATGTCTCAGAAGCTAATATTTATATGGTGTCAATGGTTGTCACATACCTCCTGCTGACAGTTTCAGCTGCAATTTTCTTTTGCTATTTTTCACTGTTTAATCTTCAAAATGTATAGGTCAATTAATTAATAAATATTTATTTAAAATGCAAGGCTACTGTGCTAAGCATTGGGGAGATGCAGAAAAGTAAAGGAGAAAAAAATCTAATGAAAGACACAACATAATCAATAGTAAGAAGACCCTAGAATGAATAAGGAGAGAGGAAGTTTTCTTGGAGAAAGGGGGATTTTAGCTGGGATTTGAAGAAAGCCAAGGAAATGAGAAGTCACAGAAAAAAAGAAAAGAGAATAGTCCACTGTCTCATATCAGACACACTCCCCATCTTGGGAGACCAATAAAGCAAGTCAAAAAAAATTGAATATCTGTGTTCTGGCAAAAGCTCTAAAAAAATCTCCATCTACATCCCCCTCATAAGCATACAAAATACTATAAAATACCATCTACACTTAGGCAATTCTATCATCACTTTTATTATTTTCATCCTGTTTTACCTAGCTTTTGATTTCCCTTCCATCAACTCCAATAGCACCATTTTTATCTCATCTTATCTGGTCTATATCAAGTGACAGTGAAAGGCATCATAGTATGGCAAAAAGAATATTTGGTTTGGGGGTCATGTAGTCTGAGTGCAAACCCAAACTATACTATTTACAAATTTGGACAGATTACTTACCTTTTCTGTACTTCATTGTCCTTTCCTATAAAGTGAAGGCTTCAGACCAGATAACTTATATTGAGTCTGTCCTTTCCAACTCTATCATGATCCCATAAGATCACTCCACAAATGGTCACCCAGACCTGTCATCACTGATGGTTGTTCAGTCATTTTTCAGTCTTGTCTGACCTCATTTAGATTTACTTAGCAAAAAACTGAGGTGATTTGCTATTTCATTCTCTGGCTCATTATATAAATAAGGAAACTGCCATGTATCATATAGCTGAACATCATACCTAGCTGCCTGCTATCACAGACCAACTTTGGTTTTGTTGTACCCTCTTCATCCTACCCTGGTTGTTGCAGAATATCAGAAATTATATTTAAAATCATCTAGAAACTACTCAGTCTTTCCACTCCAGTACAACTTGAATATAGTTTGAAATTTAATAAAGATAAGCATCTTACAAAGCAAATTCTTCCAAACAACAGTAAGAATACAGCAAGTTAGACAGAATAAATATTACATAATTTCCATTTTATGTATGAGGAAATAGGCTCAAAGAAATGCAGCATGATATAATGAAAAGAACAATGAATATAAAGTCAGAAGATATGTGATAGAATATCTGCTCTGCTACATGCTACTTTAGTGAATTAAAAGAAACTGAATTCCTTCTTATGGTTTCAGTTTAGGAGTTTCCCTATAAAATGAGGCAGTTGGATTGAATGTCCTCTAAAATCTCTTCCAACTCTTTAACATTCTGTGATTAATATACTATAATCAAGGACTTAGCTATCAACATATCATCAGTAAGTATCTAAGCCAGACTTCAAATAGGTCTATTTAATTTTAGGTTCAAAATTTAAGGGGGGAGATTGAGAACAACATTCAAAGCTGGATGAGGATAACAGATAATGCATAGCTTGGAGAAGAATGAAAACTGGAGGCTCATGATAGTTGCCTTCAAGTATATGAGCACTATGTGACAAAGGCATTAATTTGTTCTGTTTGGAACATGAGAGCAGAACTATAAGCAATGGATGTATATTTCAGGGGCCAATGTGAATTCGATGTTGGAAGCCACTCTCCAACAATTAGTACTATCTAAAAATGGAATGGACTACCCCAGCTATAGTGGGTATTCCCCATGATGAGAGCTTTTCCTTTGGAGTCCAAGGGAGTGCTGTGGACCAGAATTTTGTTCAATACAGCTTTGACCAGGTGGTCTCTGAAGTCTCTTTCAACTACAAAATTCTGTCATTTATCTCCAAGTCCATCCTTCTTTTAATTATAACTTAGGCTTTTAAAAGAAGTGTTGAGAGGAACAGAAAATTCTCAGGAACAGATTTCCTGCTAAGAACTCAGGAGAAAAGTAATGTTAAAATCCTCCTTCCAATAACACAATCACTTATAAATGTACTGTCTCCCTGTGAGTTTCAAGGGAAGTTTGAGGGGGATGGGGAGCAATTTCTGAAGATATTCTAGCACTTCACTGAAGGTCTTTTAACTGAATAGCAGCTGTTGATAATGATACTGTCAGTCCCAGAACCTAAGCGTCAAAGCCAAAGTATTTCAGAAGATAAAATATATGTGTGTGTGTGTGTGCATGTAAGTATATGTGTGTGTATGAGAGACAGAGACAGATACTCAGAGACACACAGAGATAGAGACAGAGACAGAGAGAGAGGGAGGGGGGAAGAGAAATGGATAGATAGAGGGGAGAGAGAGAAAGATAGAGAGACAGAGACAGAGGAGGAAGAGACAGAGACAAAGAGAGATAGTGAGAAAAAGGGGGGGGAGAGAGAGAGAGAGAAAGAGAGAGGGAAAGAAGGAGGAAAAGATCTAGAAATAGAGAGAAACAGACAGACAGAGAGAGAAGGAAGGAGGGAGGAAGGGAGAGAGGGAGGAGAAAAAGAAAGAATGAGAGAGGGAGGGAAAGAGAGAGGGAGAGAGAGAGAGAGGGAAGGAGAGGAGGGAGAGAGAGATACACAGAGATTCCCAGAGTCTATTCTGACCTAATAAAGTCAGAATCCCATTTTTAGATCTGCTTAGAAGGGATGCAATAGTCTTTTGACTAGTTTTTCTTCTTCAAATCTCTTCCCCACTCCCTTCTATCCTCCACTTTGTTTCCAAATTGATCTTCCCAAAGCAAAGGTCTGACTATATTCCCCTACTCCCACCCCTATCCCTATCCACTCCAAGAGCTCTCTCTCACCTCTAGGATCAAATATAAAAATCTTCTACTTGGTATTCAAAGCTCTTCATAACCTCATTCCTTCCTATCTTCCCAGTATTCTTATACTTTCTTCACACCTCTTATTCTATATTTCCATGATACTGGCTTCCTGCAGTTTTTTTGTATAAGATAGACTATCTCTATTTTCACTGGTTAATCCAGAGATAGATAGCTAGATGATAGATGAATAAATGTCAACAAATTAGCTGGAAAAGTCACCTAATCAATAAATAGATTGATAAGTAATTAGATAAATAAAAGAATGAAATGAAGTGAACTAAATAACCCCTCTGATCTCTGATAGCCACAATCCTATGATTGCTAACATCCCTCTAAATATCCTATAACAGACCCAAAAAGTTCTTACCCAACTTCTACCTGAACAGCTTTAGTGATGAGGAACCCACTATATCTATATCTCACTATTTCTGGCTAATTCTCATGCAAGGGATAAATTTTATAGTAACTTTCTGGAGCTGTCTGGTCCATTCCTATAAAACATTAAGTGTTTATTTCTTCCTTGTTTAGAACTGGAAGAGATGTGAAATGACATATAATCCCATCCCTTCATTGTTCAAATGAGAATGCTGAGGTCCTGTGACAGTCCCAGTCATTAGTCATGGTCCTACTCTTTGGCATATGGAAAATAACTCCAACGCTCCATTCTGAGGTTGTGTTTTATAGTCTTGTCTAATTCCTGGACTCTGCTTTTCTTCCCCTTCCTAGTCACACAATGCCTTAATTCCTGGGTTCTGACTATATCACACTCAAGCTGATCCTGCCCCACTCTACAATATCCCACATTTGTGAATTCCCTCTCCCTCCTACCTCTTCTTTTAGCAACACTTTCCTCTTCCTTAGCTTATCTCAGTTAGATGGGAGGAATGCTAGCAGGAAAAACATGTCATCTGTGCATTAACAGCTTTAAAATTTACAAGGCAGTTTCTAATGTACAAAGCCAATCTCATAGTTATTTTTCTATTTCTTTATATTAACCCCATGAACTAAAGAAAACAAAGATCATTCAGAGAAGTCTCTTGTCCAACACCACAAAAGAATTGAAAAGTTATATCTAGGTTTCATGGTTTTAAATCCAGTTTTTTCTACTATCCAAAAGACTATTTCTTGTGAGCTAATTTTCACTAAGGTACAGATTGCTGATAGTCCCCTTCATTTTTCTAAAATTCCATCTTTTTCAGGAAGCCTTTCTAGTCTTTCTTAATTTTAATATCTTCCTTCTGTTAATTATTTCTTTTTTCAGTTATCTAACTTATTTTTACAAGTGTTGTTCCTTGTTATCTCTTTCATTAGAGTATGAGTCCTTGAGGACTTTTTGCTTCTTTTTGTATCCCCAGCACTAGGTATAGTGTCTAGAATATAGGTGTTCAATAAATGATTACTGATTGATTATCTGACCAAGGGTGGTAGCCCAATTGAATTTCTGATTAGTGAAACTTGAAATGATATAGGAAGAATAAAATATTTCCTTAAATTATAGAACTTTGGCTTACTTTCACATGTGAAAAGAGAAAGGAATAGGAAAAGGAAAGTTTATGATCTTCAGAGAAGCAATGAATCCCAATTCCCGACTCTACTTCATTCTTTTCTAAAAGATTCCTCTCTAGCATTGAAGCTTTAAGACAAGACCCAGAGAGTATTGTCAAAGAAATCTCCAGTTTCAAGTGATTTGGTGGTTTCTTCAACTCTCTCTTTCTTGCCCCAAGAGAGTTTGCTAACCCCAACCCCCTCTACCTTGCCTGATGAGACAGACCAGATGGCTCCTGGAAACTTCCAATTGCCTAAGAGCAGCATGAAAGAGCAAAGGGAAGAAAATGTACTGTCAGAGACACCAACTCTCTCTCTAATCCAAATAGAAAAACAAAAGTTGAATTTGTAACTCTCTCAGATAAAGTTCTGAATTTACTCCTTGATGTGAATCATTGGATTAGCTTCGTGAAATTAGGTCCTGGGACCAATGAACTTCGAACAGCCAAGATTTTATCTCTGAGGTTTCCTGGTGGAAGATAAATTCTCAAGCTCAAATTCTGGGACTAAAAGGGGAAAGAAATTTCAAAGCTATGGAGTAATAACAATTTATCCTTTGTAAAACTAGCTTAAAAGAGTTGATTTTTAAAAATGGATTCAGTGTCAGAAGACTTAAATCTAACTAAATTCGCTAGATGTGAGACAAGGAAATTATCTAATCTCTCTTAATTTCAGTGTTTTCCTCTGCTAATTGAAGAGCACAAAATCTGTACTTTGTTGAAATTAGATGAGACAAAACATTTATTAACTATCTCATATGCACCAGGCATTGTACTAAAGACTAGGAATACAAATAAAGAACAAAAAGAGTGTTAGAGAGTTGACATTCTAATTGAAGAAGACAACACATTACAAAAAGTCAGAAAAATTGGAAGGAAGGTAGGAAATAAAAGTAATGAAAAGATTAAAAAGTAGTTTAAAAAGTAGGGGATAGAGCAGATAGAAGTACCCATATGATGCTGGTATTTCAGCAAATGAAGGCTCATGGAGGAACTCACCAACTGGAGCAGAGGGCACAAGAGTTGTCAGAGTCTAAGGGTGCTAGAATGGCAGTTTAAAAAATATTCCTCCTCCCTAGCATAGTCTCTAACATATAGTAATTAATAAGTGCTTGTCAATTGATGATTGTCCTTTGTAGAAAAGGTCTAGGAAAAACAATATATTAAAGAGCATTTGATCCCTTAATTTGTCTGAACCTCAGTTTCTTCATCTGTAAATGAGGATAAAATGTAGAAGACACAAGGTTCTATGGAATAATATCATCATGGGGTCTTTTCAGATGCCTTTCTGCTCTGATGTTTTATGATTTCCTCTAGTGCAGTGGAAAGCAAACTGGCTCTGGGCAGAAAATCTGGGTTTAAATTCTCCCTCTGATATTTACCATTTTATGATTTTAGGTAAGTCATTTAAACTCTCTGGGTCTCAGTTTCCTCATGTGTAAATTCAGGAGGTTGAACTTAAATGGCTTCTGAGGTCCTTTCTATCCCTAGATTAACAATTCATGACTCTGCAATTTCCTAGGAGTTGGCTCTTCTTTCCAACTCTTCCATTCTTCAGTGTCGTAGTGAAATTTGACCTATTGTCAATTTACTTTCATATACCATAATAATAGGGGCCTATTGTTGGTCAATCGATGAGAGCCAAGTGATTTGGATTTAAGGCATGTAAAACCCCAAGTTGTATGATGAGGTTTCAGTGATCAAAATTTACATTCTCTGGAATTCTGCATTCAGTTGAGAGGAGTATTTTTAGTCATTCTGATCTAGGTCTTGTCACTGGACCTAGATGGCTCCAGAGGAGAAAGTGAGGTTAGTAACTTTTCATATCCTCCCTCACTTCAATTCACTTGCTTGTCAAGGCATTACTTACCTGATGCGATGGGTTTTTTTTGTTGTTGTTTTGTTTTGTTTTTTGTTTTTTTGTTTTTTTTTCCCAGAATGAAGGACAAACAACCTTAGTGAGTAGGAGCAGGAGTTGCCCTACTGGGGACCCAATTGGGCATCACAGCTTTCTCCTTCTCTCTCCCTCCCTTTACCCTCCCCTTGCCTCCCCTACCCTGCCTTCCACTTCCTTCCACTTCTCTCCCCTCCCTTTCTTCTTCCCTTCCCTTCCCTCCCCTCCCCTCCCCTCCCCTTCTCCTTCCCTTCCCTCCCCTCTCCTTCCCTCCCCTTCTTTCCACTCCTCTTCCCTCTCCTCCTCTCCCTTTCCCTTCCCCTTCCTTTTTTTCCCTTTCTTCCCCTTCCCCTTCCCTTCCTTCCCTCCTCTCCCCTTCCTCTTCCCTTTCATCCCCTCCTTTTTCCCTCCCCTTCCCTCCCTCTTCTCTCCCTTCCCTTTTTTCCTCTCTTCTCCCTCCCTTTCTCTTCCCCTCCCCTTCCTTCCCTTCCCTCCCCTTCTCTTCCTTCCCTCCTCTCCCCTTCCTCTTCCTTCTCCTCTCTTTCTTCTTCCCTCCCCTCCCCTCCCTATTCTCTCCCCTCCCTTTCTCCTCCTTCCCTCCCTTCCCTCCCATCTTTTTTCCTCCCCTTCTTCTTCCCCTCCTCTACCCTCCCTTTCCTCACTTCCTTCCCTTTTCCTCCCCTCCCCTCCTTTCTTTTCTTCTCCCCTCTCCTTTCCCCTCCCCTCTCCTCTCCACTCCCTTTTCTCTCCACATATGGTATCTACTCTTACCTTTGGGTAGCTTGTCCAAAGTAAAACACACATACATATGCATGTGTGTATACACATATATATACACATAATATGTATAACATATACCTGTCATAGAATATATAATGTCATAGAATGTATAATATATACATATCACTTAGCCTGGGCCATAGTATATGCTTAATAAATTCTTATCTACCCCCTCCCTCATCTAAATCCATATTTACACTACTAGCCTTGGTGGGACTCCAACAATACAAAAAGGACTGCGACTTGGATAACCCCTGCCTTTCTCCCTTGCCACAACTGTTTTTTGGCTACTCCACCACTGCTAAACTAATTTCCCTCTAAATATTAGTTCTTTCTTATGATGTCCTCTTTAATGAGCCAGCTCCTATTATATTCTGGTTTCTTTTGTTTCTTTTATGTACTTTGTACTTCATCTTTTCCTTATCTCTAGCTTCTTCAAAAACAAAAACAAAACAAAACAAAACAAAACAAAAAACATGAAATCTCCCTCCAACCACAAGAGCGGAATAAACACAGCTGGTCCCTCTCCATCCAAGGACTGCCACCCAGGGAAAGGGCCTGTCCCCAAGGATCATGTCTTTTATAGCCACCAGAGTATACAGCTAGGAAAAAACCTCAGAAGCCACGGGCTCCCGAATACCATTCTCCTGAGGCAGCCCATTTTTCAAGGCAGCCCATTCTACTTTTAGATGTCTCAGATTCTTAGAAAGTTTTTTTTAAACTTATACCAAACCCAAATCTGTCTCTATAACTTCTTCCTTCTCTTCCTGAGTGTTGTCACTGTTCACACTCCAGGAGTTAGCAGACTCTCAGATTCACAGTCTCTTCCAATGAATCTTTTTTCATTTTCCTTTAAGATCTGTGTGTTCCTGTTCCTCCCTACTCCTCTGAAACCTTACCCCTTTTGTCTTCCTGGTGACTAAACCTGGAGTCTTCCTGAACCATCCTTTATGAATAGTCACTTCTAGATTTAGTCAATTCCTAAATAACTGGTAATTGTAGGCTTAATAGCTGGTGAGAGATCACAGCTCATTGGTCGCTCAGCAGTCCAAATACTAAGCTTCCCAAGGACCTGTTACTGTGAGAACCATTGTGGAGATATGGTCTTTTGTATCCTAAATTCCAAATCACAAATAAATTCAAGAATGTGGAATCAAACTCGTCATAGGGTGTCCTTGAACAGGCATAATCTCTCGAGTCCTTTAAAAGACAAATTTCTCAGGTGCTTTCTTTTTACCAATAAGCCCTATTTCATGTCTGAGAAAAGAAAATGCAAAAAATATTGGAGTAGACTGGAATTGGAGTCACAGCTCTGTCACTGAGTTGCTTTGATCCACCTTGGACAATCCACTCAACAAAATCATTCATTTATTTAATAGATATTTATTGTTAAAATGGAAAGAATATTGGATCTGGTATAAAAAAGAAATTTGAGCTTTACCTCCATTATTTATTGAAATTTGAGAGAGGAGATTTTTTTTACTGACTTTGGGAAAGACACAACCTCTCTGAGACTCAGTTTTCTCATCTGTAAAATGAGGAAGGTTAGGTTAGATGATCTCTATGGTCTGGCTCTAAATCCTGTTAGTCTGGGATATATTGGATTTCTCCTATTAGTAACTTGCTCTTGGTGCATATAATATGATTTATATATAATGAAACACAACGTTCTCTGAAGTCAAAGGAGAGAGAAATCACTTCTGCCTTAAGTTGCCATTCATTTCTTCACTAGGAAAATATTTAATAAATACACAAAGCTGAAAAAACAAATATAAATCCAATATAGGTCCTACTATTGAGGAGCTAGCAATCCAATAGCAAGATGAACATGTTCACAAATAACTATAACACAATAAAAAAGAGAATAAGAGTTAGGCATAGATGAGAACAAACTGCAAGGAAGGATTTTAAAAGGCAGAAATCTCATTCATCTGGAAAGTCAAAAGAGGCTTCATGGAACAGATGACACCTGGGTTGGACCTGGAAATAAGAGAGATATTTCAATAGATGTAGCTGTTGGGGGAGGTAGAATTGGAGAGGGGCATCTAACAGTTATGGAGGATGATAGGGGCAAAGGACTGAATATGGAAGAGAACAGGCAATAATGACTGGCAGAAATGTACCAATCTGGTTGGAATATAGAATGTGTATAAGGAAAGTAAAGAAGAAAAAAGAAAGTAAAAGAAGACTAGGAAAGAAGGTTAGAATCAATTGGAGGTCTTTACACAGTAAAGAAAGTATTACTTGAGCTTGAGCTTGAAGTATAACTTGAAAGGATATTTTCTTTTATAATAATAGCTTTTATTTTTCAAAATATTTGCAAAGATAGATTTCAACATTCAACTTCGCAAAATTTTGTGTACCAGATTTTTCTCCCTCCCTCTCCTCTTCCTTCTCCCCTAGATAGCAAGTAATTCAATATATATTTAAACATATGCACCTCTTCTAAACATATTTCCATATTTATCATGCTGCACAAGAAAAATCAGATCCAAAGGGGGAAAATGAGAAAAAAGTAAGCAAAGGAACAACAACAAAAAGGTGAAAATACTATGCTGTGATCCATATCTAGTCTCCATAGTTCTCTCTCTGGGTTGGGATGGTTCTATCTATTACTAGTCTATTGGAATTGCCTTGAATCATCTCATTGTTGAAAATCCATCATAAATGATCATCACATCATCTTGTTGCTTTGTACAATGTTCTCTTGGTACTACTCAGTTCATTCAGTTCATATATGTCTTTCCAGGCCTCTCTGAAATCAGCCTACTCATCATTAGTATATAATAATAATATTCTATTACTTTCATATACCATAA
Source organism: Myrmecobius fasciatus (assembly GCA_023553655.1). Lineage (NCBI taxonomy): Eukaryota > Metazoa > Chordata > Mammalia > Dasyuromorphia > Myrmecobiidae > Myrmecobius > Myrmecobius fasciatus. The sequence goes on along the minus strand of JAJPUD010003626.1, from coordinate 222,903 downwards.
CTCATTCAGCCATTCCCCAGCTGATAGACATCCACTCATTTTCCAGTTTCTTGCCACTACAAAAAGGACTTACAAACATTTTTGCACATGTGGTTTCTTTTCCCTTTTTTATGATCTCTTTGGAATATAGAACCTGTAAAGATACTGCTAGATCAAAAGATCAGAGGATGCATAGTTTTATAGACCTTTGGGAATAAGTCCAAATTGCTCTCCAGAAGAATTGAATAATTTCACAACTCCACCAATAATGCATTAGTGTTCCAGTTTTCCTACATTTCCTACAACGTTTATCATCTTTTCCTGTCATCTTAGTCAATCTGAGAGATGTAAAGTAGTATTTAAGAGTTGTCTTAATTTGCATTTTTCTAATCAATAATGATTTAAAGCATTTTTAAATGACCATAAATGGCTTTAATCATTTGAAAATTATTAATTTTCTTTGACCATTTATCAATTATGACTTGCATAGAAAGAGATTTTTAACGCATGTTTAATCAATGACAGTTATTTGAAAGAATCTTGAGCATGGGGTGAAGGCTAGGGAAGTAGCAGGAGCTAATATTGGAAAAGTGGACTAGAACTAGATGGCAAAATTTTTCCATTGCCAATCTAAGTGTTTGAGGCTTTATTGATAAGAAATAGTGAGCAATTGAAGATTGTCATGGAGGAAATGGCATAATCAGAGTTGAACTTAGAGATATTTCTGGCAGCATTGTAATGGATAGATTAGATAAGACAAAAATATGGAAACTGGTAACTAGGAAGGGGACTACCATTACAATCTAAGGAAGAGTTAGTGAACTTGAACTTGGGTAGTAGCCATAGGGATGAAAAGATGGAGATGAGAATGAGAAGCATTTCAAAGAAATAATGGATTGGAATTGGCCTTTGATTGGAGTTGTTAGGTCAGTAGTCAAAGCATCACTTTGCCTACTAAGGCCTTAGTAGATTCTATAAATTAAAGGGGTTGAACTAGATTCTCTACGTCTGATCTTTCTTCTGTTCTTCTATTATCTATCATTGTCTATGAGTATCTACTTATTATCTGTTCAATTATCTATTATCTGATTTAGCAATACTATATTCTTGTAATATGCCTTAGTAGAATACTCTGACCTATTAGTATTAATGACTAATAAATATTAGTATAGTAGTTTCCTCTAAAGAACATTTTAATTGAGGTTTTTAGCAATGCAAGCTAAAGAAGTGGCTTTAATAGTAGATGTGTCAATCATTGTTGAAGGTGAAAAATATATTCATAGACAAGGAGACCGATTGGATCCCAGGGCCCTTTAAATGGCTCTTTACATGATATGAGGCATCAACTTATTTGGTCTGTGAATAGGTAGGCATGAAGCACCAAGATAAGCTTTCAGCATAATTGTGAGGGTGAGAAAACTCCTGGTCTGCCACCATTATGATATCTCACTACCTATCATTATCACTATTCCTCCAGCACTTAAGCTAATTGAGTTTAAATTTCAAAATCACAGAATAAGTGCTCACTTTGGCAGCATCTATACATATCATTACAAATGGACCAGACCTAACAATATGGAATGTAAGAGCTGAAATGATCCTTAGAAAATGGAATGTTGGAATGTACAGTATATAGAACATTAGAAATAGAAGAGACCTAAGAATATAGAATGTGAAAATCCAGAATACAGGGAGTTAGTGCGGGAATGAATGTTAGAACATAAAATATTGGAATAAGAAGGAACTTTAGCTTCTAATATAATTACTTCATTTCACAGGCAGAGAAATTGCGGATCAGAAGAATCAAGTAATGTGCTTAAAGTACACAGCTTGTTAGTTAGAGTTGGGGTTAGAGCTAATATCTTCTAAATTTGTCCATTACCCTTCTTACTATATCATGTTTCCTAACAAAGAAATGGTTATTCAATCTCCATTTAAGTCACCTAACTCTCACCTGTGGCTCCAAGAAACTATAGCTTGTGTAGCAGTCACATCCTGACAAATTCTCTTAACAGATGTGCTAAATAAGATTGAGGATAATCAATGAGCAAGCCTGTCAATGAGTAAGGAGGATGTCTGCCCCAAGCATTTGAAGATTTCCTTCAGTGGAATGAGCATATGAGAACAATGTGTTCCATAAGCCATGAAGAATGGTGAAGCAGGCATAGAGCATTTAAGAGTTTGGTCAGAACAGGAGGATTTCAGAGAGGATTGGAGAGACTTGCATGAACTGATGCTGAGTGAAATCAGCAGAACCAGGAGAACATTATACACAGCAACAAGACTATACGATGATCAATTTTGATGGACGTGGTTCTCTTCAACAATGATGTGATTCAAACCAGTTGTGCTGCGATGAAGATAGTCATATACATCCAGAGAGAGGCCTGTGGGAACTGAGAGTGAACCACAACACAGCATTTTAACGCTTTCTGTGAATATTTCCATGCATTCTGTTTTCCTTCTTAGGTTGTTTTTTTTCTTCTTCTCTTTCTAGATCTGATGTTTCTTGTGCAGTAAGATAACTGTATAGATATGTATACATGTATTGTACTTGTCATATAATTTATCCTATCTAGCATGTATTAGATTACCTGTCATCTAGGGGTGGGGGGCGGGGGGAGGGAAAGGAAAAGCTTGGGAAAAAAAAGTTTTTTTGCAAAGGTCAATGTTGAAAGGTCACTCATATGTTTTGCAAATAAAAAGCTTTATTAAAAAAAAAAAGAGTTTGGTCAGACATCAAAGGTCATCCATTGCATCCTGCATCACCCATCATCCTGACTTTTGTCTTGTCACTGGAGTTCAGTGACTGGAAGACAGTGTGAGACTTGTGAATCCCTACTTCAATTAATTCCAATTCATACATGAGTCAAAACATCACCCTATGATATCATTAGTCCTCTTTGAAAATAAAGAACAAAAAAGAATCCAATGAGGGAGAACTTAAAATCTATCACCTGAAGTAGTCCATTCCACAAATATGTAGCTTTAATTGTTAGACATTTCTTCACCAGAAATCAAAGCTTAAAGCACTTTCCAACTTTAATACATTTCTCCCTAAATTTCCTTCCTGAGCAATAAATAACAAGTCTACTTACTACTCCTTCTGCCAAAGGAGAGCCTTCAAATATAGTTATCATGTGCCCCTGAGTTTTCTTTGGTCAAGGCCCTTCATTTTCACAATTGCTTTCATTTCTTTCCATCTTATCAATATTCTTCCCAAAACTTGGCACATGCAACTGAATATAATACTCTACCTTTGATCTGATTACATAAAAATACAGTAGCATGATCACTTCCTTATTCCTGAAATTAATGCCTTTTTTAATGCAGCCCAAGATTATATTAGTTTTTTTGGGTGCTACATCACACTGCTCATTCATGTTTGCAATCCACTGAAATCCACAAAATTAAAAAAAGAAAACTACTATCATGCCATTCAATCTAGAATTTGTGAAGCCAACATTTTGAATCCAAGTTTAATACTTTACATTTATAATTATTCAACATCAATTTATTAGATTCAATTCCATTCTCTAGTACATCAAGATCTCTTTTTAGATTCTGATCCTCTCATCCAGTGTTTTAACTAATCTTCTCAACTTTCTGTTTTTAACAAATTTGATGAAAATGCTATCTAAATCTTTTTCCAAAATCCTGATTAAAAATGTTCAACTACATGAGGCAGAACACAGAACCCTGGAGAATTCTACCAAAAGGATCCTACCAAAATAACATTTAACCATTAATGATAATTCAAAACCTAGTGATTCAACCAGGTCCAAATCCATGTAATTCTTTTCTTGAAGAGTGTATCTTTCCCTTCTTTTTCACAAGAATAGTAGGAGATATTTTATCTCATGTCTTTTTTTAAATCTACCAGCTTAGTAACTGTATCATAAAAGGAGGGGGAAAGGGATTAGCCTACTATGACATGTACTTGATGAGATCATGTTGACTCATTATGTGCTTCTTTTGCTACATATTCATTAATCATCTCTTTAAAAATACATACTACAATTTTGCCAGCAATTAAAAACAAGATAAATACCCTCTAGTTGATCTTTTTTCTTGTTGTTCAGTCATGTTTGACTCTTCATGGTCCTATATTGGGGTTTTCTTGGCAAAGGTACTGAAGAAGTTTATCATTTTTTTCACTAGCTAATTTTATAGATGAATAACTGAGACAAACAAGTTTAAGTAATTTGCCCAAAATCACAAAGCAAGTTAGTATCTGAAATCAGATTTGAACTCATGAAGATGAGTTTTCTTGTATTTAAGCCCAATGGTCTATCCACTGCACCACCTAACTGCCCCTAGCTCTTTCGCACTCTGTCTTTATTTAATACCACACAACAGAAAAATCAACAGTTTTCAAAAGTTGAAAACTGTTTTGTTTTTTGTCCATGTGAAAAGGTCATTGTTGGAAGAGAAAACAATCACAAAACAACAATTTGAACAATTCTGTGTTGTCAGATACCATACTTCCATCCACAAAACAATATTACCATTACTTTTTGTTCCTTTCTTTCTCCTTATACCAATCTTTAAAAATACCTTTTTTGTTGACCTTAGTCTACTTTGCTAGTCTGAGAACATTCTGAGGTTTAGTTTTACTGAAACTATTGCCAAAGGACTAAGTCACATGCTTGTACTTGTTTTCTTTACTTACTCTTGGTTCTATTATAATACATAGCTTTAAAAAAATCAAAGTTGCTTAGTGATTTTTCTTTGCATCCACATCAGTCTTTTCAGACAACTCCATTTTTGCCTTCTTGTTAGAATGTTTTTGTTTTTGTTTTATTTTTACCTTTGAATTTTCAGAATTTCATTCTTGATAGCTTCTGATCCCTACTACATTGACCTAAATAATTTTAGCCTATGGGAAGGGATCCTATCTATTCTTCTGAACTCTCTGAAATCTGTTTTTTTCCAAATCAAGGTTGTATATTAGACATTTGTGCACATCACTGTGGCTTGAGTGAATTAGAAAGAGAAGGCAATGGAATATAATAGAACAAAGACAATATTTTCACAGTGCATGCAAAAAAAATGGAATATTCTGCCTCTAGAGGTAGTAAGTTTTCTATGACCAGAAATCTTCAATAGAGACTGGATGACCTTGTTGAGGATGTTGTAGATGGAATTCAAGGTCCATTTAGGAGTTTCATACAATCATCTCCTATTTCCTTTCCATCTTTAAAACTATACTACTTGTTACTTGGGTGACTTTTGGGGAAATTGATAGCTGTGGGCTCCAATGCCTTTATCTGAAAGAAGAGGAAGTAAAACCAGATGGTATCTAACTATATATATCCAGAATAAGTAGGTACCTCAGAGATTATCTGGCCCAATCCACTCATTTAATCCTCGAATACAGTGGAATCTATAGAGGTTTAAAAGCTATAGATTTCAGAGGTATCATGTGAACCTGGGTCTTTTAACTCAAGATCTTTCCAATGTACTATGTCATTCTATTCCAATACCTTGAACATAGTAGGTACTTTATCCATGTTTGTTGATTTGAATTAAAGTTTCAGGCAAAATACTGGAGAAGGGGAGGCTGAAGCTGAGTTATTTTTTGATCATTAGGGCAATGGGAATGATTCAGTCTCCCATTTTCCACAATTCTCTAGTGTTTTTTTAAACCATAATGAGCTCTGTGCTATTATGAATTTGAAGAATCTCCCTTAATAGGGCTCATAGAGCATAAATTAAACCTAAGAAGAAGAGCTACATCAATTCTTGTGGCAATTGTGAATTAACAGAGGACTTCCTCTCCCTCCCTTCCTCTCCCTCCTCCTCTCTCCCTTCCCCTCTCCCTCCCTCTCTCTCTCTCTCTCTCTCTCTCTCTCTCTCTCTCTCTCTCTCTC
>JAJPUD010003626.1:189285-217041 GCA_023553655.1 Myrmecobius fasciatus | reverse complement strand
TCTCTCTCTCTCTCTCTCTCTCTCTCTCTCTCTCTCTCTCTCTCTCTTTATTTTTTAAAAGCTGTATTTGGATCATCTGGGGGGCTATTCAACTTCTCTGTCACCAACCACTAATTTAAGTCATCCCAACTTGCAAGTCTTTCTTTCTTTGTTCCTCCCCCTTTTCCTCATTCACTTCCTGCTCCTCCCCTCCATATCATTGAGCTCCTGGGACCCTCCCTCTTTGTCTTGAGTCATTTATCATCAGCTGCTTTCATTCTGCCATGAAGAATAAATGGAGGGTTGGCAAGAAGGATTTGAGAATGAATTGGTAAAGAAAGTCACTTGGGGGAAAAACAAGTTCTACCTTCAGGTTCTTGCTCAGTGGCTGAAAATAGAATCAATTAATATTCTGTTTGCATTAATGAGGTCTGCAGAATGAAGTAAAAGAAAGGGGGGAAAAAGCCCTGCCACTGTACTGTACATTCATCAAAGGTGTGTATACCTACCTAACTGAGGAATTTCTGGGAATGGAACCAAGACTTAGCTACCTACACATACCACCATTTCAAACTTATATCATGACATTTTTGAAATGAAGTATTTCAAATCCAATGAAATATTTTGTGGAGCTACTAGAATTTTAGAATTTAGACAGTATCTTTCACCAAAGAAGTTTGGAAACACTGCAAAGGATCTCATCTGCATTTCTAGCATCCATTTTGTCCTTCATTCTCAAAGAGAACCAAAATGACATCACTATGTTTGAGTGAAGTTAGTGGGTCCCACTGTGACTGATCAGACCAACATGAGCTCACAATGATCTGACACAGGTTGGACACAAATTGTCCTTATGAATATTTGGGGTGAATTCTTTAACTTTGCACATTTCATGTTTCTTCTGAGTTAATTCAATTCTGCTTTGTTGAAAGAGCACAGCACCTTCTCTGATGAGAGTACACCTTGCTGAGTAGTCCTGTGCCAGTGTCTCCAATGTCATGCAATCAATTATAAAGTTCTTAAGAGAGACCTTGAGAATGTCCTTGTATCACTTTTTCTGACCACCTTGTGACCACTTGCCCTGTTTTGTTCTCCATAAAATAGTCATTTTGACAAGTATACATTTGACATTCAAACATTGTGGCCAGCCCAACAGAATTACACTCTTTGAAGTAGTTTGAATACTGGGCAGTTTAGTTCAAGAAAGGGCCTGTGTCTGGTTTCTTATCCTGCCAGGTGATCTTCAGAATTTTCCTAAGACAATTCAAATGGAACTGATTCGATCTCCTGGCATAGAATTAGCATACTGTCCAGGTTTCACAGTCATACAATATTGAGTTCAGAACAATGGCTCTGTAGACCTTCCGTTTGGTTTTCAGTCTTTACCTCTTCTCTCTTTTCTCTTGGAGACTCCCAAACACTGAGCTAGCTCTATCAATGTGTATATCAAACTCATTATCAATGTGTACTTCCCTGGAAAGTATACTGTAACTGATATTTTCACACGTGGATGGTGTGGCATTGGCTAATAGAGTACCTGTGTTTTCTTGGTGTTAATTCCAAGAAAAATGGAATAGGACCCCTTCTCCAAGAGAGAGAAAAAAAAGAATCAAAGGGTTTTTGTTTTGTTTTGTTTTTCACTTGTCCCAGTCAATTTAATGTGGGTATCTCCCAAGTTTCTGTCCTGTAACCCCTTTTCTCCTTTTGCTATAGCCTCATTTAGTGATCTCATTAACTCTTATAGTATTCACTACTTCTCAAAATTATTTTATGTTAATTTGTATGATGCAAATTCACAAGCTTTAAAAAAAACTTTTTGTTGTGTCCTTAACATATAAAAGGAGTTCAATAAGTAATTATTGGCTTTCACTGAATTTATCTATTGAATATGTGCCATTTTATTTGGTCTCATTTGTTCACTCATTTTATATGCATCCATCAAAAAATTTATTAAGCTACTATATATAGTACAATTTGCAAAAAAAAAAAAATGGTGGGTGAATTATAAGGAGGATAAAATGTAATCTTGGCCCTTTAGGAGTTTTCAGGCTAATAGAATAGAGGAATCATATACAGATTACTTAACTAGTAAAGTTGAATAGAAAATAGATTATGACAAGCATCTAAGAGACATGGACAGTTTTATGTTCCACTTATGTTTTCATAAAAGGGATCACTTCAATCTAGGGGAAAAAATCAAGAAAGATTTGAGGGGAAAATAGTATCTGACTTGACTTTGTCCAGATAGGAAGTATCTGGGCAGGAAAAGATGAGGACAAAATGAATTCTAGACAAAGAGGAAGGGGAGTGAAAACTTAGTAGGTAAGTACAATAAGTATTATGAGCTTCTCAAGTGGTCCATATCAGTTGGAGTAGAGAGCAAATATGTAAGAGTCTAGAAAGTAAAGTTCTACTTCATCTCTCTCTCTCTCTTTCTTTCTCTCTCTCTCTCTCTCTCTCTCTGTATATATGTATATATATACATAAATGTATATATATATATATATGCATGTCTGTATACATACATACACACATGCATGCATGCAAATAAATATATGTATATATTTCTCTGTTCATTAATGCACATATGTGTTTATTTTTATTTTATTAAATTTATTCTAAAAAGAGCACTGAAAATCACTGAAGATTTGGGGATTTGGAGTGGATCATGGGGTATAAAAGTGATATAATCTGAGCTATGTATTAGGAAGATTAACCTAGCAGCTGTTTATGAGATGGATTAAGAGGGTGAGGGTGGAGGAAAGATTAAAAATGTGGAGACCATTGCAAAAAGAGGCTATTATAATAACATAGACATGATTTCTTTTTTTTTTTTCTTTTCTTTTTTTTTTTTTTGCTGAAGCAATTGGGGTTAAGTGACTTGCCCAGAGTCACACAACTAGGAAGTGTTAAGTGTTTGAGACCAGATTTGGACTCAGGTCCTCCTGACTTCAGGGCTGGTGCTCTATCCATTGAGCCACCTACCTGTACGAGGCATGATTTCTTAACACAATAAGACAGTTTGCACCTACAATGAAGAGAATCCCATAGGACTATGATGACTAGCTAAGGATTATAACCTGAGATCACAGAATGTTAGAGCATGCAATGTTGGGGCTAAAAGAACCAAAGATACAACCAAGGATCCCTGATGGCTAGTTAGTGTTCTTTTGATTTGACAGAATTACTGTCTCAGAAGCCATTTATTTCAATATGCTCTTGATGAGAAAGGAAGGAAGAAAGGAAGGATAGTAAAAGAAAGAGAAAGGAAGGAAGGAAGAGAGAGAGAGAGAAAGAGAGAGAGAGAGAGAGAGAAAGAGAGAGAGAGAGAGAGAGAGAGAGAGAGAGAGAGAGAGAGAGAGAAGGAAGTAAGGAAATGTCACTACAGTATCTCTGATAAATCTTTATCCAGACTTTTCCTGAAGATCTTTAGCAAAGAGAAACTCCATGATCTAGTGAGGAATTCTATTCTGTTTCTACAAAGCTCTACTAAGATTTTCCTCACACTGAAACAACATCTGACTCTCAACAATGTCAATGTCACAAGTATTTATAAAGTCCCTATTTTATGACAGCCACTGAGATATAAATCCCAAGAATGAAACAATCTTTTCACAAGGAGCTTATATTCTAACAGTTTCTTTTTTATTTTCTTTGGGGGTTTAACGGTTAATTGACAAGTCTCAAACCTGTCAGTGAATTAGAGGGCTATGTACCCCACCATGTGAAGATTCATTCTTCCCCTTTCCCACCAAAGAATGCACAGATGAAAATAATCTGTTCCAACAGCCATGAAAGCCACAGGTATTGTAGAGTACTCCAAGCTTGGTCAGACATGGAAGACGCAAGGTCAACCACTGCAACCTCAGTCATCATCTTCTTGACTTTTGTCTTGCCACAGGATTTCAATGACACTGAAAGAGAAAGTAAGGCTGACCACTTTGTGTTTAAATCCAATTCACTCACAAATCAAGACATCACTCTATGATGTCATTGATTCTCTTTGAAAACAAAAGGTGACCAACAGAGCACACAAATACATATTAAATATATACAGGATAAAAATAAAATGAATGGATTCACATATATTTAAAGTAATCAAAAACAAGATAGTTTGGAGAAGGCAAACCCTTTTACCCATTGCTTCTTGATTTGACCTCTAGAGTCAAGCAGAGTTCATCTAATTTCCTTTCTACTCAACAGCCAATCTATCAGTGAAAAGGTTTTCCAGACTGGGAACTCACAGGTCCAATCTCACTTTACCCCACCCACTTAAAAGCAAACAAAACAAAACAAGACCCTAGAACTAACCAAAGCAAAACAAACTTAAAAAAAAATACCCAAACAGTTTTGCTGACAAAATCTCCTGCTTTTTTTTTAAGTTTCCTTTCTCTCTTTTCCTCCCATTTTCTTTCCTCATCTGATTTCTTAGTTTTCCTCCTCTTTCATATGTTCTGCCCCCCTTCTCATTCTACAAGTTTATATGACATTTTTAATGACTCCCACTCCCCACAAAAAATCCAGCTCAATTCCATATCAGGCCCTTTTTTAGTCTCTTCTGCCCCATGGAGGGACTCAGATAACTCTGACCCTGAATGGAGAGAAGCAAGATTCAGAGCACTCAGGTAGGAGTATATTGTGTGGGATTGAGGTGACTCACCCAGAAATAACAGGGCTGCCTGTGTGTCAAACTTCTTCAAGGCTGAGCAGAATACGCCTGAAGGGCTCTAATGGATTCCAGAGCTACTCATTCTGACATTCTAGCTTTCAATGTCATCATCTTCCCTAAAGTCCTTTCCCCACGGCCTTGCAGACATCTCACTTTTTTAAATGATACATTTTGTTCATAAAACAGGATGCCCCATGGGAAGGGTTAGAAACAATGCTTTGTCCACCACACCGTGCCAACCTTATATGGCTCAATCCCTAGATGACTGTCTCAACTGTGAAAGAAACAGAAAGTATATATATCAAGTGAGAGTTTTTAAGTGCTCCATAATATTTATCATCCCTTCCTTCCCATCTAACCCAGATTCCTGCCCCTGACAAAGATGAGGACATAGATAAATCAAATTTAGAACTAAGGAAAACAAGGTTCTAGTTGTTGCAGCATGGTTACAGTCTAACAACAACAATAACAACAAGTAACATTTATATAATGTTTACTATGTGTCAGGCACTATGCTAAGCATGTTACAGTTATTATTTCATTTGATCTTCACAACAATTCTTGGATGCAGGTACTATTATTACCCTCATATTATACATGAGAAAACTGAGGCAAAAAGAGATTAAGTGGTATGCCCAGGATCACACGGCTAGGAAGTGTCTAAGGCAATATTTGAACTCAGGTCTTAGCCTGGCATTCTATCCACTATACCACTTAGCTGCCTTAAATAGCACTGCAACTTAAATAGAAGTTTGTAGTGTAATTTGTCAATCAAATATTTATTAAGCACCTACTCATGCCTTTGCTATGTACTGGATATACACATTTTTAAGAAGTAAAATAGTCCTTGCTCTTAAGGAGTTTATATGTTCGGGGAGAAAAAAATATATACACATATTAGTCTTAGCCTGGCATTCTATCCACTATACCCCTGAGCTGCCTTAAATAGCACTGCATCTGGAATAGAAGTTTATAATGTAATCTGTCAATCAATCAACTATTTATTAAGCACCTACTCTATGCTATGTACTGTGCTTTGTTGTGGATATTCATATTTTTAAAAAAGTAAAATAGACCTTGCCCCCAGGTTTACATTTTTTGGGAGAAATAACATATACACATATTGGTGTAAAGAGAATTGAGTCTGGTATGTGTCCAGACTACTTAAAATGTTATGATGATGTGCCTTAGCAAGACTGGAGCATGTTCAGATATTCTATTGCTATTTCTGGTTATCTAACTACTTGATGAAGAGGAGGCTCTTTGGCTGCAGAACCATTCAAAAAGACCTATTAATTTCATCCTTGGTCCTATTGTCTCAGTATTTTTGGCTGGGTTATGATCTTATGAGTTATAAAGATCTAAAGGGTTCCTTGACATCCCCTTGTTCCAGAGATTAGATTTTGCAACCAGCTCAGAATTAATTTTTTGAAGAGCAAGAAACAACCCTTCGAAGTGAAATTCCAGCTTTCTAGGTTCCCAAAAGGAACCTATCCAACCAAGCTGTAGTAGAAACAGAGGTTTATCTGGTAATCTTGTTGTATCTGGATATGAACTTGGTAGAACCAATGCTGGGTAGGAACTGAGTTCATTTTAGAGTCTACTGTCCCAAAGAACAAAATGATAGAGGGAGGATGACTCTGAAGCGAGAGAGGAGAGGTAAGGAGGGGACCACTGTTTCTTTTTGCTATATCCTTGAAACAAATGTAACCTCCTGGTGTAAAATAGAACTGAGGTGCTAGTTACTTGTTCCTTAAAATGGAAGGAGAGATATAGCTAATGGGAACTCCAGGTTATAGCAAAAAAGATACCCCCAAACTCATAAATCCTTCAGGGTATCTGAGAACCATAAAGAGGAAGATGTAAGAAGTTTGGCCCTAAGACAGTGGAGCCTAATTCAATCATATTACATAGATATATAGAAAACAAACAAAAGACATTGCTTTCCTTCTTAGTCCTGACTCTTAAATTTCTCTGATTTCTTCAAGTGTCAGTTTAAATCCCACTATCTAAAAGAAGCCTCTCCAGACATTCCAGTTGCAGGTGCCTTGAACTTTGATATTTATGAGAACATTCTTCTACTTTGTATTTATCTTGTATTTGTAGATGCTGGGAAGATCAAATGAGATAATATGTGTAGAGTACTTAGCATAGTGCTTGTTTCCTCCCTCAAGTTTTTTTTTATTTTTAATTTTTTTTAATGAATTGGGTTTAATGTTATGCAATTAAGGAATCATGTCAAGCTCCAAATCATAAGGACTGGATATGTGACAAAAGTAAGGGCTTTTGGATTATGTTGTAAATGAGGTAGAGTTTGAATTATATCTTGAAGAATGGATAAAACTTGCTTAGGGAGAGAGCATTAGAATGTCAACTCATTGAGGGCATTATATATGTGTATTATGTATATTAATGCATATACACAAATGTAAACACATGTGTATATGTATATACATATATCTATATATTGTATATATCTATATATTGCATATGTATATATACATATATATATATGTTGTTGATAAATCATGTCCAAATCTTCATGACAACCAGATATTGCAGTGGTTTGTCATTTTCTTCTCCAGGTTTTACTGATGAGGAAACTGAGGCAAACAAAGTTAAGTGACTTGTCCAGGTTCACACTTGTCCATGTTTTTTAAGTATCTGAGGCTGGATTTGAACTCAGGTTCTCCTCCAGGGTGAGCTTTTCATCCACTACACCACCTAACTGTCCCTGCCTAATAAATTGTAAGCTTTTATCTTAGTCTTAAACAAAAACTAGGGATTTAACAGGTACACATACAACAATGATAAGAAACATATTGTGCTAAAAACAAAGGAGAGAGCCCTGCTATCATAATCTGGTAAATTACCTACTGATGTGAGATTGGGAAAAGTGCTCTTCATGGACTTGATGGATAAAACTCAGGATTAGACAATAGGACCTCTAATGTTCCTTCTAGGGTGATGTTAGGCAGTTTCTATGAAAGGCTCATTCATAACTGGGAAGTAACTACTCTTGGAGTTGAATGCCAGTCTTCTACCTCTAAGTCCAGGGTTTAATTTTATGTAATTAAACAATTATGTCATGTCTCAGACTGTAAAAACTAGAAGAAACTAACATAATGGCCTGTGTTTTGTATACATTCATAAATAAAGTGATGTTTGAGTTGGTCCTTGAAGGATGGAGAAGTATAAGGCACTCCAAAATTTGGGCTAGCCTAAGATCAAAGATCACAGATTTAGAGCTGAAAGATCCCTTAGAAGATAACAAGTCTACCTGCCTCCCTCCCTCCATTATTTTAGAACTGAATAGAAACACAGAAAGTCTAAATGTTTAGTCCAGCTTATATAACAAATACTTGTCTGAAATGGGATTAAAATATGGCCCTTCTTGACTCCTAGATCTATATCTAGCTTATTTGTGAGATAATGAGGAGAATGGCCCGGCCAAAGTAGAGGAGAAGCTGAGGAAGTTAAGATTGGAGAAGATAGAGCCTGATTCATTATGGACTTGAAAGTCAAAGTCTAGATAGGATGCAATAGGAGGAGTATTTAAGGTTAATGAAAAGGTGGAAGGGAGGTGATTTGTGTAAATATCATAGTATTGATTAGAGAAGAATAACGAAAGTTAAGGAGATAGCCAGAACATGGCTGAAATAGCCCAAGCATGAGGAATCAAGCTCCAAACCAAGGTGATAATTATTATTTATAGGGAACAAATAGATTCAAGAGAATTTGAAAGTTTTTAAAAAAATCATTATTATACCTAGAGTGAGGGAAAGTCAAAAAGAGAGTTCTTTCATGGGGCTGCTTCCCGTCTCTTCCTGATCTTTGACTTCTTTGAGAAGTCTCCATTAAACCTTACATGATAACACAGGGAGATCATGTAATCTTTATCTTGCCCTTCACATTCTATAGGCTTTACTTTTTATTTACTTTTCAATTATAAAATGATTCCTTCATGTTATCTTATAATTCACCCCTTACCTGAGTCACAGAGAGGATCTGGATGAAGTGAGTTGGTCCGAAGTATGTATTTGTTCATTAAACATATCCTATTATTAATATGTTGCATTACTATCTGTTGACAGTTTGCTCCCTTTGACCTTTAAACCCTTATTTCTCAATTTTTTTTTAAGCTCCCCAGATCCATGGTGGATGAGATAATGAATGCACTATCATAGAAAGTCTTCGACTTAACCATTTGACAAGCAGGCTACAGAAAGGATTTTTTGTTTAAATAATAGTTGAATTATATAAGGTAATTTCCAAATGAGATTCTATAATATATGGCTTAATTTCTTCCCTTTTCCTTATCTGTAAAAATGAATTGGAAGTATCCTAGTTTCATTGATATTATTCTCATGAAAATTTTCAATTTCAAAATTATCAGGCTTTTTTGTGAGCATGTGTAGCCTTTGTTTAAGGGCAGGCATATGGAAGAATAATAGTATCTAGGTTTGGAAAAGGATCCTGGAAATAATTTAATCCAATCCCCTCTATATCCAATTTAGAAAACGGAAGACTAGAGAAGGAAAGAAACACAAGGTCTTTAAGTAGCAGAAATGGAATTTGAAACCATACTCTATGAGTGGATTAGAAGAAAAATAAAAAGACTAACAAGAAATTTTACAAAACCTCAGTAAGAGAGAAGATGACATCTCTCAAAGAGTTCATGTCTCCAGGTCTGATCAAACTATACTGAGGAAATTAAAGAACTAACAGATGCAGTTACTAAATGACTATCAGAAATGCTTCAAGAGATTGTTGCATGCATAGTAGCCATACCCTGATAAACCTTCCTTGGAAGAAGAGTTAAACCAGTTTGAGGGTAATAGACAGGTCTCAAATCTGTAGGTGAGGTAGAGGGATATCTACTCAAACATGTGAAAACTTCCCCAGCAGAATGTGCATATAACTAAAATTTGTTCAAAAGGCCATGAAGATGGCTGAACTGAGAAAGCTTAGAGCTTACTCAGATATTGAAGAGATCTGCATCCCAGGCCATCACCAATCATATTGACTTTGTTTTGCCATTGGGCTGCATGACTGGAAGACATTGCAGCTGATGACTTTATGCAACTCTTTCTCACTTAAATCCAATTTACCCACAAGTCAGGACATCATCCTATGAAGTCATTGGTTTTCTTCATAAAGAAAAAAAAAGGACAAATCAGAAATCTTTTAAAAACTTTAGAGAATGAGCAAGATATTATAGAACTAAAGGAGATCAAATGTAGAACTAAATGAGGTCAAATGTAGTGTCTGATTTTCAAAAACAGATGAAAAACTACCGATATCTGCTAATTCTAGAATAATGAGTTTAATATCTATTACTAGAAAAAATCTAGATTATATTATTAAAAGAATGGTCTGTGAGCATTTAGAAAAAGAAATAGTAATCACTAAAAGATCAACATGGCTTCAATAAAAGTGGTTCATCCTAGATCAATCTCAATTTCTTTTTTGACAGGTGGAACCAGACTTGTCAAAGAGAAATTACTATAGATATTTAGATTTCAGGAATCCATTTAATAAAGTTCTTCATACTATCCTTGTAGATGGAAGGAAGATATATAGGCTGGTTAGTTATGGAAATCTTTTGTCTGATTATCTTTTATCAGATTGTCTTTTGTCATATGTCTTCTTTTTTATTATTAAAACTTTTTATTTGCAAAACATATGTATGGATAATTCTTCAACATTAACCCTTACAAAGCTTTCTGTTACAAATTTTTCTCCCCTAGTCCCCACCCCTCCTCTAGATGGGAGGATATCTACTACATGTTAACTATGTTAAAATACTTGACAAATTGAATATATGTATACATATTTCCACACATCATTTTTGTGCAAGAAAAATCATATCTACAAGAAAAAAAATCAGAGAAAGGAAACACAATGCAAGCAAACATCAATAGAGAGCATGAAAATGTTATGTTGTGGTCCACATTTCACATCCCTCTCTCTGTATGTATATGACTTTCTTCACTGAACAATTGGAACTGGTTTGAAACATTTCATTGTTGAAGAGAGCCATGTCCATCAGAATTGACCATCATATAGTATTGTTGTTGCCGTGTATAATGATCTCCTGGTTCTGCTCATTTCACTCAGCATCAGTTCATTCAAGTCTCTCCAGGCCTCTCTGAAATCATCCTGCTGGTCGTTTCTCACAGAACAATAATATTCCATAATTTGTTCAGCCATTCTCCAATTGATGGGCATCCATTCAGTTTCCAATTTCTAGCCACTACAAAAAGGGCTGCCACAAACTTTCTTGCACATGGGGGGGCCCTTTCCTTCCTTTATGATTTCTTTGGAATATAAGCCCAAAAGAAACACTGCTGGGTCAAAGGGTGTGCACAGTTTGATAACTTTTTGAGCATAGCTCCAAATTGCTGTCCAGAAAGGCTGGATCCGTTCACAGTTTCACCAACAATGTATCAGTGTCCCAGCTTTCCCACATCCCCGCTAACATTCGTCATTATCTTTTCCTGTCATTTTAGCCAATCTGACAGGTGTGTAGTGGTACCTCAGAGTTGTCTTAATTTGCATTTCTCTGATCAATAGTGATTTGGAGCACCTTTTCATGTCATATGTCTTCTATAAAATGAAAGGGTCAGGTACATTTGGCAATTACTTTACCTATATGCAAATAATTCACTATCCACTATCCACAGCTGCTCTTTCAAATCTTTTCATAACTATGTAAACCTTCCATAGCTCCCACTCTCTATACTTTTTCAACTGAGAATTTTGTCTTACATTTTATTGAAAAAATTGAAGCTATCCTGCAAAAACTCCCTGTCCTCTCCCAATTTCAATTTATATTACTCAGATTCCTCCTATTTCCTCTTCCACTGATGTTTCACAAAACAAAGTAGCTTATCTTGCCAATGCAAAGTGATCTCATTTGATCCTGTCTTCTCCAGAAATTGGCATTTTCCATCATTCCATTCTCTTGTCTTTCTTCACTTTCTTTCAACTGTATGCTTACTTATTGTCTGGAAGCATGTCCATGTCACCCCTTTTCTCAAAAAAAAAGTCTCAATTTATCAATTCTCCATTAATTGTGGTTCCATGGTTCTCCTACCTTTTGTGGCAAAACTCCTGGAGAAGACTATCTACAATGAATGCCCATGTTTCCTCTTTTCTCACTTTCTTTTTAATTACAATCATTCAACTGACATTAATTGCTTCCTAATTACCAAATTCAACGATCTTTTCTTAATCTTTATCTTTCTTAATCTTTCTGCAACTTCTGACAGCATGGATCACCCTCTTCTCTTAAATAATTTCTTCTCTCTAGGTTTCCATGGCACTGCTTTCTCTCATGGTTTTCCTACTGATATGACCATTCTTTCTCAGTCTCTTTTGCTGGATCTTCATCAGAATCATGTCCAATAGTCATAGGTATTCCACAAGGAAGACAGAGACAGACAAACAGAAAGTCCCCATTACATTTGTATAATGATGTGAATGCAGTATAAGTTGAATGACTGGATTGAAGTCACTAATGGATCACTTTGTGGAAGATCTGTAGCAACTAATTTCAAGGACCTTTCCTTGGATCTGTGTTATTCAACATCTTTAACTAATTATTTATGTTTTGTTGATGGTATTGTTGGTAGTGGTGATTTGGTTTGATTGGGAGGTGAGGAGGGAATATTGAGAGGCCAGTGGAGTCAAGTGTCTGAGGCCATATTTGAATTCAAATCCTCCTAACTCTTGGTCTAGGGATCTATCTACTGTAACATCTAGCTGCCCCTAATCAATGATTTAAATGAAGCCATGCTGCTCAAATTTCCAGAATACAAAAATATGGGAGAAACAGGTATCAGATAGATGAGGTAGTCTATAGCAGAACAATCACTAACTCTGGATTCAAAACCTATTTCTGAAACTATCTTCATGAGCTTAGGCTAGTTAATTAACATCCTTAGACCTCAGTTTCCCCACCTGTAAAATAGGGGTAGAGAGATTGGACTGGATGATTCCCGAGATCTTTTCCAGTTGTAGATCTATTATCCTATGAGCTATGTGTAACCAAGTAAGCAAGAAAAGAGACCTCAATATATTCAAATAATGGATCAAATATAATAATATAATAAGCACATAGCTAGAAACATTAAAGGATGCATGATCCTCAGAAAGCAGACATTAGAGACTGTTAGATTGTACTGGCTACATCTGGACCATATCTATTCAACTCTGTGTTCACCACATTTTAGGAAGAAGATCAGTGATCTATAATACAACCACAGGAAGAAAGCCAGAATGGTGAGAGAACCAGAGAACATCTTACACAATAAATGTTTGACGGAACTTGGGTCCCTTTGCCTAAAGAAGAGAAGATCACAGTGGGCATGATGGAGGAAAAAACATTAATAGTACTCTTCAAGTATGTGAAGGGTTGTCTCATGGAAGAGAGATCAAAATTACTCAACTTGGCCTCAGAAGGAAGAACTGGACCAATGGGTAGGATTTGCAGAAAAGTCAACTTGAGTTTAATGAAAAGGGAAAACATTATTTAGATTAGAAAAGTCTTTGAAGTAGAAGTCACAACCTTGAGAAGTCATGGGTTCCTCCTCAATGACCATCATCCTGCAAGCTAGTTAACCACTTGTTAATGACTTTGGAGAAGAGAAACTTAGTCAGATTTGACTAATAGGGGACACTGATGCATTGTTTGTTGGTAGAACTGTGAACGGATCCAGCCATTCTGGAGAGCAATTTGGAACTATGCTCAAAAAGTTATCAAACTGTGCATACCCTTTGACCCAGCAGCTTTTCTATTGGGCTTATATCCCAAAGAAATCATAAATGAAGGAAAGGGCCCTAGATGTGCAAGAATGTTTGTGGCAGCCCTTTTTGTAGTGGCTAGAAACTGGAAATTGAATGGATGCCTATCAATTGGAGAGTGGCTGAATAAATTATGGTATATGAATGTTATGGAATATTATTGTTCTGTAAGAAATGACCAGCAGGACGATTTCAGAGAGGCCTGGAGAGATTTGCATGAACTGATGCTGAGTGAAATGAGCAGAACCAGGAGATCATTATACAAAGCAACAACAATACTATATGATGATCGATCCTGGTGGACATGGCTCTCTTCAACAATGAAATGTTTCAAACAAGTTCCAATTGTTCACTGAAGAAAGCCATATACACCCAGAGAGAGGGATGTGAAATGTGGACCACAATATAATGCTCTCTATTGATGTTTGCTTGCATTGTGTTTCCTTTATCTGATTTTTCTTTCTTGTAGATAGGATTTTTCTTGCACAACAATAAGTGTGGAAATATGTATGCACATATTCGATTTGTCAAGTATTTTAACATAATTAACATGTAGTGGATATCCTACCATCTAGGGAAGGGGTGGGGAGTAGGGGGGAAAATTTGTAACAGAAAGCTTTGTAAGGGTTAATGTTGAAGAATTACCCATACATATGTTTTGCAAATAAAAAATAAATTAATTAATTAAAAAAAAAAAGATTTGACTAATAGGTCCCATAGGTTCCTTCTAATTCTAAGATTCTGTGATCCTGTGTCTCCAGGATTCTTTCTGCTATCTATGCCGATTCAATTCAACAAGCTAACTAATTAATAAATTAAGCATCTGAAATTTTTGCCAGATACTATGCTAGGTACTGGATATACAAAGACAAAATCAAAACATTCCTCACCCTAAAGTTGTACACCTTCTACTGGGGAGAGGTATAGCATGAATGCAGAAGAGCAAATACAAAAATTATACAAAGCAAACGTAATATGATTTCAGGGGATAAGGAGAGAACACTAGCAAGATTTTATGGATAGAGGAAAAATTAGAAAGCAAACCAACTAGTTGATCTATTACATTCATTTCAGAGAATGGTAAGGGATATCGGCAAAGGCCTCATAGGAAGTGGCCAACAATCACTGTTAAGCAGGGAGAGCATTCTGGACTTGGGAGGAAGACTATGCATAGGTAGAGAGAGGGAATATCATATTCAGAAGAAAAGCAAGTAAATCAGCCTGGCTGGAATGTAAAACACATGATAATGATTAATGTACTATGAATATTGAAAGATAACATGGAATTAGATTACAAAGAGATTTCAGTAACCAACAAAGCAGTTTACATTTTATCTTAGAGGCAATAGGTAGTCACTGAAATTTCTTGAGCAGCTGAATGGCATGGTCATATTCTTGCTTTGGGAATATCTATTTGACAACTGAGTGTAAAATGAATTAGAAAGACAAGTGATATGAGGGAAAGTAATGGGAAGGCTATTTCAATAGACTAGGGAGGAGGTAATAAAGATTTGAATCATTAAGAAGGGTTAGATTATGTCTAACCTCTCTATAGAGTCTTAGAACACTGCATTTTAAATAGCATTCCTTCCCCAGCTAGTAATTTGGGAATAGAAACCCCAGGAGTTTTCATCCCATACCTGTGTTGATATTTATTAGGAGTAGAGAATATGAAAGTTTTACGTTAATGAAATTAGTTTCTTCCTCACATTCATCACATTTTCTAAAACCATACCAGCCAAATTGAATTGAGAAGGAGATGACAGAATTTATCAGTGCAGGAATAACTCAAGAAATGTCCCAGTATTGTTTCTCAGTTACACAAATAGTTTGTGTGTCATGGCAATTGGGGAATATACAATAGCCTTTTTAAAGTTGGGGTTTAAATCTTCTTAACCATGATTGTATGGCTTAACACTTGGCTAACCCTTGTGGGTCTGTGGACAAATGACTATTAATCAAAGGCAATTCTTAACTGCATTCTCTCCCTCTTCACCTCTCTTCACTCTCTCCCTCTCTCCCTCCCTCCCTCCTTCCCTTTCTCTCTTTCCCTCTCTCTCTGTCTCTGTCTCTATGTGTCTCTGCCTCTCTGTCTCTCTCTTTCTCTCTCTCTCTGTCCCCCTCCTCTCTCTCTCCTCTCCTCTCCTCTCCTCCCTTCCCTTTCTCTCTCTCCCTATTTCTCCCTCTCTCCCCTTTCCTTCCCCTCCCTCTCTCCTAGTCTTCTTTCTTCTCCTCCTCATTAAAATGTTAATAATTATTCTCCTTGGCACACCTAGAGTCGAGGTCCAAGTGACAAATTCTGACCTTAAGATCTCAACTCTATATAGGGGAGACAGAGGAGCAGCTGAGCCCTTATGGAAGTTAATTTTACATAGGATGAGCCAAAGGACCACAGAATCATAGGACTTTACAATTGAAAGGAATATTAGAATTCAGAGTATTAAAAAATTATAGAGATAGCTATAAGGACGAGACCTATAATTTAAGGAGAGAAAATTCCCTCTACTAATGGTAGTCTGTACTTATTCTACCATATATAGGCTTAGAGAAATGTTATAAATATTTAGGGAATAAAGGACTAGTTCAGGATTAGACTTAAATCTAGGTTTTCCTGGCCTTGAAGCCAGGATACTTTCTCTCTCTCTCTCTCTCTCTCTCTCTCTCTCTCTCTCTCTCTCTCTCTCTCTCTCTCTCTCTCTCTCTCTCTCTCTCTCTCTCTCCCCCCACCCCTCTGTGTGTGTATGTGTGTGTGTGTGTCTGTCTCTCTTAGTCTTTCTGTCTCTTTTTCTCTGTGTCTCTCTGTTTCTATCTGTGTGTCTCTGTTTCTCTCTCTCTTTCTCTCTCTCTGTCTCTCCCTACTACATTAAAACTAAAATGATTATAGATTCACAGAATTTAGAGATGTAAATGACATTAAGAAATGTTAGACTATAGAATGTCATATAGAGAGAAGAGAGAAAGAAAGATGCATTTCTTAAGCACCTACCATGTTCCAGGCACTGTGCTAAGTGCTTTACAAATATCAGATTCTCACAACAACCCTGTAAGAGATGTACTATTATCTCCACTATACAGCTGAGGAAACTCAGGCAGGCAGAGGTTAAGTGATTTGTTCAGGGTTCCTCAGCTAGTAAGTGTCAGGGTATGAAATGAACGCAGGTTTTCCTGATTCTAAGCCCAGTACTCTTTCCATAGCACCATCTAGTCCCAAATTGAGTGTGGAGGGTAGTATGTTAGAACATAGAAAACAACATGTTAGATCTAGATGTAGAACACAATTTTAGACTTTGAAGAGATATTAGCAGTCATTTTATAGGGGGATTCTTATTCAATTTAGTTAGCATTTTGATGGATCTGTGAGCAAGAAACCAACCAATAAGCACTTATTAAATACATATTTATTAAATATCAATCACTGTGCTATATGCTATAAATACAAATTTTAAGTTTATATTTGAATAAGGGAGACAACAACCATATTTAAAACATCCCTGCTAGGGCGAGTTCCTTAATTGAAATTCAGATTTGCAGATTGTTTCCCCAGAGATGTTCTAAGATTAACCATGAGGGACTATACTTCTATTACTATTGTTCCTGACCCCCTCCCCCAAATAGTTTCTCCATTCAAATCAGCCACTTGTGTGAATTAATCTTTAGAAATGATATCTACCAAGAAAATATATAGGATAGTTAATACAAAACATTTCTCCCCAAAATGGGACATGCTCTCTCCTAAATATTCACCATGATTATGGGGTAAGTGCTCTCTGATTTAAAATATATAGAAGACAATTGTTTGTAGCAAAAGAGAACATCCCAATCCCTTGTTCTAGAAATCTTCTCTTTCATGAGGTCATCATGAAAGTCTACTCAAAGTGTAGCTCTCTGCTGGAATCCAAAAGTCAGTGCCTTCTTACAATCCATAGTATTTCTCTCCATCATGAAAACTGACACTCTCTGAAGCTTCTGTCATCTTCAAATGACAGATTCACATCTTCTGAAAACATATTTCTACTACTATTGGCATGGAAAGTTCCCCCAAAGTATTTTGTAGGACCCAACCACACTATCCAGTATGAGCAAATGATTATTTTATAACTACTTAGGTCACTGTAATGACTTACCCCATTTCTTCCTGCCCAAATTAAGTAGAAGCCTGTCCATCTTATGTGGAGATATTCCTTGCTTCATTCAGCTTGTGACCTTGCTGACACAGTGCTTATTCAGTAGAATCATTCTATATTTTATATACGTATTCTGGAATGACTGGACATCTAACCCTACAAAAATAGGGCTCTGAACGAGGTGGAAATTTCACATTGTGAGGAAGATCTGAGGTCAACTTTATTAGAAGGGACATAGACTCTTTAGTAAAGTGCCATTGCTTAAACCTCTGCCCCTATCTCTTTTATTATAGGTGAGATAATTTTAAATTCCACAAATGATAAATAAAATACTACAAAGATAAGTCAGAAGTGCAGCCTGAGGAGAAATGAAGTTATTTTGACCTCTCTTTAAATTGGAGATTCTAACAGCAACTATCCAATCAGAGGGAGAAGATGAAAGGGCAGAGGGTACTTTAAAGGTGAAAAGCAGTCTGAAGAGTGGAATGTACTTTCAAGAGGAAGAGGTTTCTATGACATAGTAGAA
Source organism: Myrmecobius fasciatus (assembly GCA_023553655.1). Lineage (NCBI taxonomy): Eukaryota > Metazoa > Chordata > Mammalia > Dasyuromorphia > Myrmecobiidae > Myrmecobius > Myrmecobius fasciatus. The sequence goes on along the minus strand of JAJPUD010003626.1, from coordinate 198,935 downwards.
AAATTCTTGTGATAATTTCAGCAAGGCAGACTGCAGAGAATGAAGGCCCATGGAACCTGTCCTGGAACTTGCATATCTTAATCTCATTGAGCCATCTGAAGATTTCTGTTCTAGAATACATGTTCATCTAATATCAATGTACATAAAAACAAGAGACAAAGATGGTCAGGGACTCACAGCCATCATGGCTAAATAGACAATAAAGCAGTTGCCCTTTCCTCACCTGGCTTTCAGGAAAGCATCACAAAGAGCTTAAGTGACTTGTCTATGGTCATATAATAGATGACAGAATTGACACTTGAACTCAAATCTTCCTGAATTTCTATTCTTCTCTCTCCTGTCCTTGTCACTTGTCTAACCAGTTACCAAATCCAAACATTTCTAACTTTGCAACATCTCTCAAATCCGTCCCCTTCTACTACTCAAATAGTCACTATTGTTAGAAATAAAATTCTGAATCCCAAAAAAGGCTCAGTGAATGAACAGACTCAGGATGAGTGAAGTAGTTTAAATTTTTAATACTCTCCTGCAGAAGAGGATGTGGAAATTCCAAATGAGTACATGCATATACAGAAGGGAATACAAACTTTTATATTCTAAGGTTAGTCCTACCTCTCCCTTTAGAGTCCTGGTTGGCTGAAGCCCTTCCCAGTTACAATCTTCCTTTCCATGTCTTACATATAGACATATTCCCCCTCCCTGGTCATACATACCATATTTTAAAATGGTGACTAGCTTTGCCCTCAGGACGTGTCAGTTAATATGTATGAGGTTCATTAAGCATGCCTGCTTGCAAAAAGTGTGTGTTCTGTCATTGACCCCAGCCAATTTCAGCCAGCTTTAGATCTGGGTCCCCTTATCAGAAAATTTATGGTTTAGCTAGCTTCTTGATTCACAAGGTTATTGGTTGGAGATATTTTAACAGAATGTTTCATCTCTCCTCCTTGTCCTTTGCAATGTTTGCAGAAACCTAACTATTAACATTGCTTACACTGTATTAGCTCTGGTCTCCATCCTCTTTCCTAGTCTACTGCAAGAACTTTTTAATGAGTCTTCCTGCTTCAAATCTCTCCCCTTTCCAATTCCTGCTCCATACATGTACCAAAGTGATTTTCAAGCACAGCTCTGACTATATAAAACCTCCTCCCTCACTCAATAAACTTCAGTAACTCATTATCTCTGGTATCAAATACAAAACCTTTTTTTTAATTTAGTATTTTACAACTTGAAAATGACCCAGTTTTGTCTTTTTAATCTCCTTATATTCCCTTCTTCATATTCCAAGAACCAGTCATACCAGTCTACTTGCTGATCCTTATCCAAAATTCACTCCATAATTATGTTTTCCATGCTTGAAAAATCTTTCTTTCTATTCTTCAATTCTAAGATTTACTGTCTTTCTTTAAGTTAGAGATTAAAATCCAACTTCCTCCAGGAGCCCTTTCCCAGTCACGTTAGCTGCTAGTCCTCTCTTTTTGTATTTATGTTACAGTTATCTCCTTCATCAAAATTTAAGGTCCTTAAAGAGGACAATTTTTGTTTTTGTTGTATCCTTAGTGTTTAGCCTAATGCTTAGCACAAAGTGAGTAGGTAATTAATGTTTGTTGGTTGATTTTTATAAGTAATTTAGAGTTGAAAGGAATCTTAAACATCATACAATTAAAGTACTTCATTTTACAAATGAAGAAACTAAGGTCCAGAAAAAAAATGGCTTTTCCAAAGTCAAACTGCTAGCAATTAATAGAGGCAAGTTTCTTTTTTTCTTTTTTTTAAAATTTTATTTGCATAACATATGTGTGGGTAATTCTTCAACAATAACCCTTACATAGCTTTCTGTTACAAATTTTTCCCCCCAACTCCCCACCCCTCCCCTAGATGGCAGGATATCCACTACATGTTAATTATGTCAAGATATTGGCAAATCGAATATATGTATACATATTTCCAAACTTATCATTGTTGTGCAAGAAAAATCATATCTACACAAAAGATATATCAGATAAAGGAAACACAATGTAAGCAAACATCAATCAAGGAGTATGAGAATGTTATGTTGTGGTCCACATTTCACATCCCTCTCTCTGGGTGTATATGGCTTTCTTCAGTGAACAATTGGAACTGGTTTGAGACAATTCTTTGTTGCAGAGAGTCATGTCCATCAGAATTTATCGTCATATAGTACTGTTGTTGCCGTGTATAATGATCTCCTGGTTCTGCTCATTTCACTCAGCATCAGTTCATGTAAGTCTCTCCAAGTAGAGGCAAGTTTCAAACCCAGACTTTCTGACTGTAAAAGAGTATATAATCCACTACATCATATAGCATATACTTAAAAATATTTTTAAGTCACCAGTTGTCAATAGCCCATTCTTGTACTGATCTTTTCCTCTGGATTCTATATTTTCCTATATTATGTATCAATCAGTTGATCTGAGTAGAGGAATTAATGTTAACCCAATCCATAAATAATAAATGGCAGTTATAGGAAGGTCAATTTTGGCTTAAAATAAGGAAGAATTGTTTGGAATTTTGTTTTTAATCAATTAGTGCTGTTTGAACATGAAATGAGCTGCTTTGTATTGCCTAAAATGAGAAATGCCTCCCAAACAGAGGCTGGATGGCAATTTGTTAGAGTTGATATCAAGGGGGATCAGCAGCAAATTTGGTGAGGTTAGAAGAAAGCAGCAATATGAAGGCATGGAGTCCAGAGGCAGAATGTACTGTGAAAGGAACTGCAAGCAGAGCAGAAGAATCTGACCATGTAACACCTCCTCTCCTACTCAATAAACACCAGTAACTCCCAATTACCTCTGGGATCCAAGAAAATGTATTCACTATTTAAAAATATAAGAAAACTAGAAAGTAAGAAGGTAATAAAGGGTTTTAAATGCCAAATAAAGTATTGATCTTAGAAGCAATAAAGAATCACTGGAATTGATTGAATAGGAAAGGTGACAGAAGCATACTTATACTTTAGGAAAAATCTCAGCAGTGGGGCAGAGTATAGATTGGAATAATGAGAGACTTGAGGTAGGAAAAACAAATAGAAGACTATTGCAATAGTCCATTCAAGAGGTGATGAGGGCCTGTACTGGGGAAGTAATGATGTGAATGAAGAGGAAATTTATACAAGAGTTGTGATAAAGGTAAGAGAAAGATTTGGCAACAGACTGGATGTATAGAATAAAGGATGAACTGAATTCATGAGCTCAAGTGACTGGCAGGACAGTAGTTTACTTGACAGTAATGGAGAAGTTGGAAAGACAAGAGGATTTTAGGGGTAAAGCAAATGAGTTCTATTTTGGACAGATTGAGTTATAGGTGGGCATCCAGGTTGAGGTATACAAAAGGCTGTTGGTGATGTGGGATAAGAGTTTTGGCAAGAGAGTGAAGCTGGATCCATATACTGGGAATCAAATGCATAGAGATGATAATTAAATGTATTGGAGCTGATAAAATCAGCAAGAAAGAACAGTGAAAAAGAAAAGAGGAACCAAGAAAAAGCCATGAGGGAATCCATGGATAATAGACATGATATGGACAAAAATTCAGCATAGGACACTGAGGAGAGGCAGTCGGAAAAGTAGAAGGAAAACCAAAATAGAGTAATGTCTTAAAAACTGAATGTGCACTTTCTATTGATCTATCTCTCAAAGTAATCTCTTCCAGGATGCTGACTGTATTTTAATCTTTTATTGTTTTTGTTTTTTGTTTTTTTGGTTTTTTGTTTGTTTGTTTGTTTGTTTTACCTCTACCACTCAGTGAATATGTGCTAACTGGGTTATTGAGGGAAAAGTATTTGTAGTGGAGTTGAAGTGCTGACACTTTCACTAACCAGCTATGCAACTTTGGCCAAGGCAATTAATCCTTCTGAACGGGTGATCAACCCTGAGAAAGGTTTCAAAGAAGTGAAGAAAGATGACAATTGCATAAAGGCCATCAGACTTGGCAACTAACAGATCAATGGTGACTTTGAAAAGGGCAATTCCAATTGACTGCTCTGTTAGTCTTTGCACAGAGAATATAATGGGACTGACATATGGGCTCCTGGAAAACTAATGCTGAGTTGCCTACCATTCTTCCATTCTGCTTTGCTGCATGATATATTGGAATAGAAACCAGAAGACCTGGAACTTTCTGTGTGACTTTAGGAAAGTCATCTCCATTTTCTGGGCTTCAGTTTTCTTCTCTTAAAATGATAGGTTTGTACTATCTCATCTCTAACTTTACTTTCTACCCTATTAATCCAGTCTTTCCAGAGATATGTGCTTCAATGAGACTAGGACAATACAGAGTTCTAAGGCCAATTTTTCCCCTGTAGCACTGACTGTTAGCACCTGGATGTGCTGGCTTATTTATCTTTGCACATGTGTGTGTTTTCTATTGAACTATTCCCAAAAGTAATCTCTTCTAGGATATGGTCTGTATTTTAGCTTTTTTTTAATCTCCAGCATTCAGTGAATGTTTGCTGACAGTGTGTTATTGAAGAAAAAGCATTGTATTGGAGATTAGGTCCTGACACTTTTACTAACCAGATGTGTGACTTTGGGCACCTCATTTAACCCTTCTGAGTTTTATTTCCTTATCTTTAAATTAAGGCTAAGAATCTCTGCCCTTTCTGTCTCACCAACCTGTTGTGAGGATCATTTGAGAAACTGCATAAAAAACTTAACTTATAAACTACAGAGAAGAAAGAAAAGGAATATAAGCCATAGTCTCTTCCTGATATGAAGTTCAAAATAGTTGTGGAGATAATATGCTTCCTGTCTCTAGCAATTTCCAAGTCTGGCATTCTGTGCTATAGAAAGATTTCTTGATTGGGTATGAGTTGGTCATGAACCATTTCATTTCTATATTTATTTATGTCCCTAGCACCTAGTGTTGTGCCTTGTATATAGTAGACATTTACAAATGCTTGTTAAATTGAATAGAATTAATTATATGACACTTATGATGCATCCTCCTCTGCCTTACTTGACAATAAGAGATTGTAGAATCCACATGTCCTTTTGTCTTCTTATATTCTTCTCTAGACCCACAGCCTCTGAATGACTAGGATCAAGGAAACAACAGACCTAAGAGCAAATCTCTGGCATTTGACTAATACTAATACGTGGGAAGGAAAGAGAATGACTCTATCATTCCAAGATTGTGAGAACTATTTTTTAATTTATGGATTATATATGAAAGTAATAGTGTTATGCCTGTTTCCCTGAATTATTATGCCCTGAATAAAATTATTATAGCCCCACTCCTTTGTGCCTTAGGAATGAGGAAATTAAGTTAGAAAAGAGGCCCTGAAATACCATTGAATCATAAAACCCCAGGTGCCTTTTCTCAAATGCCTGCTGGGATAATTCCCCCTCCTTTGAATATTGCCCCTCACCTTGCTGTCTCCTGCTTTCAACCTTCTTATCTTGTCCATTCACCCAATGTCTTTGCCACCCTTACTCTTATCCTGTTAAGATTGAGTTATGATCCTTTCCTGGAACTATGGCTTGTCCAATATCTCCCCCCCTCCATCTGACTAATTTCCCCCAACTATAAAAATCTCTTGAATTAGTTGCTTGCTGGTGAATGCTTTGAGACAAGAGTCTCATGCAGCTGGCTAAGCCTTGGCTACTCTAAATTCTCCACAATTAAATTATTAAAAACCAATTTCTGTCTTGCCTCAGTTTCTCTGGCATTACAATAGAAGCTTATTGGAAACTTCAATGAAATGAGAACAAGTGTGAACTGTTCCCTGAATCCAGCCAAAATCCTGTTAAACAAAAAGGAACCCTAGCCAAAACTCCTCTACCACCAGGGTAGAATGATGTATAACAGAGGTGCTAAACTTACGGTCCAAGGTAAAAGTAGCAAAGCTGCCAAATGAGGCCAGAAGTAACAAAATATAACTGAGAAATGTTGAATAAAATAAATTAAAATATAATACAACATAGATAATATTACTTTGTGGCTTCCTAAGTCAATATGTGGCAGGGATTCATTTCTATTTAAATATGAATCCACTGAAGACAGCAGTGGATAAAAAATAAAAAATATACACAATTCAAAACCTACTTTAGTCACATAATAGTGATGTGACCTAGCTTTTCTGACCCTAACTTGTTTCATCAGTAAAAATGGAAATAAAAGTATTATTGCAACCTATTTCATACAATTGTGGGGAAAGTGATTTGTCAAATACCTATGTCTTTATCCAAATCATTGGTACAAATATTAAATAGCACCAGACCAAGTAGAGAGCCTTGGGACACTCCATTGAGAACTCTTTCTTAGATTAAATTGAATCATAATGATTACCTTCTAGCTTCAGCCATTAAATCAGGCCTTTTGTCATCCAGTTGTTTTACTCAGATTCCAACCCTCTGTGACTCCATATGAAATCTATTTGGCCAAGATACTGGAGTGATTTGCCATTTCCTATTCTAGATCTTTTTTATAGATGAAGAAACTGAGACAGACAGGATTAAGTGACTTGCATAGGATCACATAGCTATCAAGTATCTGAGGGCAGATTTGAACTTCTGCAGATGAGTCCTTCTGACTCTAGTCCTGGCATTGTATCCACTATGACACCTACCTGCTTTAGCTAAATCAGGCCTAGATCTATCTAATTGTATAATTGTCTAGCCCACATTTTTACATCTGGTTCACAAGGAGAGGTTACCAAGCTTTACCAAATGCTTTTCTAAAACCCAGATTATTATATCTATAGCATTTCCTTGAAATATTATGTTAAGCCATATGGAGCAGCTGACTTGGGTCCTTAATAATGGTTTGGCTAATTTCAATAAAACATTCTTGATTTTGTTAGGAATCAAGAGGCCAATTCTATGGTTTTCAGAATCCATTTTATTTCCTTTTTATATCAATCAAAACAATATCTGCCCTTCTGCTTGGCTACACTACCTTTCCCATCCTTCATAATCTTTTCAGAATTACCAATATTGGTTTAACAATGGTTTCTACTGAGCAAGGACCTTCCTCACAGTTCCAGGGCAAAAAAAGAGTGCTTGTGATTGCTCACAAACCAGAGTACAGCTCAGGAGAGGAGTAAATGCACTTCTTCTCAGATCATATCTCCTCGGAAAAACTGAAAATTTACAGATCCCTTGAAGTATCTTTGAAAACAACTGCACAAAACCCTTGAACTTGGGGCAGTGCCCCCTACATTCTGGAAGCAGAGCATCACTTTCACAAAGAGTTAAAAGTCAAGTAATAGGCTGGGGAACTGAGTGAACAACAGAAAAAAATTCTGACCATAGAAATTTACTATGGTGAGATGAAAGATAAAAACACTTGCTCAGAAGAATATAACAAAGTCAAAGCTCCTGTATCCAAAGAATTCAAGAAAATTATGAAATGGTCTCAGGCCAAGAAAAGCTCAAAAAGGACTTTGAACATCAAGCAAGAAGTAGAGGGAAAATTGGGAAGAGGAATAAGAGTAATTTAAGAAAATCATGAAAAACAAATCAACAGCTTAATAAAGGAGACACACAAAAATCCTGAATAAAATAGCATCTTAAAAAAACAGACTAGGACAAATGATAAAGTAAAAACAAAAAGCCAAAGAGGAGAAGAATGCCTTAAAAAGCAGAATTGATAAAAGAAAAGAGATGCACAAAAATTTATTGAAAAAAAATACTTAAAAAGAATTGCCCAAATGGGGAAAAAATCCAATGGAGAAAACAACTCCTTTAAAAGTAAAATTGGACAAAAGGAAAAAGAAATATAAAGCACTGCAGAAAATAATTCCTTAAAAACGGGATTTAAGCAAATGAAACCTAATGACTTTATGAGAAATCAAGAAACAAATAAAAGAAAATGGAAAAAAGTAGAAGACAGTGTGAAATATCTCATTGGAAAAACAACTAAGACTATTATCCAGGTGAGATAATTAAAAATTATTGGACTACCTGAAAGTCACAACCAAAAAAAAAAAATAAACTAGACATAATCTTTCAAGAAATTGCCAAGAAAAATTACCCTGATGGTATACAACCAGAGGATAAAATAGAAATGGAAAGAATCCACTAATCACCTCCTGTAAGAGATACCAAAATAAAATATCTGAAGAATATTATAGTCAAATTTCAGAGTTCCCAGAAGGAGGAAAAAACAAGCATCCAGAAAGAAACAGTTCAGTATTGTGGAGTCACAGGCAGGATATCACATGATTTAGCAACTTCTGCATTACAGCAGAAAGTTTGACAAGGCTTTCTTTCTTTCTTGGAAAGCCTGGAAGATGATATTCTGGAGGGCAAATGTGCTAGGATTACAACTAGGAATCACCTACTCAGCAAAACTAAGTATAATCCTTCAAGGGAAAAATGGATATTTAATGAAGTAAAGAACTTTCAAACATTTTTTATGAAAAGTTCAGCGCTGAATAGAAAATTTAACTTTCAAATAATGGACTCCAGAGAAACATAAAAAGGCACACAGGAAATGGAAATCATAAAGGATTTACTGAAGTTGGACTGTTTGCCTTCTTACATAGGAAGATGATACTTGTTATTCATAAGAGCACAGGGGTTAGTTGAATTTAAAGCATGATATCTAAAAAATGTGAAATTAAAGTGAGAGGAATATATTGGGATAAAAAGAAAAGAAGAGATAGAATGGGGTAAATTATCACAATCACACAAAAAAGGTTTTCACAGTGAAGGGGAAGAGGGGAGAGATAAGGAGGAATGGGGTGAAGCTTACTCTCCTTCAAATTGGTTCAAAGAAGGAATAAAATACATGCTCAGTTGGATATAGAAATCTATCTTACTCACATGAAAGTAGGAGGGGGAGGGAATGGAAGGATACTATAAGGGAGGTCAGCTTGAGGAAAGAGAAACAACTGTTTCTTCCCGTTGTTCCATTGTTTCAATACTTTGAGTTAAAGTTTGTCTGGGCTTGTTGATTGGAATTCTTCAGGGTAGCTGTGTGTTCTCTTAGGCTCTCTATGATTTTCCTGGATACTAATTCCTTAATAACAGTTTTGTTTTGACCCTTATAATCCAAAGATCATCCAAAGTTGCAAAGAAAATAGAGACAAAACAAGATATTCAAGGGCTTAAGTTTGTTTCTAACTTAGAGCTATAACTAGGCCATACAGATGGGACTTTGCTACAAGGCACTGAAATTTAAAGAGTACTATTGGCACTTGCTCTCTATCAGTAGCATAGAAATGATTGAGTTAACATTCAGTTAGCAAGAATACTTAAGGTTTTTTAAGGAATCAAACATTATAGCATATCCTCTCTCTCTCTCTACTTAGTCTAGCACTTCTTACAATCCCCTATATGCAGCTTCCCTTACCCACCCCACAAACATGAAGAAAATATCACCCTAGAATCTTGTTTCCTCAAAATGATTTTATCCTAAAGCAGTGATTGGAGAAGATTTCATTTCAAGCTTCTTGCCATTTGGAAAGAAAGAAAAAATAAATGGAAGGAAGGAAGGAAGGAAGGAAGGAAGGAAGGAAGGAAGGAAGGAAGGAAGGAAGGAAGGAAGGAAGGAAGGAAAGAAAGAAAGAAGGAAGGAAGGAGAAGGAAGGAAGGAAGGGAGGGAGGGAGAGAGAGAGAGAAAGAAAGAGAAAGAAAGAAAGAAAGAAAGAAAGAAAGAAAGAAAGAAAGAAAGAAAGAAAGAAAGAA
>JAJPUD010003626.1:154624-189275 GCA_023553655.1 Myrmecobius fasciatus | reverse complement strand
GAAAGAAAGAAAGAAAGAAAGAAAGAAAGAAAGAAAGAAAGAAAGAATAAAGAAAGAAAGAAAAGAAAGAAAGAAAGAAAGAATAAAGAAAGAAAGAAAGAAAGAAAAGAAAGAAAGAATAAAGAAAGAAAGAAAAGAAAGAAAGAAAGAAAGAAAGAAAGAAAGAAAGAAAGAAAGAAAGAAAGAAAGAAAGAAAGAAAGGAAGGAAGGAGAGAAGGAAGGAAGGAACGAAGGAACGAAGGAAGGAAGGAAGGAAGGAAGGAAGGAAGGAAGGAAGGAACGAAGGAACGAAGGAATGAAGGAAGGAAGAAAAAAGAAAAGAAATTATAATTCTACTGCAATCTATCTCCTGAAACTCATCTGTCATTAACTATCTTCTACAAACCCATAGTTCTGAGATTTCCTCATTTTCCTTCAAATCTCACAATATCTCTGCCAAGGAACCCCCAAATGAGTTCATGAAGAATTGAACACAATGAAATGGTAAAAAGGAATAACAAGTAATAGCATTGCATAGCATAAGATTTGAATGCAATTGAATGCAATGGGATGGGATGGGATAGCATGAAATGGCATGGGATGAGCTGAGATGGTATAGTATGCCATGGCATGGTATAGAATGGCATTATATGGCACAATATGGTACAATATAACATTACATAAATGTATGATATGACATAGCATGGTATGTTATTCTGCAGTAGAATAAAACAGGTTCTTCAAGGTCACATTGAATTACTGTATTTTTGGAGATTGGATCTCCTTAACTTAGGTTGGAAGTTTTCACAGACCCAACCCCATTATTTGTTAGCATGGAAGGTTTAACCTGCTTCATTTCCAAACTTGACTAGTTTACTCTTTCTTAAGTATTCTGATTTCTCATACAAATTCTTAGGAACTCATTATAATTGGTGTTAAACTTAGTATGGATCCTTGATTATATTTAGTCCTGCTGCAGCTCAGAATCCTCCAACTCAAGGGATCCACCAAGCTCAGCCTCCCTCACTAGCAAGGACCACAACTTTGCACCACCACACCTGGACTGAATTACTATCACTCAGAAGCAGAAATAGAGCAGGACAGATCTTTATGCCTTAGTTTCCTTTTTTATCAAATGAGGGGGGTGGAAAAGGGAGGAAGGGGAGGAACTAGCTGATCTCTCAGGGTCTTACTAACTCCAAATCATTTGGTCCTAAGAATCTATGTCTGGTTCTCAGACAAATCCTCGCTCTACTTTACCATACTGCCTCACATCCTTTTGGAAGACTCTGCTACCCCCTCCCAATAGCAGCAGCTGCCACCTCTAGAGAGGAGGAGGTCAGTCAGGATTAGCACTTGGCCTCCATCCAGCTGGTTCAATAGACTTTGTCAGCCATGTCCTCCTCTGACCTCCTCTATTTTTCAAGGGTAATTAACCACCCAAATGGATTCCCTGGACTAACCTTGACTTGGCACTTGGTTCCTAATAACTCCCCCCATCCACTGGGGACAAAGTCACCCTGGAGAGGTCCCAACTAGCTGATCCAAAGCTATGTCCTTCACAGATGCAACTTTATATTTTTGAGCAAATTTGGTGCCATTTAACAATCACCAAGCCATGAGGTGGAAAAAGTCTTCTAGTCATGAAATCATAGTAGATCATAAAACACTGGGGATCGTCAACCACTCATTTTAAAGAGGAATAAACTGAGGCTCAGGGAAGGGTAGTGATTAGGTCCATGTTATACAGACAATAAGTGGCAGGACTGGGATGGAACCCAGATCCTTTGTCTCTAGTGCTCTTTCTATTACCCCAGCCTTCCTTTGCCCTGGGGGGCATCTTCCTAGAGAGGTACCAAATAAAAATGCAATGCTTTGGGCTTCCTATAAGATCTAAATTATATAAAGCCCTTCTGCCTATGTTAGCCCCTCAAATTATGAACATCTTTTATAGATAAAGGACCCCAGATGTGGACATTCATCATTATTCTTATGGGAAAAAAATGAGCTATAAGCTTCAGGCACTATAGATTATGTGGCTGTTGTTGGTGATGATGATGATTTTTTTTTTAATTCCTAAGAACTGGCTTAGAACTGAATGCATAAAACACAACCCATTTCTAAGGAAGGAATCAGTCAAGGGATCTATTTATATGTAACCTTTCATGTAAGGTGGGAAAGTCATATAAGATGTCAGTGCTTTATAAACTAATGATACTATATTGGATTTATAGCATCATAGCATGGGCATTATTAGAAAAGAGGAAGCCTTCCTTAAATCTCAGCCCAAATACTTATTAGCTATACATCCAAAGGCAAACCATGTCACCTAAACCTGTTTTCTCTTACATAAAATTGGTAGTAAGAATCCTTGTACACTCTATCTCATAATACGTTTTGAAGAAGGTGATCTATGAATCATAAAACACTAAATATAATATATATGTATGATATATACATATATATTTGAGTTACTTGTTTTTATATAAACTATTACCTAAGTCAAGAAGCATTTAACTAAATACTTACTATGTGCTAAGCACTAGAAATACAATTATAAGAAAATAATCCCTGAGTTTATATTCTAATGGGGGAAGACAACACTTAAAAGAAAGCTGAAAAGAGCATGGAGAGGAGGTAAGAAGCACTGTACCTAAAGTGCAGAGGAGAATAACAGAAAATCAGAAATGCAATCTGGAGAAGAATGAAAACATGGCTCTTAAAGGATTCAAGAAGCCAGCCAATCAGAGGAAGAGGCTTAAGGGCAGAAAGTCCTTCCAGTGTAATTAAGTTCAGGGGGGTATAGCAAACTCCCAAGGGAAGGAGTTTTCTGTGATATGCATAGTGAAGAAAATTTGGAGAGTTAGAAATGCCACATGGAATGGAATGGAAATAGGATCAATTATTTCATCAATAAACATTCATTAAGTACTTATTATATACCAGGCTGAGCTGTTTGCTGAGGATACAAAGAAAAAGCAGAAACAATTCCTGCCCTAAAGGGGCTTATATTCTAATAAGGAATACATTATATATCATGTTATATACCATATGAATATATATATGCATCCATATATACATATTATATGCTACACATGAACATTATATAAATATGCATATACAACATAAATACAAATTAAATGGAAGATGCTGGGATAGCTCAGTCAGTAAATCATCAGACTTTTCATCTGAAGGTCCAGCGATCAAATCCCTGTTTGAGTGTAGCCAGGTGGCACAGTAGATAGAGTACCAGGACTAAGTTCAAATCTGGCTTCAGATATTTACTAATTGTATGACCTTAGACAAATCACTTAATCCTGTTTGTCTCAATTTTCTCATCTATAAAATGAACTGGAGAAGGAAATGACAAACCACCCCATTATCTTTGCTAAGAAAATCCCATAAGGGGTCATGAACAAAGACAACCTCAGAGGAATGATGGTACAGCTAGGTTAACCAGAAAAAGCCTCCTGGAGAAGGCAGTGCACAAGCAGTATTAAAGCCAGTGATGCTAATAGCTGAAGTCTGAAAGGGAGATCATTCCAGAAGTGAAGAACAAAGAAAGATGTTCATGTGTGAATAACAGCAAGTAATAGCTGGTAAAGGCTTTCTTAGAGTGTGTGAAGAGGAATAGGTTAGAAAAATATTGGAAAGGCAGAAAGGGAGCAAGCTGCAAAATACTTAAAATGCCAATCAAAAAGACTTTCTATTTGATCTCAGGTAATAGCAAGTTACCAGAGTTTATGGAATAGGGGAGTGACATGGTCAGATCTGAAATTGAGAAAAATCACTTTGGCAGCTATATGGACCATGGATTGAAGCGAGAAGAGACTTGAGGCTACAAATAAATTAGGAAGCTATTATAACAATCTAGGCAAGCAGTAAAGAAGGCCTGAACTAAAATCATAACTATGTAAATAGTGAGAAGGGGGCAGACGCAGGGATATTACAGAGCTAGAAATGATGGGATTTAGCAACTGATTATTCCCTATACATGAGCCTCACTACCACTCTACATTTTTGCCAACTTTGCCATATTATATATTTGTGAGAGAACAACACAGCCTTTTGGGGTAGTTATATATTTTAGCTATTTTTTTAATTATGCCATCTTAATAAATGCCTTTATTAGAGCTAGAGATAGGGAAAAAGACAAAGAAGAGAGAAGCAAAAAATATATGGCTTTTGCAAGGAGTTATGTAAAGGAAAGAGCTATATAGCATGATAGCTAACAAGGACAGTAGTGGAAATGTTTTTTAAAGACTTGAGTAGTTGTATTTGTAGGAACTAAGCAAGGAAGAATAAATTGGGAGAGACTGAAATTTGGAGACAGAGGTTGAGAGCAGGACAATCTGCAGTAAAAGACAGAAGATGAAGTCAAGGGTACATGTAGGAGGATTGATCTTAATGAAGAGATAATCTTCAACAGACTGGAGTGAAGGAAGAAATATTAGGAAAATGAGAGATAAGATGCAGGGGAGAAAGAGGAAGCTCAAAGCAAATGTCTCTTTTTTTTCACTGAAGTAGGAAGTGAGGTCCTCGTTTTTGGAAGGTGTGGGGAGGTGATGGTGATATTGAATTGAGGGGAGAAGAAAAAATTTAAAACAGGCATTGTGAATATATTATCAATTAGGGAGAGGCAGAATAATTGGAATGATCATGAGATAAGAGCATTGACAGAATAATAATGACATTTATCTTGGAGATTTAAGAACATGATAACTATACATAAAAAACTATACATAATAAACATTTAATAAATAATAATTGATTAATTGGTTCTGTGGTTACCAATGGAACCTTTGTCCTAAAGCCCATTATCATGAAACTCTCTTCTTATTGGTGGAGATAAAGGTCTTGACCCATGTGAGGGGCAAGACAGAGTTCATAGTTAAGTAAGAGCTGCAGTTCTCTACCAGTTCCCTTTTGGGAATTATTTAAGCAGGAGTTCCCCTCCTCAAGCAAGAGTCTTCTAGATAGGGCTTTTGTCTCCACCAATAAGGAAATAGCTTTATTAATAGACTTCAGAACTGGGTTACGCTGAAATATGGTCCTCAGATGTGGTTTGGCCAAGGCCAAGTACATTCCCTTGTCTTGAATATTATGTTCTTAATGCAGTCTAATAAAGAAATGATTTTTTACTGACAAAATGCATTAATTCTTAAGAAATTTGGAATTCACTAAAACTTCAAGAGCATTTTCATATAAACTGCAGACTAATCATGATTCTTCCATTTTGTACTTATGAAATTGATACAAGGCCATGGACAAGAATCTTTCACTAAAGACTTCTCTCCACAAGGACATTAATCCATTAATGACTACTCTTTGAATCTCATCCATTCAGCCAGTTTAAAATTCACTCAACTATATTATTGCCTAGACAACATTTCTCTATTTTATCCAACAGAATAGTGTGTAAGACTTTTCAAATCAGAATCACAACCTCACCATAGTAATTTTGAAAGATTGCCAATCTGTACATTAAATGAATGGAAGATATTTTATTTTAAGTGTTCTGTCATTTTAACATTCTATATTATAAGATCTCATTCTCCAAATCATCTCTTAACATTCTATAGTCCTGTGATTCTAAGCAGGAATCCTATTGAATGGCAATGACCTTGGACAGGAATTTAATGTTTCCTCTCCCTCCCCATTCTGGGAATCTGTGAAACAATACATCCTCCTAACTCTGGGTTTGAGTTCCTTGGGGCAAGCAATCCAGAATGGCACCTGATATATTATGACTTCATTTACCAAGAGGAATGCATCCCTCTCAAGATAAAATAGTCCCTGGCAGGACAGTTCCTTCTAAGTGCTCCAGCTGGAGGACTTGGAGGGAAAGGACCTGGGAAAGCAAGGTCATGTTGACCACAGACCATATCATTCCAATCCTGCTAGTCCACTCATCTGAAACAGGCACAATTACATTAAGCAAGAAAACTCAGTGTGACCCTTCAGCACTTGAAGCTGACTCAGCAGTGACCACAGGGGGATGCTCACACATCATGTCAGACCCATCCTTGTCATTAACTTATTAGACAAATTACTCTGGTAGCTAATCTCCCCTCTGCAGGAACTGGCTAAGTGCCTTGCCTAGAGTCCCAGAGTTAGTATCTGAGATAGGATTTGCACTTATATCTTGAACTCAGACCCAATGCTATAGTTACAGTGCCACTTACAGCTGCCTCAACCATAATTCATAAAATCATAAGTTGAGAGATGGACAGTACATTAGAGGCCATCTATATTCCACCCACCTAAGTTTTCAAGTAATAATATAGAATGTCTACCTACCACTTTAAGGTATAAATTGAATTATGCAAATATTACCTCATTTCATCCTTATAATTACACTAGTAGATAGTTGTTATTATTATCCCCATTTTATAAATTAGGAAACAGCCATAGGGAAGTCAAGTGACTTGCCCCCAAATCATGCTGGTAAGAAATGTCCAAAGGATGAATTTGAACCTCCTGACTCAGAGCCAGTACTCTAACCACTGCACTGCACTGTGCCAACTAGCTACCTAAAATGAAGAATCTGAAACCCAGAAGTTATATGACTAGATCAAGATCAAATAGTAAACATGAGATATGGATTTGAACCCAAGTTCTCTGACTCAAGATCCAGCCGTTCCAATTAGGATTCATTGACCATCTATGCCTTACTACTGTCTTAGGAGATGAGAACTCCTAAGAGGGGATGAGATTCTAAGAAGATCCAAACCCTGGTCCCTTTCTCTAATCAGCTTAATATCTAGAGACACAAAAAAATGTAGCTCACAAGACAGGGTATGCAACAGACAAGACATTCAAGATACTATATGGTATGTGATATAATTTAGTTATGGGATATAAAGATTATAATTTAAGGTGAGATGAAAGTGAGATGGAAGAATTGCAAATGCCTTCAGAGAAGACGCTGGTCCCTGAAAAGTGTGTTAGATTAGAGGAAAAGAATTGAGGAATGGGAAGGAAAAGAGTGAGAGGATGCTCCAAGTGGTTGCTACTGTTCAGCCATGGTAGACTCTTCATTACCTCATGGAATTTCTCCCTGGGGTTCTCTTGGCAAAGACACTGGAATGGTTTTCCATTTCCTTCTCCAGTGCATCCCCATTTTACAGATGAGGAAACTGAGGCAAATAAGTGTTAAATGATTTGCCCAGATTTATCAGCTAGTAAATATGTGAAGCTGGATTTGAACTCAGATTTTCCTGATTCCAGGCCCAGCATTCTATCAACTACACCACCTGTCTGTCCACACATTCTGGGTTGCCTTTATTTAAATCCTAGAATGTTGGGACTAGAAGGAGTTTTAGAGATAATCTATTCCAATCCCCAATCTAGGCTAATTCAGAGGAAGAATCAAAGTCTCAGAAAGAGGAAATGATATTCCAAATAATATAATAAGTGAGTTCTTCAAAGACAGAACTAAAACCCTGTGTTGTAGGTGAGGAAAAAGCTTGCATCCAACAAAAGGTGCTTAAACCTATTTTGTGGCATGTCAATCGAACATCAAACTATATCAAATATTAAATCTATGAAAGCAAATCATCCCCATGGAAGAGGCTGATTTTAGATCAGCCTCTATGCTAGAGAATCACCCAATCTCTGGTGCCTTCACCCAATCCTAGCCCAGATCTTTATGTATATGTGTTTGAAGAATTAATTGTTTTCTGGGTGGAAGGGGAGGAGGGAATGGAAGAAGAGGGCAGGTTTGGCTGCTTGACCTTCCCCTGCCTTACTGCAGAGGAATGCTGTAAGCACTAGGGAGTTAAGATTCTATAGCAAATTGCCTGCTCTCCCACTCTATTACTAAGGTGACCCAGATTCCTTCCTCTTTTACACTGTTTTACAAGTCATTGCAGGTACAATTTCAGAAACTGATGGCAAGTTTGCAAAAATTCCATTTTTATCATCAGCCCCCTTTAAGTGACAACAGAATTAAGGAGGTGCTCATAGAAAACTAGACTGATAGAATCCCAGAATCTGAAGGAAACTCAGAGGTCATTGATTACAGAATAAGAAAATCACAGGTTTTCAGAGTTGGAAACAGAGTGGTATAATAGAAAGAGTACAGGTGCCAGAGGACATGAGTTCCCTACCTGTGGTGCTTACTATTTATGTCGACTGGGCAAGTCAGTTAACCTCTATGTGCCTCAGTTTCTTTATTTGAAAATGAAAAATAATACTAAATAACATCTGATATTACTGAAAGATAGTACTAAATGACCTAGCTCAGCCATATGGTCCTACAAAATCTCAGAAGCAATCTTGTTGAACATTCAAAGAGAAATTTATTCTACATATCCATTAAAAGGTAACTCATCTTCCACTTGAAGACTTTCTCTAGTGAGGGAGAACTCAATACCTTCAGCTTTGTGGACAGCTTTGATTGTTAGGGAGTGTCCCCACCTACTTTGTGACACATCAATTAATCATCAAACTATACCAAATACTAAATCTATGAAAGCAAAGACAGCAGAATGATCATCCCCATCAAAGAAGGTGCTTTTACATCAGTTTCTACACTAGAGAACCACCCAGTTCCTAATGCCCTCACCCAGTCCCAACCCTGATCTTTATGTATATGTGTTTGGGGAATGAATGTTTTCTAGGAAAAAGGGAAGGAGAGAATGGGGGAAGAGGGCAGGAACATTGAGTCTAAGTCAATCCATTACTTTCAGCTTATTACTCTAAATTCTATAATCTCTTTCTTAATGATAGTATTTGAATATTTGAAGATAGTAAGTTATTGAACCACTCCCTCATTCAAAGTCTTTAGGATAAATATCTTCATCCTCAGCCCATTTCCTTCAACAGATACCCATATTTCAGAGTTCATTCAGTTCATATTGAGCTTGCACTCTACTCAAAAACCCCCATTTAGTTTTCCTATGAACTCTTGGTTACTCCTTTCTATTCACATGTGATTTATATTTTGAGCCTAAGTAGAAGGCTTTGCATTTTTGATATTCAATTTTATCTTATCAAATTTAGATCGCTTCTATTCTGGCAAGATCCTTTTGAATCCTGGCTGACATCCATGTTAGCTGCCTCTCCCCCACTTCCTACCAACTACAACATTAGAAGCATTCTATCTATGCCTTCATCCAAATCATCAACAAGAATCAGTGAATATTACAAGGGGCAGCCCGCTACTGACCACTCTTCAAGTTGACATCAGTTCATTTAATAATAGCAGCATGTCTTTTGATTACGAAGCTCCCTACCCATTCTAATGTCCAATCACATCTTTTTCCCAGGAATAACATTACAATTCAATAAGCAGTAAGTATATATGTTCAAGCCAACATAAATCTTAGAATCAGGAAGACCAGAATTCAAATCCCTCTACTTACAGATATCACCTACATGACCCTGGACACCCTTAACCTCACAATGTTCCAGGCAACTCCAAGAGCAACTCTAAGACTATGTTAATGTATATAATCAAGCAGACAACAATATGTTCTGGTAAAGGCAGTTGGTTTATATTGTCTGGGAAGGAGAAAACTGTTTGTTGTCATCAGTACCCTCAATTGTTTCTACACCTTTGATAAAAGGCAGCAGGGTGGAGCAAAAAACTCTCAAAGTCTGTCTTTAAAAAACACTCAAAATTCCAGCTGTTGTTTTCCATTTGCTACCAGCTGTCTGATGGGTTTCAATTCTACCACCACTTCATCATCTCACCTCCATCTGATACCCTCTGGTGGCATTCTTTTGTATGTTATCTTCCTCATTGGATTGCAGGAACTGTCTTTCTTTTCCCCTTATTTGTATACCCAGTACTTAGCATATATGCCTGTATACCTGGCATATAGTAGGCATTTAATAAATGTGTATTGTATTGCAATGCATTGTATTCCATTGTGTTCTATTATTTTTTCAAGGCCAGGGACCTGGGATCCAGAGCAGAACTGGACTATTACTTCCTTCTTTACAGAAGCTATGCCTCTTAATACAAGTCAAGCTCACATGAGCTTTTCTGGCCTCCACATTCACACTATTAATTTTCCAAAATAATTCTAAAATGCCCAGATCTTTCGTCAGACAAACGGCTTTTCCGTGTCCCCCAGATTCTATTCCTGTGAAGCTGAAACTGAAGGAAAAGAAAGATCTGCCTAAGATCAAATAACTTCCAAAAATAAGTGGAGAAGAAGAGAAGAGAGGAGAGGGGAGGGGAGAGAGGAGGAGAAGGAGGGAAGGGTTAGAAAGGAGAGGGCAGGAAAGGGGAGGGGAGAGTGGAAAAAGAAGAGATTATTAAGCATCTGCTATATGCCAAGAACTGTACTAAATGCTTTACAAATATTCTCATTTGATCCTCAAAATAACCTTGTTAGGTACATGTTACTATTTAAAACATTTTATAAATAAGGAAACTGAGGCAGACAGAAGTTAAGTGATTTGTTCATAATTACATAGCTAATAAGTGTCTGAGGTCAAGTTTGAATTCAGGCCTTCCTGCCTCTAGGCTCAGGGCTCTATCCATAATTCCAGCCTGTTATTTTCAAATCTAGTAGTCTTTGTTATTTTGTTGTTTATGTTCAAGGGTCCAGATACACAGATTAAACAATAAACTTAACTTAATTTAGCAATCAGTTTCTCAAATTGATTGAGGACTCCATCATTCATCAAAGTATTGAATGGCCCCGTGGCTTGGAAACAAACTATTAGAAGTTGTCATTTTTCCGTACCTACTCCCATATAGTGATTAGTGATTCTGTCTACCATAAAGATAGAACAAGATGGTTAAGAACTTCTTCCTTATATTTAGTTGAAATCTGACTTCCTCTAAGTAACCCCATTATTCCTAGTCCTGCTCTTTGGGGTGAAGTACAATTAATCTAATCTTCCTTACCTTCCTAACCTTCCATCAAATATTTGAAAATAGCTATCATCACCTTCCCCTCACCAAGTCTTATTTTCAGCATTCTCCCACAATCTATATTCTTTTCAGATAATTTTATTCTCATTAGTGATTAATTTACAGGGCTTAGTGATTAGCACCATTCCTTACACTCACTCAGAAGGTACTTAGTCAATGAAAAGATGATGATGGCTATAATTGAAAATAAGGCATGATGGGCTCAGTGCCAGACACTAAATTTGTCACCTACAAACCAACTATTAAATTCATATGGGTTCATCACTAAGGAAGTGAATATTTCATTCAGAGGAATTCTTGAAGATCCTAAGTCATAGCAGACTTGTGAATGATTTTGGCAGAGGAAATATCTCCACAGACAAAATCAGAGATCCATGGAATAATAATATATCACATGACAGAGTAGGGTTGTTACATGGGATATAGGAAAGAACTGAGAGTGGCTGAGAACAATACTCTGTGGTAGATTAGTGAAAGAGTTTGTGAATTCTCTTTCTGACTCCTGGTTTGGCTGCCCTCAACTCCTTTCAAGACAGCTCCATTTCTACCTTCTGCAAGAGAACTTTCCTATCTCCACTCTACTCTCAACACTATACATTCCCTCTGAGATTATCTTCCATTTATTACATATATATCTCTTATATACAGGATTGCATATTGACTCCTATGTTAGAATGTGAGTTTCTTGGGGGAAGAGACTGTGTGTTTTGACTTGAATCCTTAGTACT
The DNA here is from genome assembly GCA_023553655.1 of Myrmecobius fasciatus. NCBI lineage: Eukaryota > Metazoa > Chordata > Mammalia > Dasyuromorphia > Myrmecobiidae > Myrmecobius > Myrmecobius fasciatus. The sequence continues at coordinate 177,674 of JAJPUD010003626.1, read as the reverse complement.
TAACATAGTGCCTAGTATATGGTAAGTGCTAAATAAATTTTTATTGACTTACTAGCCATGGAGATTTTGTTTTTTCCCTCAAAATAAAGTTAGAGGGAACTTACCACTTAATTATATTTTGTTTTAAAAGTTAGGGAAAGAACTGAAAATGAAAGTATGAATAGAATGAGTTTACATATGTGTGTGTAAATCAATACATAAATGTATTTACACATATGCATATATGTAAACATGCATATTTGTGTCTAATGGTAGCCTTCTCTAGGGCAGAGAGGGAGGAGGGAAGGGAAAAAAGGAAAGAGAAATGTACATGATAATTTTATTATATATTTAAGAGGAATAGCAAGTTGTACATGATAGAAAAAAATAAAAATAAGGGGATAAAATATACCCCAAATGAATGCAGGAGTGACAAAGTTGATGATTAAGTTAGAGTCTATGGGTTTTCTCATGAGAAGAAAGCAAAGAAGCACCTTAGACCAGTCAATGCCAGATATAAGAGGAAGTTCTCTTATTTGGAATTATAGATCAGAGAACAAGCAGATAGAGTGGAGTCTAGCTAGTGGATCAAAAGGAATCTGAATGGACAAAAGCCCAAAATCTATACAGAGCCATAAGACAAGGCAGAAGATCTAATAAATACTGTTGAATGAATGAGAGATAAGCAACAAGAAAAATTCCCCTTTCTCTCCATATCAGGAATAATGCTGAGAGGATTAATTGGGCTAGGTGAGATATATAGTGTCCTTTTGGAGTCTAAATGAAAGGGGTAAAAAGCAGTCTGTAATTAGAAAGTTCAATATAAATGTTCGGAGAAATGGAGTTTCATTTAGAATTTGGGGTTTGAAACCTTGGCTTTGATTTGAACTCACTAGCTATATGACAATGGGAAAGGCATTGTAAACGGGGATGACAATACTGCACTCCTTATCTTGTATAGTGTTTGAAAAACTTTAAAGCACTCTAGATTTAGTAACTATCATTATTATTGTTAACCAGACTACCCCAAGATCCAAAACCTCAAGCCTGCCCTCTTTAGCACTACACCCTCCACACTTGGGCTAGCCAGCCATAAGTCTTAGCTCATCAACCTCCCAGAGCTGATTCTCCTGTTGTGTTCTATAGAAAGAAACCTCTATTAGTCCTGGAGAATGTCTGTTACAAAGAAATCAATCATTCTGGAAGGAAGCTCATCAGCCAGTCTTTGCCCTATTTTCTGGGGCTATTTTTAAATAATACCCTTTTCCACTGACTTGAATGGATGATAATTTAAGGCAGAAGGCTTCTTTTTTTGTTGTTTTCTATCATCATTGAGAGAAATTTAATATAAATAATATTAATATAAACCAATTGAAGTTGACTTTAGAGCCTGAATTCCATGTTCTCATTTATATTACAGTATCTGTCTACATAAAGAACTGAGTTTGGAAATAGACCATCTGAGTTAAGAGTCTGACTTTCACCATTTACACTCTGTGTAGACTTGGATATTTCACTCTTTTATTTTTGTTTAGTTCTTTTCAGTCATGTCTGACTCTTCGTGATCCCTTTTTTGAAGGATTTTCTTGGCAAAGATACTGGAGTGGCTTGACATTTCCTTCTCCTGCTCATTTTAGAGATGAGGAAACTGAGGCAAGCAGGGTTAAGTGACTTGTCCAGGATTACACAGCTAGTAAATATCTGAGGTTGGATTTGAACTCAATTCCTCTTAATTCCAGGCCTGGTGCTTTATCACCTTACTCCCCTTTACTGTTTTTTTTCATGGCCTTCAGTTTCTTAGTTTGAAAAACTAGGGGGGTTGAACTCAATAATCTCTATGATCCTCTTCACCTTCAGCTTCAATCCAACAGATTAAAGCATCCATTTTAAATTATTCAATGTGTTCTTGGGCCAATTCATTAAAATTAATCATGTATTTAGTTAGAACTAATTAGGGATATGAGTCAGACTTGGAAGAAGGAAACCCGAAAAACAACAAAACAGAAATTTCCACAGAATCAGGCTGCCTTTGATGACAAGTGAAAAAAGCCAGGGATCCTCTGTGCATCTGCAAACTTCCTAAGGTTAGCAGGAAATGTTTCTTTGTTGCTGCCATGAGTACTATTTATTTAAACAATAATTTGTGTTCTACAAATGCTACCCTCTCTTTCTCCCTACTTCCATATTCCTATCTTCAGATTTCAAACAGAAACCCAATTACTCAGTGCTTGTTTTTTTTTCCAAATCTTCACACCAGCTAATTATGTTTAGATAGTAAAAACAGAAGCTAATGATGCATTCACTAAAACATACCTGAAGCTAAGTCTTCAGCATGTTTCTGAGATTTCATTGTCTCTTTCTCACCTCAAGAGCATAAAACTTAAGCAGGCTTTGATCATCATTCTTTGTCCTACTGGGAAGGAGGAATTAAATCGTCACCTCCTGTGGGCTTTTTCTTCTCTTCAAGCCCTTTACCAGATTGCAAGTATCCATTACCCAGAATGTACTCTGTGTTTCTCCCCTCCAAGAAACCAGGTTGGAGATTGTCTTCAAAGGAATAGGCAATTATTTAATGCTTATTATGCATCAGGTGGAGATACTATCTGAAAAGAAAGCAGTTCTTAGCCTCAAGGAGCTTATAGTCTTCTGTAGAGGAAAACAACAAATACAATTAAATTGAAAATATATACAGAGTAAGTCATTCCCTCCCATCTGGACTGTATCAATCATTCATAATTGGTTTTTCAGCCTCTAGTCTCTCCTCTCACCCCTTTCTGTTCTATCTTCCACACAGCTGCAAATGTGATAATCCCAAATCACCAGTCTGACTAACTACCCTGATCCTAAAATTTCACTGGCTCCAAGTTGCCTTAAGGATAAAATACAAACTCCTTTAGCATTTAAAAGCCAACTATAATCTGGCTCTTGCCAACCATACCAAATTTATGACCCATTATTCCCTTTCACACACTCTATGCTCCGGCCAAATTGGCTTTATTGATGTTCCTCATACAAGACATTTTATCTCCATGTTCAATGCCTTTGCCCAGCTTCTCACCCAGGCCTATAATGCCTTCCCTCCTCCCTTCTGTTTCTCTAGATTCCTTCACAGTTAAAATTCAAGGTGACCTTCTAAACTAGAGCAGTTCTGATCCTCCCCCCAGAAATTACTTTGAATTTACTTTCTATATATTTTGGTGTTCATTTATATTTGCACAATCAGTTTCTTTCATTAGATTTTATAGACCTTGAGGGAAGGGACCATCCCTAGTACCTAGTAGAAGGCTTAGAACTCAAAGAGGGTTAAGAAAAGAAATGTCTTTTCAACCACTGGTTAGATTAATATGAAGTAATCAGAGTAGGGAAGTACTAAAAGTTGGAGTAGAAGTGATCAGGAATCAGAAAAACCATTGTGGAAATATTGGTGGGGCTGAGCTTTCAGTGTAGCTAATGATCCCAAGGGACAAAGGAGAGGAAGGAAAGCTTTCCAATCTTGGGTGGGACCTTATGTAAAACCATAGGAATGACTTGGTCAGAAAACTGCAAGGAGGCATATTTTGAGTTGAACTGGGGAAGAAGGGGAAATGATATGAATCAAGTGTGGAAAGCTAGGTGAGAGCCAAATTGAATAGGACTTTAATAGACAGAGGAGTCTGGATTTTATCCTATAGGTAGCTGGGAGTCACTGAGTCTTTTTGAATAGAAGAAAAGCACAATCCACTCTGTGTTTTAGAAATGGCAATTATGGGTGGGATGGACAAGAAAGGAAGGAGACTGGAGACCAATTAGAATATTGCAATAGTATAGAGGAGAAACAGCAAAGTTAATAAATTGGTGGCCATGTACACAGAGAGCCAGGGTGAGGTGATAGAACCCGTGAAATTTGAGAATAATTAAAAATAGGGATGAAAGAAAAGGATTCCAAGATGTGACCCTTGGTGACTGAAAATATGTGTCCCAAAAGTCTTAGTGCAGTTTTAAGCTTTTAAAGCCTAATTAATGCTTTTTGACTACTGACTGATTTCTTTCCAGATTGCTCTCATAGCTTCTCCCCCATCCCTTTTCAGCTACCTATTATGTTTTGTCTTTTGTCATCAGGATGTAAACTTGAACATTTTTCTACAATAACAGTGATATTGTAAAAGAAACCACATTTGAAACACTTAGAAACTCTGATAAACATAAGGATGGTCCACAATTCTAGAGAAACTCCTGCTGAGTCATGCTATCCACCTCCAGATGGAAAGCTGAGGGACTCAGACTAGGGAGTGAGGTATTTCCCCCTCCTTCCCACCCTGCCTGTGCTAATGTAGGTATTTGTTTTGCTTGATAATACATTTGTAATAAGTTTTGTTTTTCTTGCTTTCTCAGTGGGGGAGAAAATTTGGAGCTGAAAATTAAACTGGATTTAAAAAATTATGAAACAACTTTTAAAAGATAATAAAAACTTTTTTCAATATACAGATTATTATATCTGTATTCTCAATAGTTAGCACAGTACCCAGCATATAGCAAATGCTTATTGACTTACTGTCTGACCTCTTCATAAAACATTTCCTAATATCCTCCTAAAATCCTTCCAGGCCCTCTGACCTCTGCTACCTACTTGCTCATTTTCTTATGTGTATTATACTTATTAAGATATAAGTTGCTTTTTTCCCCAACTAGATCATATCTCTACAATGGCTCCATTGGGCCACTTTTCAGGACTGTATCCCCAACACTTAGCACTGTGCCTTTTACCTAGTTATGTTTAATAGATTTTTATTTAAATTGCATAGCTTTCTAACAATCAGAGCTGTCCAACAATAAAACCAGCTGATTCATTAGTTAATGGAAGTATTCAAATAGATATTCCCTCCCAAATCTTATTGGGATGCTTCCTTTATCTGTCATTACTAGTGCTATAATTATCATTATTATCATTATCCCCATTTTACAGATCTAAGGGATAATAGATTCAGAGCTAACCATAGGGGCCATCAAGTTCAATCTCTTCATTTTACAGATGAAGGAACTGAGGCTCAAATTATTTCAATGACTTACCCAAGGTCACACAACTAGTACATAACAGAATTGGTATCTGAACAAAGCTGGCTCAGTGGATAAAGTGCTAGTACTGGAGTCAAAAGGATTGGGTTCAATCCTGGCCTCTGTCTCAGGCTCCTCAACTGTAAAATGGGGATAATGATAGCATCTACCTTCCAGGGTTATTGTGAGGATCGAATGAAATTAATCATATTTGTAAAGCATCTAGAAAAGAGCCTGGTACATAGCAGGAACTTAATAAAAACTTGTTTTCTTCCTTCTTTTAACTCCCATGTCAAGTGCAATTGGGATGGGGAACATCATCAGTAACCCTGAAGGGCAGAAAAAGTGGCAAAAGGGCAATGGAAGGGGGCAAGATGATACAGTGAATAGAGCACTGGCACTGGAGACCTGAGAATTCATGTACCTGCTCAAACACTTAACTCTGTTTACCTCAGTTTCTCCATTTGTAAAATGAGCTGGAGAAGGAAATGGCAAACCATTCTAGTATCTTTGCCAGGAAAATCCTAAATGGGCTAACAAAGAGTCAGACATAACTCAAATGACAGAACAATAAAATATATGTGTTTAGATGAATATAGAATCTCAGAGCTGGAAGGGATTCTTTTACTTTATTGAATCCACTTGTTTCTTATATAGATGATGAAACTTAGAGGGGATAAGGAAAGGGGATAAAGGAAGAAAATAAACATTTTTATAGCACCTGCTATGTACCAAACACAGGCAGGTAGGTGCACAGTAAATAGAGCCGTAGTCTTGGATTTAGGAAGACTTGAGTTCAAATATGGCCTTAGCCACTAATTAGTTAGGCAAATCACTTACTTCCTTCAGTTTGCCTCAGTTTCCTCATTTGTGAAAATGAGTGGAAAAGGAAATAGCAAACTAGAGAGTCTTTGCCAAGAAAACCCCAAATGGGGTCACAAAGTGTCAGACATGATTCAAATGGCTGAACCCAAATGTACCAGACACTGTGCTAAGCACAACCACCTGGCTGCCTTTGGATAAATGATGTGTCTAACGTTTTTAGCTGATGAATAGAGGAGCTGGTTTCTACTACTGGTTCATTATTTTAATGATGCACTCTATGAGTCTTGAGTTTTTGTTTGCCACTGGACTCAGACTACCTCCCTGAATTAGGGTGCCCCTAAGACACAGGCCTGGGATTATTATTCTGTAATAGGTGCAGGACCTGAACATTGTGGGTGAGCTTGAGCAGAGATATATTTATGCTTCATACCTCTTACACAATGGCAATGAAACTTAATGTGTCTAATTGTGACAGGGATAAACATAGAGATGTCTCTTTGCCTCTCTGAAGAGAGACAAGGCTTCAATGCTAATGACTTCCCTTGGGAAAAAGGAGAGAAAGCTGTTGCATATTAGGACTGGGGAGGAGGTGGTGAGAAATGCAGGAAGGAGAAGAGCAATAATTAAAAGAAGGAAGAGTTTTGTTCATAAGAAAACGGGAACTAACCAGAGAGAAAGGGAGAGTTCTTAGGAAGCTGAAACTGCTCATCTCCAAACAAGAGTCAAAGGTTATTCAACATCTCAGAGATTCGGACAGAAAAGCACTAAACATTGGGCAGGAATTACAGGCCAGAAGACAATAGGTAACTGTCTGATCCTTGTAGTTTAACAATCACTAGGCAGGATGCCTGAGCTAAAAAAAATAACCCACCTATCAGGGGGCCTGAATTTCTAACATAGGGTTATCAATTTCATAAATGCAAGAGAGGGGAAACAGAGCTACATAGCAGTTCAAAAAGGAATTTTAGTGACTTAGAAATGAGGAATCAACAATCACTTATTAAGCACCTACTCTGTAACAAGCACTGTGCCAGGTGCTAGGAATATAAAGACAAAAAAAATTTTTAAATTATCAATTAAAAAAAATTAAATCTGACCCCAAGAAGACTAACTTCAATCTGAGGCTCTGTGCCCTGACTATTAGTAATTACTATTACTATTATTATTGTCCTAGATGAAGGGAGATCTAGGAGCCAAGGGGAGCTGCCTGTATTTTTTCCCTATTTCATCTTTATCCTTGAAGACATTTTGAAGGGAAGCATCCAATGTGAAGAATGGACTCACTGTCTTCACCATCCCCAATACCAATTGCTGACTAAGTGTCATCACTGGGCTGGTAAGCATGAGACTAAGGATTAGTCGTTTCTAAATCTCCAGTTCAGTTCCCACTGCCATTATCCAAGGGAGCCATTATCCAAGGGAGCACCCCTTATGGAGAAGGGGCTTCCCATTTCCAGCAACTGCTACCCGCAGGTTAGTTAAAATAGCCCCTCTGAAGAAGGCACCTGTGGGACAGATAGGACAGATGGGCATGTGCCAGGCAAGTCAATCCCCTACCAGCAGGATCTCACCCCTCACCACTTAGATTACAATGAAGAAAAATCTCAGGACTTTGAGCCCAAGAATAGCAACTTCCAAGCCACTGGTCCTGATTCCAGTCCAGCCTTGGAGCCATCATCTAAGGAAGTAGTCCTTGGGGAGACACAAACTGACAAGTGATTCTATAGGTGCTATAGAACACTTGCCTCTTCAGCCCCCTGAGGAACTATGGAAATAATATAGGAAGTTACTAAATAGTCTCCTCAGACAATGAAGACTTGGAAAAGAAAATTCTCATGGCCAAAATCCTTGGCACTTTCAAATGGTTCAATATCACAGATAGATTTTTATTAGTGAAAATGGCAGGAACTGCCTTTACTTTTATATTTACATTCCCAATACTTAGCACAATTCTTTCTATAAAAGTATTTAATAAATGTTTTTATTCATTAAAAATAAATTCAGTTATTCAATTATCTTGCTCGCTTTGAAAAAATATTAAAGCAAACCCTTAAAATTGTACTGCTTTTCTGGCACAACTAGCTTTTCCCTCCTTAGCTTACTACACAAATACTGGCAGTATCTTTTCATCAAATCCTCCTGATCACTGATCAGGGATGCTGTCGAGATGATTTTTTCTCACATTGGATACATTGTCTAAGAAGACTCTTCCAGCTCTGAGATTCTATGATTCTATGAACTTGTAGATTTTTGGCATATGTATAGAAGATATCTTGTTGGATTAGAGAGCTTTTGAGGAGACATTGCCTTTTTCTAAATAAAATCATTTTTGTAGGCAACAAACAAGTACAATAGGATCTCATTCTCTGAATCTTCAGTCAACATATTAATGGTAAAGATTTTATCTACTGTGGCATATTCTCCTGTCCTCCTTAATACCCAGATATGCTTAATGCAGTTGCAAATTATTCTAATGAAAAATACTACATGGATAGAGAAGTAGACACCTAGATCAGTAGTCATTGATGTTCTCTCAGATTTAAAAAAAATAAAAATAATTTATGATATTTTCTCATTTAAATAATTTCCTTTTATTTATTTCCTTATATTATTATTATTTATATCATCCTTGAGAATGAATTCCTCAATGCCATTAGAATCACATCACCTCCGGCATGGACCTGCTCTGTCTATATTTAGTATAGCCCAACTGTTTTCTCCAACCTGATTTTTTTCAAAGCTGTTTCTACTTCCTGAAGAACTATATCTGGGACAGTAATTTTATAGTCTTCTGTAGGGAAAAGAAGGACAGGAAATAAGCATTAATTAAGTAATAAATACTATATGCCAGGTACTGTGCTAAAGACTTTAAAAATATTATCTCATTTAATTCTCACATCAATCCTATGAAGCAGGTTCTTTTATTATCCCCATTCTACAGATGAGAAAACTAGGACTGGAAGATGTTAAGTAATTTGCCGGGTGTCACAGAGCTGGTAAGTGAGGTTTAAACTCAAGAATTCCTGATTCCTGGTCCACTACATCTCCTGTCCTGCCTGCCTAACAGTCTTGAATGGCTCCACTGTCCTTCACAGTGAAAAAGTTAATTGCAAAAAACTTTCTAGCTGTTTTCCATATTTCCTCCATCTGTTTTCCTACTTTCACTTTCATTCTTAAATATCCTTGGTTGACTTCATGTAATTGAATATTTTTGGAGCTTTCTTTTAACTAGTTGTCCTTTCTTTGCTTTTTTTTTTGAGACCAAAAGTTTTATGATCTTGCATTATTTTCTAAAAAAGCTTATATTTGCTACCAGTGTATCAATGTACCAGTGTTGCCCTTAGCTATATAACTCTATATCTGGTAAGCATATCAACTGTGATATGATTGAGGAAATATTTAGATTATTTTGATCTCCATGTAATGGTTCTTCCTTGCGATAATTGTTATTCCATACAATTAAAACATCTTAAATCTTTCTTATAAAAATAAGTAATTGGAGAAAAAGGTGGGGGATAAATAGAAGAGAGGATATTTACATCAATTATAATAATTTTGTATAAAATTTAGCTGTTATAAATAAATTATTTCTGTAAAATTGAAAATAATCATATTTGTTGCACCTCTACTTCAGTGGGCCAATTTTCACGTAGGTGCTTAGTCCACCCTAAAGTCTTAACAATAATATCAATTGCTATTAATGACTTGCTGTCCTTAATTTCTCATCCCAATCCCTTTCTACTACCTTATTATTAGGAAATTCTTTCTCACTTTCAATTCAATACAATTCAACAGAAGTACACTGAATTTCTACTTCCTGCTAGACATTCCATTACATGCCAGAGCTATGAAGATGGAAAATTACATTGTCTGTGCCCTCATGGAGTTTACAGGTTACTAAGGTGGATACATAGACAAATTAAGACAACACAGAAAGGGTCCAGACAAAATAAAATGATCCAGGAAAATTTCAGGATGGAGAAAAACATAGTTATTTTTAAAATGTCATGTAAGAGGGGAAACCTGAGCTGTACTTTAAAGGGAAAAAATGATTTTTAAAGGCCAGATAAAAAAAAGTACATTACAATCTCAGAGATGGACTGTAAGCTTTCATGTCAGCAAAAGAGAGCAGAATAAGATTTGGATTGGGAAATAGCTAGCAGTCTAATTTGGTTATGATCTAACATATATGAGGGGGATTTATATGAAGTGAGGCAATAAAGATAGGTTGAAGCTTTAAATGCTTGCCTGTCTAAACAGTTTGCATTTTATTCCACAGACAATAGAGTCACTGGAGATAGTTGAGCAGTGGAGTGACCTGCATTCATCAGACCTTTGCATTATGGAAATAATTTTGACAAATGTGTTCAGGATGGATTGGAGAAAGAATAAACTAGGGGAAGGGGAATGACTTGGGAGGTTATTGTGAGTCCTAACAGCAGATGATGAAAACCTGAACCAGGGTTATAAAAGATAAGCTTGAGAATGTGATAGATATGAGAGACATTTTAAATATAGAACAGGCAGGGCTTTGTAAGTAATTGGATATGGGGACTGAGGAAGAGGGAAAAAGCAGAGGAGCCCAAGGTTTTAAACCTGAGTGACTGAGATGATAGACACAAAGCCCAGAAAAAAAAAAAAATAATGGATGTCAGAATAAGGATTTACAAATTCTCAACAAGCTGCTCTTACAGATCACATTTAATAAAATGGAACCAAATAGAAATAAAGACAAATTCTAAAAGAGATTTTTTAAAAAACGAAAAAAAAAACAAGCAAACAGAAAATATGGGGAAAGCAGAAGGATTCATCTGGAAAAAAATAGAATGGAGTAATTTTAATGGACTGCCACTTCAATATGAGTCAACAATACAATATGGTAGCTAAAAAAGCTAAAGCTTAAGACTTCATTACTGTTGAGAACAAGAAAATGATAGTTTCACTGTTTTCTGTCCTAGACTGATCACATCAGGGTTAGGTTTTTTTGTTTTTGTTATTCAGTTCTAAAAGTCACTGTATAGGATCCTGACTAGCTAGAGCAGTGAATCTCAAACTTTTGGACTAAGGACCATTTTATGTAATTAAAGAAACTTGAGTACCCCAAAGAGTTGTTTTTTTTAACGGTATTTATTTATTTATTTATTTTTATTTTTTTTTTTTTATTAAAGCTTTTTATTTGCATAACATATGTATGGGTAGTTCCTCAACATTGATCCTTACAAAGCTTTCCGCTACAAATCCTCCCCCTAGTCCTCTCCCCTCCCCTAGATGGCAGGAAGTCCACTACATGTTAATTATATTAAAATACTGGACAAGTCAAATATATGTATACATATTTCCATACTTATCTTGCTGTGCAAGAACAATCATATCTACATGAACAAAAAATATCTGAGAAAGGAAACCCAATGCAAGCAAACCTCAATAGAGAGCATGAAAATGTTATGTTGTGGTCCACATTTCACATCCCTCTCTCTGGGTGTATATGGTTTTCTTCAGTAAACAATTGGAAGTGGTTTGATACATTTCATTGTTGCAGAGAGCCATGTCCATCAGAATTGATCATCATGTAATATTGTTGTTACTGTGTATAATGATCTCTTGGTTCTGCTTGTTTCACTCAGCATCAGTCCATGCAAGTCTCTCCAGGCCTCTCTGAAATCATCCTGCTGGTCGTTTCTTACAGAACAATAATATTCCATAACATTCATATACCATAGTTTATTCAGCCATTCTCCAACTGATGGGCATACATTCAGTTTCCAGTTTCTAGCCACTACAAAAAGGGCTGCCACAAACATTCTTGAACATGTGGGGCCCTTTCCTTCTTTTATGATTTTTTTGGGATATAGGCCCAATAGAAACACTGCTGGGTCAAAGGGTATGCACAGTTTGATAACTTTTTGAGCATAGCTCCAAATTGCTCTCCAGAATGGCTGGATCCGTTCACAGTTCCACCAACAATGTATTAGTGTCCCAGTTTTCCCACATTACCTCCAACATTCATCCTTATCTTTTCCTGTCATTTTAGCCAATCTGACAGGTGTGTAGTAGTACCTCAGAGTTGTCTTAATTTGCATTTCTCTGATCAATAGTGATTTGGAGCAACTTTTCATATGACTAGAAATGGTTTTAATTTCATCATCTGAAAATTGTCTGTTCATATCCTTTGACCATTTATCAATTGGAGAATGGCTTGAATTCTTATAAATATGAGACAATTCTCTATATATCTTAGAGATGAGACCTTTATCAGAACCCTTAAATGTAAAGATGATTTCCCAATTTATTGCTTCCCTCCTAATCTTGTCTGCATTAGTTTTGTTTGTACAGAAACTTTTTAGCTTAATATAATTAAAATTATCTATCCGGTGTTCAATTAAGAGTTCCAGATCTTCTTTGGACATGAATTTATTCCATCTCCACAGGTCTGAGAGGTAAACTATACTATGTTCCTCTAATTTGCTTACAATATCACTCCCAAAGAGGTTTTTTTTTTTTTATGTGGGTTGTATAAATAACATATTAGAATTGTTATACAATTATTTTCACCTTAATGAACCCCTGGAAGGACCTTGGGAATCCCTTGGGGCCCTTAGAGCACACTTTGAAAAAACTAAGAGCTAGAGCAAGTCTAAGGCAACCATTATGGTCAAAGGACTAGATGTCTTTCCAGCCAGAAATTGTTGAAGGAACTGGGACTCTTTAGGTTAGAAAAGAAAAGATTCAGGTGAATTATATGTAGCGCATATGTGTAGGAATATATAGGAAATTATATGCAAGAATTATATGTGGAAGAAGCATTAATTTTTTTTCTTTTTGGCCCCAGATGGCAGAACTATAAGTAAAGGTCAAAATTACAGAAAGGAGCATTTAGGCTCCATGTAAGGAATAATTTTCTAAAACTTAGAAATATCCAAAAGTAGAATTGTTGACCTCAGAAGGTAATGTGTGGATTCCTTCTCATGGGAAGTCTTTGAACAAAAATTGATTGACCAATAGTTGGTTATATTAGAGAAGGTAGGTTGGACTTTTAGAATTTCTTCCATACTATGTGGTACCATTAATTGGAATGGGGAATTTGAAAGGAAGACTCAGTTTATTAGGAAAGATGACAAGTTCCAATTTGATATTTGAGTCTAAGAAGGAAAACTACAGCAAGCAATTAGAGATAAATTACTGGAGCTTAAGGAAAATATAGATCATTGATCCAAGAAAATATACATTGAACAGATATTTGCCTCCTTCTAATTTCCCTTCTTTGCTTTTCATTTCACCATTAACTATAGTATAAGCCCTTCCCCTATTTCAAAATACATTTAAAAATATTGTCTATGAAATTAACTCCTTAGAACTAAAATATTTGTTGGAGAAGAACATAGCAATGCTTTCTCTAACCAGTTCATTGATTTCTAGAAGAGAGGAGTCCCATAGGAGAAATAAAATATTTAGTGAGGACACTATCCTTTCCCCAGGGATCTCATTTTTCCTTAGAATAACTATGGGAAATAGTAGCTATTATTAGTTTAATTTTGCAAATTAGAAACCTGAGACAGAGGTCAAATGACTTACCTAGATACACAGCTATTTAATTACTGAAGTTAGATTTAAACTTAGGCTTTTCTAACTCCAAGTACACTGCTTTGTCCACCACGTTACCTGGCTGCTCTAATTATAATAACATCATAATTATATCATAATTATAATGATATAGTGCTTAACTCCACAAGGTCATCAGGAATGCATTTTGTAAAGACTTTAAAGATGATATTGAAAAGTGAATTATTATTATCATTTCTTTTGAGTAACCTTGTACATATTGATGTCATGAAAAAAGTAGGTAGTAGGAAAAATAAGAAGGGAAAGAGAAAGCTACTAAAATGGATCTTTGGAAAACCTATTCCATCTAAACATTCCTAATTTGCTATTACTTCCGCCCATTCTGGCTAAAAGATTGAAAGGTAAAGAAAGGACTCTGTTGCCCCATAAATAGCACCTTTGAAAATTCAGTTTTCAAATACCACAAATATTTCTTGGCCTAGTACTAATGGCCAAATTCAGAATGGTTGATATCAATGAAATTTAGACTTTGTCGCTCTCTCCTGAGACAAGAAAAGATGATTTGTGACCATTCCTTCCATTCTCTTGATGTGTTAAATATTTGCAGTTGGTCAGTATTGGATGGTAGGCTTAGAAAGCTATATTTAACTTGCTCTGTAGCAACCCTGACTGAAATAAAGTTGCTGCTGACCTTACCCCATGCCTTACCCCACTAACTTTCTCCTGCCAAGTTCTTTCATCTGCAATCCAACATGTGATTTCTGACCTCATGCACAAAGCAGATATGCGTAAAGCAATAATGGTCATATTGATGAAACCATGTTATCCCTCTGCTTACAACCCTTGTTAAGCTCTGTTTAAATGCATATGAGAAGATCTCCACTGTTAAGTATCTCAGCACAACTTCAACAATAACTGTCTACATGGAAGCCAGTGCAATGTGACAGAAAGCTTCAGGGGACTTGGTTTGGACTCCCACACAATTCTGTCACTGCCTGAATGACCTTGGGCCAATTATCTAATCTCTAAGAGTTTGAATTTGCTCATTTGTAAAATGAAAGGGTGGAATCAATGACCCCTTAAGGTCTCTTTCAGCACTAAATCTATGATCCTTAATTTCCTCATCAACAAAGTAAAAATAAAAAGGTTCATTAGTAACTACCTCAAAATTGTGATATTCAAGTAAAGGCTTTATAAATCTTAAAACTATATATACAAATAAATATATTTAATTAAATAAATATCTTTATAAATGCCATTTATTAATGTGGTTATTATTCTTTGACCTATGATCCTAAATGTGTGTTAGGCAGAGTAATAGGATGATTATAACAAAGTCACCAAAATCTTATAATAGCACTGTGGATAAAAAAATTGGCCTCAGGTACTGGTCTCTGGTTAAGGACTCCTGAAGGCCTCTAGCACTTTGGGTTGACTTTCCATGTGGCATTGCAAGTACCACAAAATGAGAATTCATGGATTGGCTGCAATCTGCATAGGTGGAAAAAAATGTTCTCATTAGTGACATCTTAGCTCCATTGAGGTACTAATGTTAAAATTAACAACAACAAAATTGATAAGTTCTTTGAGAAAGAAAGATAATAGATTGGATACTCTGGTGCCTTGGATACCCTATCACCACCACCACCACCACCATCAATAACAGCACTACCAACAATAATAATAACATCTATTTAATGTTTCATACTTTACTAGATGCACTATGTGTTGGAAATGTTATAGGTGAAAGATCATATAGATTGTCATCTAATTTTATGTTCTCTGAAGAAAAAGAAATTGATGGTGGAAGGGAAGGTGGGTCTGAATAACTGTTTTGCTGATGTTGCCCAGCAATGGAGATAAAACATTTTCAGCACTTAGTCTACAGAATTGGTAATGCACATATGTAGGCAATTAAGAGTTAATTAGGTTTGCAAAATCAACCAATTGTCCTTGCAGTATTTGCCATATTTAAGGGTTAGCCTTGACATACTAGCACTTAGGAGGCTGATTCCTCCTAAGAACTTTGCCTGTAGTTAGGGTAAATTGCACCCTGATGAATGATGGGGATGTGCTAGAAACATCGAGTTTTTTCATAAAAAGAAAATCTGGCATTCTTTTTCACAATTATGTTTATGGAATCAAATATATTCATATACAGATAAGCATAAGTATTCCAAGTATTATTGACCCACTTAAGTTGGATAGAAAGGTAGAACAAGAATAGAAATACAACATTCAAGTACCACTAAGTGCACACTATCAATAACCACTACTTAATATAATCTTGCTTTCCTCACCATGTTCAAGAAGAATATCTTGTTTAATTCATCCTATTTATTTATAACTCCAAATAACTCTATTATAATGTGATTGAAAGAACATTAACTTTGAGCCCAGTGAGGTAGACCCACATACAATCTCAAGTTCTTTTGCTCACCAAACTCTATTTGCCAGTCTCTTAGAGTCTGTGTGACAGGACCATAAGATTCAGTTCTGAGATAGTGATTGCCTTTGGAAGTAGTGTGGTCACTGAATATTGGTGCACTGTTACTCATTCCTTGTTGGTTATAGCTTTTTGCATAGATAAAACATTTTGGAAAGAGCTCACAAAACTGACTTAGAAATATGATATAGAGTGATGAGAAAGTTGAACTATCCAGAGACTTTTTCTCTGCTAAAAGTAGAAAAGTTGGTCAGTCATTAATTTGCCTTAATGATAATTCCATTATTAAAATAATAGAGGAAGTAATGAGAAAAGTTGCTATTCTGAACTTGATTCAAACCAATATAGAAGAACTGCATACTGAAATAGAAATTATGGGTACATCAGAAGGAGCTAACCACTCCATCTTATAGCCTATGACAAAATAGGAGATTGAAAGCTGCATATAGACTTAAATAAATCTTAGATTTAGCAAAGGAATATTCCAAAAAATTCAGAATTTTAAAGTAAGAAATTATGTTATAGAAAATATACCTATAAAAATTTATAATTGTATGTGTGTGTGTTTGTGAGATAAGAGACAGAGACAGAGACAGAGACAGAGAGAAAGAGACAGACAAGCAGAAACAGAGAGAGAGAGGACAGAGACTACTATTATCATTGGTAACCTTAGAAAAACAAGTTTCAGGGGCAGCTAGGTGGCGCAGTGGATAGAGCACCAGCCCTGAAGTCAGGAGGACCTGAGTTCAAATCTGGTCTCAGACACTTAACACTTCCTAGCTGTGTGACCCTGGGCAAGTCACTTAACCTCAATTGCCTCAGC
This sequence comes from Myrmecobius fasciatus, assembly GCA_023553655.1. Classification (NCBI taxonomy): domain Eukaryota; kingdom Metazoa; phylum Chordata; class Mammalia; order Dasyuromorphia; family Myrmecobiidae; genus Myrmecobius; species Myrmecobius fasciatus. The sequence goes on along the minus strand of JAJPUD010003626.1, from coordinate 161,010 downwards.
AAAAAAAAAAAAAATAAGTAAGAAAAACAAATTTCAGTTGAGTGATGTCACAAGCCATATTACAAAGGATTGAAGAGTGCTTTTTCCAGGAGTTTGGTAGAGAAATCCTTGTGCAGTTTAACACTATTCTTAAGAATGTGAATCTTGGGGGGGCGGAGCCAAGATGGCGGAGTGAAAAGGTGACTCTCTGCTTCCTCCTCCGATCTTCTTTCAAATCAACAATAAAATAAGCCTCTGAACTGATCTTCAAGTCAACAAACTCAGAAATATTTGGACACTGCTTGCCGATATCTCTGAAAAACTTCACATCAGGTTAGTTGGACTCGGACAGAGAGATAAATAGTCGACCCCTGTGTAGGCCCGAAGTGAGGGTGGAATTCAGCTCAGCTCATCGTGGAAGAAATTCCAAACTCCAAACTCCAAATTCCAAACACCTGGAGTTTATCTGAGGCACTCGGGACACTCTGCCCTGATTGGGGGCAGGTGTTCTGGCAGACTTGCCTTGTTTAAGGAGTAATTCGGACTTAGTCCTAGCCCCCACCGGCCCAGCACCTTAAGTTAATTCACCGAAGTGCCCCAGGGCAAAGATCTCCAGCCGCTGTTTCAGCCGCCGTTTTTTTCCCCTACCTTAAAGAGATATCCATGCTGTCTAAAAAAAAAAAAAAATGAAGAAGCAAAAGAGAGCTCTCACCATAGACAGCTTTTATCGAGAAAAAAAAGGGATAACCCCAGATCCTGAGGTTCATTTAGACAAAGTTCCAGAAGAAGTTATTAAAGACCATTACTGGTCCCTTTTTCAAAAGGCCTTTCTGGAAGACTGCATAAAGAACCTCAAAAGTGAGCTGGAGGATAAATGGGAAAATAAACTGAAATCAGTGCAAGAAGGATATGATGCCCTGCAAAAGAGATATGAAAGAGACACCAATTTATTGAAAAATAAAATTAGTGAAGTGGAAAAAGAGTGCAGTGAACAAATTGGCCAGTTACAAAAGGAGCTTAAAAAGGTAACTGAGGAAAACAACACTTTAAAAATAAGAATTGAACAAATGCAAGTGAATGACTCACTAAGACTTGAAGAATCAGTCAAACAAAAACAAAAAAAATGAAAAATTAGAAGAAAATATGAAATATCTCCTAGGAAAAACAACTGACTTGGAAAATAGATCTAGGAGAGACAATCTAAGGATTATTGGACTTCCTGAAAGACATGATGAAAAAAAGAATCTAAACACTATCTTCCAGTAAATCCTGAAAGAAAACGGCCCTGAGATTGTAGAATCAGAAGGCAAAATCACCATTGAAAGAATTCACCGATCACCTCCTAAAAGAGACCCCAAAATTAAAACCCCAAGGAATATCGTGGCTAAATTTCAGGACTATCGCACCAAGGAAAAGATTCTGCTACCAGCTAGAAAGAAACAATTCAAATACCGAGGATCAATAATAAGAATCACACAGGACCTATCAGCCTCCACATTGAAAGATCAAAGGGCCTGGAACCAGATATTCCGAAGGGCAAAGGAACTTGGATTACAGCCAAGAATAACCTATCCAGCCAGAATGAGCATTATCCTCCAGGGAAGAAGATGGTCATTCAATGATATAGGTGAATTTCACCTATTTCTAATGAAAAGATCAGATCTGAACAAAAAATTTGCCTTCCAAACACAGAATTCAAGAGACGCATAAAAAGGTAAAAAAGGAAAGGACTCTTGAGAATTTTATTTCTACTAGGGGGATACTTAAAGTTTGGGGGTATAATTAACTAGATATTACTTTCAAAATATGAAAAAGAGAACTAGAGGGAGAAAGGTTGTCATACTGGGGAAAAGAGGGAAAAAGGGGTAAAAATAAGATCTAAAAAAAGGAGGTAAAAACAAGGTAAAATCTCTTGAAGAGGCAAAGAAAACCTAATATAATTGAGAGAAAGAGGGGAGGGAGATGAGCATTGTGTAAATCTTACTCTCATCAGGTTGGGCTCTAAAAAGTGTATACCAGACCCTTGATTCCACATAGAAACTTGTCTGTTGCCAGAGGGAAGTGGGAGGGAAAGGAGGAAAAGTAAGGTATCAACTAATAGAAGGGAAAATAGAAGAATCAGGGGAAAGGAGTAAAAACAGGGGGAGGGGACCTAAGGGTGGAGTATTGTTTGGGGGAGGGGGTCATCAAAAGCAAAGTACTGAGGAGGGGGGAAGGGAGAAAGGGGAAAAGAAAGGGGAAAACATAACTTGGGTAAATAAGACGGCAGGAAATAAAGAATTTGTTATTCTAACTGTGAATGTGAATGGGATGAACTCTCCCATAAAGCGGAAGCGGATATCAGACTGGATTAAAAACCAGAATCCCACAATATGTTGTCTACAAGAAACACATCTAAAACATAGTGACACATATAGGATGAAGGTAAAAGACTGGAGCAGAAAATATTATGCTTCAGGTGAAGACAAAAAAGCAGGGGTAGCAATCCTTATCTCAGATCAAGTAAAAGCCAAGATAGATCTAATCAAAAGAGATAAGGAAGGAAACTATAATTTATTAAAGGGTACCATAGATAATGTAGCAATATCTATACTAAATATATATGCACCAAGTGCAATAGCATCCAAATTCCTAGGGGAGAAATTAAGAGAGATGCAAGAAGAAATAGACAGCCAAACTATACTAGTGGGGGATCTCAACCTTGCTCTCTCAGAATTAGATAAATCAAACCCCAAAATAAACAAGAAAGAAACTAGGGAGATAAACCAATTGTTAGAAAAGTTAGGTGTGATAGTTCTATGGAGGAAATTAAATGGAGACAGAAAGGAGTTTACTTTTTTCTCAGCAGTCCATGGAACCTATACAAAAATTGACCATGTGTTAGGGCATAAAAACCTCAAAATCAAATGCAGAAAGGCAGAAATAGTAAATGCATCCTTTAGAGATCATGATGCAATAAAAATCACATGCAATATAAGGCCAGGAGAAAATAAACCAAAAGTTAATTGGAAATTAAATAATCTAATCCTGAAGAATGAATGGGTGAAAGAGCAAATCATAGACACAATCAATAATTTCATCCAGGAGAATGACAATAAGGAGACAACATACCAAAATTTGTGGGATACGGCCAAAGCGGTTATAAGGGGCAATTTTATATCTCTAGATGCTTACTTGCATAAAATAGAGAAAGAAAACATCAACGAATTGGGCTTATTATTAAAAAAAACTAGAAAAAGAACAAATTAAAAACCCTCAATTAAATACCAAATTGGAAATTCTAAAAATAAAAGGAGAAATTAATAAAATTGAAAATAAGAAAACTATTGAATTAATAAATAAAACTAAGATTTGGTTCTATGAAAAAACCAACAAAATAGATAAGCCTTTAGTTAATATGATAAGAAAAAGGAAAGAGGAAAATCAAATTGTTAGTCTCAAGAATGATAAGGGAGAACTTTCCTCCAATGAAGAGGAAATTAGAGCAATAATTAGGAGTTACTTTTCCCAACTTTATGCCAGTAAGTTTGATAATCTAAATGAAATGGAGGAATATCTACAAAAATATAGATTGCCTAGGTTAAAAGAAGAGGATATAAATTATTTAAATAGCCCCATATTAGAAAAAGAAATAGAACAAGCTATTAACCAACTCCCTAAGAAAAAATCTCCAGGGCCAGATGGATTTACATGTGAATTCTACCAAACATTCAAAGAACTATTAATTCTAATACTACACAAACTATTTGAGAAAATAGGGACAGAAGGCATACTGCCAAAATCCTTCTATGAGACCAATATGGTGCTGATAGCTAAACCAGGTAGGGTGAAAACATAGAAAGAAAACTATAGACCAATTTCCCTAATGAATATTGATGCAAAAATTTTAAATAAGATATTAGCAATGAGATTACAGAAAGTCATCCCCAGGATAGTACACTATGACCAAATAAGATTTATACCAGGGATGCAGGGCTGGTTCAATATTAGGAAAACTATCAGCATAATTAATTATATTAATAACCAAACTAACAAAAACCATATGATTATCTCAATAGATGCCGGAAAAGCATTTGATAAAATCCAACACCCTTTCCTATTAAAAACACTAGAGAGTATAGGAATAAATGGGCTTTTCCTTAAAATGATCAGTAGCATCTATTTAAAACCATCAGCAAGCATCACATGTAATGGAGACAAACTAAAACCATTCCCAATAAGATCAGGAGTGAAACAAGGCTGCCCACTGTCACCATTACTATTTAATATTGTATTAGAAATGTTAGCTTTATCAATAAGAGAAGAAAAAGAGACAAAAAGAATCAGAGTAGGTAATGAAGAAACCAAATTATCACTCTTTGCAGATGACATGATGGTATACTTAGAGAACCCTAGAGACTCAACTAAAAAACTACTAGAAACAATTCACAACTTTAGCAAAGTGGCAGGATTCAAAATTAATCCACATAAATCATCAGCATTTTTATATATTACCAACAAAGTTCAGCAGCAAGAGATACAAAAAGAAATTCCATTCCAAATAGCAGATGATAGGATAAAATATTTGGGAATCTATCTGCCAAGGAAAAGTCAGAAACTATATGAACTAAACTACAAAACACTTTGCACACAAATAAAATCAGACCTAATCAATTGGAAAAACATTAAGTGCTCATGGGTAGGCAGAGCGAACATAATAAAAATGACAATACTACCCAAACTAATCTACTTATTTAGTGCCATACCAATCAAACCCCTAAGAAATTATTTTACAGATCTAGAAAAAATAGTAGCAAAGTTCATTTGGAAGAACAAAAGGTCAAGGATTTCAAGGGGATTAATGAAAAAAAAAGGCAGATGAAGGTGGCCTTGCTGTACCAGATCTAAAACTATATTATAAAGCAGCAGTCAGCAAAACCGTTTGGTACTGGCTAAGAAATAGAGCAGTCGATCAGTGGCACAGGATAGGTTATCAGGACAATCTAGGCAATAACCTTTACAATCTAGTGTTCGATAAACCCAAAGACCCCAGCTTTTGGGATAAATATTCACTATTCGGCAAAAACTGCTGGGAAAATTGGAAACTAGGGTGGAAGAAATTAGGGCTTGACCCATACCTAACACCACATACCAAGATAAGTTCTAAATGGGTGCATGATCTAGATATAAAGAGGGACTTTGTAAGCAAGTTAGAGGAATGTAATATAGTTTATCTCTCAGACCTGTGGAGATGGAATAAATTTATGTCCAAAGAATATCTGGAACTCCTAATTGAACACCAGATGGATAATTTTGATTATATTAAGTTAAAAAGTTTCTGTACAAATAAAACTAATGCAGACAAGATTAGGAGGGAAGCATCAAATTGGGAAATCATCTTTACATTTAAGGGTTCTGATAAAGGTCTCATTTCTAAGATATATAGAGAATTGTCTCATATTTATAAGAATTCAAGCCACTCTTCAATAGATAAGTGGTCAAGGGATATGAACAGACAATTTTCAGATGATGAAATTAAAACCATCTCTAGTCATATGAAAAGTTGCTCCAAATCACTATTGATCAGAGAAATGCAAATTAAGACAACTCTGAGATACCACTACACACCTGTCAGATTGGCTAAAATGACAGGAAAAGTTAACGATGAATGTTGGAGGGGATGTGGGAAAACTGGGACGCTAATACATTGTTGGTGGAACTGTGAACGGATCCAACCATTCTGGAGAGCAATTTGGAGCTATGCTCAAAAAGTTGTCAAACTGTGCATACCCTTTGACCCAGCAGTGTTTCTACTGGGTCTATATCCCAAAGAGATCTTAGAGGAGGGAAAGGGACCCACATGTGCAAGAATGTTTGTGGCAGCCCTTGTTGTAGTGGCTAGAAACTGGAAACTGAAGGGATGCCCATCAATTGGAGAGTGGCTGAATAAATTATGGTATATGAATGTTATGGAATATTATTGCTCTGTAAGAAACGACCAGCAGGACGATTTCAGAGAGGCCTGGAGAAACTTCAAGAAACTGAGCCGAAGGAAAACAGCAGAAACCAGGAGATCATCATACACACCAACAACAGTATTACATGATGATCAATTCTGATGGACATGGCTCTCTGCAACAAAGAATTGTCTCAAACCAGTTCCAATTGTTCACTGAAGAAAACCATATACACCCAGAGAGAGGGATATGAAATATGGACCATAACATAACATTTTCATTATCTCTATTGATATTTGCTTGCATTGTGTTGCCTTTCTCTGATTTTCTTTTTTTTTTCTTGTAGATAGGATTTTTCTTGCATAACTTATCAAATATTTCAACATTATTAACATGTAGTGGACTTCCTGCCATCTAGGGGAGGGGAGGGGACTGGGGGGTAAAATTTGTAATGGAAAGCTTTGTAAAGAT
>JAJPUD010003626.1:108938-149192 GCA_023553655.1 Myrmecobius fasciatus | reverse complement strand
ACAGGGATGCAGGGCTGGTTCAATATTAGGAAAACTATCAGCATAATTAATTATATTAATAACCAAACTAACAAAAACCATATGATTATCTCAATAGATGCCGGAAAAGCATTTGATAAAATCCAACACCCTTTCCTATTAAAAACACTAGAGAGTATAGGAATAAATGGGCTTTTCCTTAAAATGATCAGTAGCATCTATTTAAAACCATCAGCAAGCATCACATGTAATGGAGACAAACTAAAACCATTCCCAATAAGATCAGGAGTGAAACAAGGCTGCCCACTGTCACCATTACTATTTAATATTGTATTAGAAATGTTAGCTTTATCAATAAGAGAAGAAAAAGAGACAAAAAGAATCAGAGTAGGTAATGAAGAAACCAAATTATCACTCTTTGCAGATGACATGATGGTATACTTAGAGAACCCTAGAGACTCAACTAAAAAACTACTAGAAACAATTCACAACTTTAGCAAAGTGGCAGGATTCAAAATTAATCCACATAAATCATCAGCATTTTTATATATTACCAACAAAGTTCAGCAGCAAGAGATACAAAAAGAAATTCCATTCCAAATAGCAGATGATAGGATAAAATATTTGGGAATCTATCTGCCAAGGAAAAGTCAGAAACTATATGAACTAAACTACAAAACACTTTGCACACAAATAAAATCAGACCTAATCAATTGGAAAAACATTAAGTGCTCATGGGTAGGCAGAGCGAACATAATAAAAATGACAATACTACCCAAACTAATCTACTTATTTAGTGCCATACCAATCAAACCCCTAAGAAATTATTTTACAGATCTAGAAAAAATAGTAGCAAAGTTCATTTGGAAGAACAAAAGGTCAAGGATTTCAAGGGGATTAATGAAAAAAAAAGGCAGATGAAGGTGGCCTTGCTGTACCAGATCTAAAACTATATTATAAAGCAGCAGTCAGCAAAACCGTTTGGTACTGGCTAAGAAATAGAGCAGTCGATCAGTGGCACAGGATAGGTTATCAGGACAATCTAGGCAATAACCTTTACAATCTAGTGTTCGATAAACCCAAAGACCCCAGCTTTTGGGATAAATATTCACTATTCGGCAAAAACTGCTGGGAAAATTGGAAACTAGGGTGGAAGAAATTAGGGCTTGACCCATACCTAACACCACATACCAAGATAAGATCTAAATGGGTGCATGATCTAGATATAAAGAGGGACTTTGTAAGCAAGTTAGAGGAATGTAATATAGTTTATCTCTCAGACCTGTGGAGATGGAATAAATTTATGTCCAAAGAATATCTGGAACTCCTAATTGAACACCAGATGGATAATTTTGATTATATTAAGTTAAAAACTTTCTGTACAAATAAAACTAATGCAGACAAGATTAGGAGGGAAGCATCAAATTGGGAAATCATCTTTACATTTAAGGGTTCTGATAAAGGTCTCATTTCTAAGATATATAGAGAATTGTCTCATATTTATAAGAATTCAAGCCACTCTTCAATAGATAAGTGGTCAAGGGATATGAACAGACAATTTTCAGATGATGAAATTAAAACCATCTCTAGTCATATGAAAAGTTGCTCCAAATCACTATTGATCAGAGAAATGCAAATTAAGACAACCCTGAGGTACCACTACACACCTGTCAGATTGGCTAAAATGACAGGAAAAGTTAACGATGAATGTTGGAGGGGATGTGGGAAAACTGGGACGCTAATACATTGTTGGTGGAGCTCTGAACGGATCCAACCATTCTGGAGAGCAATTTGGAGCTATGCTCAAAAAGTTGTCAAACTGTGCATACCCTTTGACCCAGCAGTGTTTCTACTGGGTCTATATCCCAAAGAGATCTTAGAGGAGGGAAAGGGACCCACATGTGCAAGAATGTTTGTGGCAGCCCTTGTTGTAGTGGCTAGAAACTGGAAACTGAAGGGATGCCCATCAATTGGAGAGTGGCTGAATAAATTATGGTATATGAATGTTATGGAATATTATTGCTCTGTAAGAAACGACCAGCAGGACGATTTCAGAGAGGCCTGGAGAGACTTGCATGAACTGATGCTGAGTGAAACGAGCAGAACCAGGAGATCATCATACACACCAACAACAGTATTACATGATGATCAATTCTGATGGACATGGCTCTCTGCAACAAAGAATTGTCTCAAACCAGTTCCAATTGTTCACTGAAGAAAACCATATACACCCAGAGAGAGGGATATGAAATATGGACCATAACATAAGATTTTCATGATCTCTATTGATATTTGCTTGCATTGTGTTGCCTTTCTCTGATTTTCTTTTTTTTTTCTTGTAGATAGGATTTTTCTTGCATAACTTATCAAATATTTCAACATTATTAACATGTAGTGGACTTCCTGCCATCTAGGGGAGAGGAGGGGACTGGGGGGTAAAATTTGTAATGGAAAGCTTTGTAAAGATCAATGCTGGGGAACTACCCATACATATGTTATACAAATAAAAAGCTTTAATAAAAAAATTTTTTAAATGAAAAAAATGAAAAAAAAAAGAATGTGGATCTTCTCTCAGTACTTGCCCTTATTTCAGCTTTTATGTTTGTTTCAAATCTTAGTTCACTATTAACACCTTTGGAGAGTTCCTCCTTTTCTTCTTTATCAGAATCATTTACATTTTTTACCAAGTTAAGATAACAAGCACTTATTAAACTCCCATTATATACCAGGCACTGTGTTTACTCTTGATAGATTTCTTGAGCTGTTCTTTATAGAACTTCTTTATTTCTTCATCTCCTGCAGCAGATGTACAGTTTGTATATTGAGTGATGGTTATTCTATAATCATCATAAGAACTTTTAAGGCAAGATTAATAAGTATCAATAAAGTTATGTTTCAGAATACTTTTGGACATAAGATTAACTCAACTCCTTTATTCATTCCTTTGATCAGAGCCTGTGAATTATCCTTCTGTTTAACTGCAACTATTCTATATCTTATTTTTCAGTTCCATCAAGAATTTCAATGGTATATGCTTTAGTCCTTCAGGTACTATATCTGGCTATTGGATGAAGTGTTCACAGGTAGAGTACCTATAGTTAAATTGCTGTTTCTAGACAACCTAATATCTCTATTGTCCTTAACTCCCTCTATCCCACTTTCTTCTATTTCAACTTTGCCATTATAGCAGACCAAAAGAGGGATAAGAGATATTCTGCATTTGTTCCTGTTTCATGAATTGCGATGGCCAAAGAATCCATTACTTTGTGGCCAGTAGTCTGAGGATGGCCTTCTCTTGACTATCTCTCAAACAACAGATCAGTGATTTTCCTAACACATGCCATTTCACTGCTCAGTAAAACTCAGTGGTTCTCCATCATCCCAAGTACCATATATAAACTTTTTTATTTGACATTTAAAGCTCTCCACAACTTGACTTCATTCTTCCTTTCTAACTAACTAACTAACTAACTAACTAACTAACTAACTATATATATATAAAACATCTTTTTAATTATATATGTATATCATGCACTAAACAGTCAAGCCAAACTGGACATCGTATTATTAATCATGCATGATACTCCATCTATGTCTTTTCATGGACTGTCTCCTACGCCTGGAATTCACTCTCTCTTCAACTCCATCTCTTTAAATCTCTAGTTACCTTCAAAGTCAAGCATTACCTTTTATAATGAAGTTTGTCCTAATGTCCACCCCCACCCCCAGCTGCTATTGCTCTGCCACACAAAAAATTAAATTAGCTCATATTTCTTTTGGATATTTTAAGATATTTCTATATGTTTTCCCTCAATACAGTGTAAAGTATTCAAGGTCAGAAAATTTTATTTTAGTCATTGTATCCCAACTGCCTAAAACAGTACCTGGCACATAGTAGGTCCTTAAGAAACATTGACTCATTAACAAAGGAACCATAACTTCTTCAATCTGATGGGGAAAAAATGTCTTTCTCTGACTTTTTCCTGAGAAAATGAGCCATTTCCAAGGTTAGCATTGCTCATTAGCATTCATAGAAACAGAAGACAGTTCACTAAGGATCCTAAAAGTTTCCACCCGCCTTGAAGCCAATCTAAAGTTATATAAAGAACGTTGGTGCTTAAAAATTAAACATTTGGCTTAAATATTTTAAAATTCCCTGTTTCCCCCCCTGCCTGGCTGTTATATCAGTATTAAAGCTGGAAACAAAGTAGTTTGCAGCACTCAGCATCAGCCCCCAATGCTATCTGATGGCACCAGTGATCTTTCCATTATAAGAGACAACTGCCTCCTAGGACCAAAGCCAACACATTCAGAAACTTTGCTCTGTCTGGTGAAACACAATCCAGCATCTCATATTCAATGTGTATTCAATGTAAATTATTGGCTGTTCTTGGGTTGCTCCAGCACGATACTGTCTTTAACATAGTAGCATTTATATCACACCTTAAGGTAAGAGAAGTTTTTTTTGATCCTCTGTGACAGAGGTGCTATTATTATCTCTATTTTACAAATGGAGAAAACTTGCCTAAAGTCTAATTCCTGTCTGAGTCAGGCAACTAGGTTGTTCAGTGGATGGAGTGCTGGACCTGGAGTCAGAAAAATATCTTCATGAGTTTAAATCCAGCCTCAGACATTTACTAGCTGTTTGATCCTGAGCAGATCATTTAATCCCTTTTGCCTCAGTTCCTTATCTGTAAAATGAGCTGTCCACTGCAGTATTTTTTCCAAAAACAAAAACAAAAGCCAAAAAAGGATGGGATCATGAAGAGGGGAACAAGGCTGAAAACAGCAACAGGATCCAAACTCAGGTCTTCTTGACTCAGAGCTTAACACACTCCATTACATTAAGGAAGAGAGGGCCAACAACAGCCCATCTTTTCAACAAAAAGACCATTAATTCTCTCCATCATGATGGACCATGATTCATGGCTACCTCCTGGTTCCCATCTCTTCCTTTTTATTCTGGTTCTTCCTTGGCCATCTCATCTGGCTGAGTTGATTCCTCCTGTCAGATCTGGTCGGTGCTTGGTTTCCCTTTTTGCTATATTTTCCATAATTTCCATTGCTCCAGATTCCTTCCCCCAGTTTGGCAACTTCTTTTACATTAGTCTGACCTTCCCCTCCATGCTTCTATCTTACCTTACAACAGTGAACCATAGGAAGAGGGGGAACCATAACTTTTGGTAAAACACACAATCCTTCCAAACTTCTCCATCATTCAGAGGCTAAACCAGGAAAACCAGCTTCTATTCATAAAAAAAAAACTATTGGGTAGTGCTCTAATCTTCTCACATCTGTAGGCTTCATTTTCCACTGAAGTCTTACTTTATGCCTTCTCAGAGTCCAGAGAAAATGCAGTAGTCTGGAAGGAACATGAGATTTAAGTGAGATGATCTAGATTTTCCTTAAACATCCAGCCCAACTAAATTTCCTTCTGTAACTAATTTGTATCAACTGGGGCAACTAATTTTAATCTTTCTGGGTTTCCTCATCTGTAATATAAAGGATGACCTAGCTGACTGCTATGGTCCTATCTAGTGTTAAGCCTAAGATGCTGAGTAGCAATAAGTTCTCAAAGGCTATTATAAAAAATCACATATTTGGTCAGTTTCTTTAAAGAAGGAGGGTGTTGGGTACAGGTTTGGCAGTGTCTGAGTGTCTGATAAAAAGTCTAGTGAAGTTTGGAGAGACCTGAGAGGCCTAGAACCTATTATCATTATTATTTTACTAGAGTAATTTATAAAGAATATCAACCAAACCTCGGAGAAAGTATCCCTCACTCCCAGCCTTGGAGAATTTTAATAAATTTAGGGTGATAATTAGATTACAGATTATGCCATGTCAGGAGTGGTTGAAGCAAAATGCCTATTTAACTTGATTGAGGAGAGGAGTGTTGGGAGTGGAAGGAGATGTAAAAGTTCCTTGAAGGAATATATTGTCAGGCTTTTGTCTGTATGCATCCATAGGGCCTTACCTATAAAGAATACTTAATAAATGTTTCTCTGATTGAGTGGGTGGAATAATTGTCTTAAAGTTCTTGAACTTTAATCTGTGAAGGATTAGACTTACTCTGCTTGGCTCTAGGGAAGAGAACATCAATTAAGACAGGGATTGAAACTGTAAAGAGGCAGATTTAAAATTGTATGTGATCCTTGGGAAATGATAATGCTGATTATAATAGGGTTGGCATACTGATGGAAATTGAAGTCTTGGCTCCAGTCTCCAAAAAACACAACATCAAGGAATACAGAAGCCAGCAAAAGGAGAGGAAATTCTGGGCTATCTTATATGTATCATGAAAATCAATTAATTGAACAAATATTTACTAAAGTGCTTACATGTGATAAGAACAGGAAATACAAAGATGAAAACCTACATAATGGCTGCCCTCAATGAATTTAAAAATAAATTTAGGGGTAGGCAGGGGTGCAATATGATGTATACACATGCTGTACTAGGCCTCTGGAAATCTCTGAAAACTGTGACTTTAGAGCTTCTTCTTTTATTGATACTTTTCCTGCATCCAGTGTGAACTGCTTTGGGCAGTATGCATCACACATTAAATCCCTATCTTTATAACACTTTTTTTAGTTGCAGGCTACATAAGAGACATCAATTCAACAGCAAAAGCATCAAATTAATGCTAAAAAAAAACAACATTAACAACAACAGAAAATCAAGTATTAGAATGCTTCTAATTATTTATAAATAATGAATGTCGGCTCCTATACTCCTGAGTTGATGGATGGAGAAGAAACCCCATGGTGAGGATTCCACTTACATAAGGACAGAGAAACTATCCTTTAGCCTATGAATTGATAGATTGAGAAAACTGTCAATCATTCCTCAGCCTACTCTCAGCATGTTCTCAGTATCCAACAGAGAGCTAATATAACCCCAGGAGGGTGCATTCACCTGGGCACCAGCTCTGGGCTGCCCACCCCCTCCACATGGAGTTGGTCCTTCTGGTGATCATCCTCAAAGTACAGCTGCAGCCTCAGCATGTCCTGCCCAGTGGAGCGGGGCCTCTGACACCATCTACTCCCTCGTTCATTTTATTTAGTTTTGTTTATAAGTAGTCCTTATAGGGTGAGAAGATATATCCACCTATTTCTTTATTGGAAAGGAGGGATTATAGCAGTGGAACACATATAAACTGTCAGACTCAATTTTCTTTTTTTCTCTTCCTTTTTTTATTCACTGTTATAGGGATTTGGGGGAATATATTTGGAAGTGAAGGTGATGCAAAAAAGGAAAGAGCTTAATAGATGTGTACACAGACACATGGAAGAGAATAAGCATTTATCTCCATATATTTAAATATATTTTTCAAATGGAACCAGTAAATCAAGGAACCCTTTCTATGCTTCCTTTAAGAATTAATTCTTATTGATAAAATCCTGTTAGCCAAAAGCAAAAGATCTCAAGGGTTATGGGGCACTAACTGGCAGGAAAAGGCAAGGACACACTCCTTCAATCTTTTCAAAGCAGGTCCAATGACAAGAATTGGGAGAGAGGGAAAGATAATTCATTCTTGGTGATGATCTGGAAGAGGGTGAAGGCTTATAGATTATGAGTGCATATACATATATCTGTAATGGTTATAAAAATGGACACAAATACAGATGTAGTTCTAAGGGTAGACAAAGATGTAAATATAGGTATAGATATATTAGAGATGAGAGAGAGAAAAATGAGAGAAACAGAGAGGAAAGACTAAAACAGAGACAAAGGGAAAGAACTTAAGGTCTGCTTTAGCACTCATTTACTATACCACATTTTCTTCTCCTACACTTTTCCTTTATTAAATCTCTGCTTCTTCTCCATCCACACCACCAGCCAAACTTACAGGTACAGACAAACACACACATGTAATACTTTTCCGTCTATAAACCAGGAGACTCAAATGACCACCTCCATTTGTTGAAGAGAGAATATAATTGAGAGCATTCTGGGCTTAAAATCAGAAGACAAAGGTAGGTACAAATGTTGGCTAGATGGATGGATGGGTGATTCTAAGCAACTTAACTTCTACCCTCTGAATTTCAATTCCTTCATTTGTAAAATAGGTACATTCTGAGGCTACACTATCTACTTTATAGGGTCATGAACAGAATGCAAGTGCAAGTTAACATTTTTATTTTTTGCCCTGAACTCCAGGGTCAACCCTAACCATCAGCCTTAAAGATTTAAAGTATAATCCTACCTTGAGGGAGAGTGCTGTGCAAGATGACACTTGAAGAATCCAGTCTAAACCAATTATTCACACCCTCAGCTATTCTAAAATGGCAAATCCAGATCTCTAAATCAAGTTCAGATGAATTGCCATAAAGTCTACTGAGATTAAACAATAACTTTATACCTAATTATAAATCAAAGATAAAAAAGACCTAGGTATTTTAAAATGATATTTAATAAAGTACCTTCAGCAAAGAAATTACATATTAATTATTTTCAAGATTTATTGGCACACTAATAAATGCCAGGAATGATGTCCCTTGGTGTGGGTGTCTTAATTCTACAAGAATAAAGTCCTTGAATATTACATTTTATATGTTTATGAGAAAAACAAAAGTTGGATAGAGAATCCCCAAAACACAACCTGGCATGCATCCCTGTCCAATAAATACATGTGTTTCCATGGTGAGGATGCTTCACAGCTTTGTGGCAGAAATATAAAAATGTTCTATGTACATGAGTTTGACCCAGTTAGAGCCAGTATTGGAGAAACAGCAGGGTGATAAGAAATATAGTGAGTGGACTAAGAATGGAAGTGATGTGGGGTCCATTCCCAACTCTGTTGTTTGGTAACTGTGACTTTTGTCATTTATTCTTTTTCTCAATAAAGTTCCTTTCTCTTCAATTTGGGAAAAATAATGTTGTATTTCATATATCAACTGTTGTGAACAAAGCACTTTGAAGCTTTAAAGCCATATGGATACACATGTGTGTGCATATATATACATATGTAGCTATCTATTTATAGATCTGTCTATCTATATCTATAGATATGCCTATCTATGGATATAGATATCTCTAGATAGATTTGTTTTTATATTTATCTAAAGCTATAGAAATGTTTTTTTATGGATATAGATATATCTAGACACTTTTGTACATACATTAGTTATCATGGTAAGGCAATTAATCAAGGAAAATAGTTGAAAGAACCAGGATTAGTTCCCAGACAGTAAAATGGTACTCTGTATAGTATCTGGCTTAGCAGATAGACATGGAGAGTTTTCTCCTTCCTCTTTTCATTTTTATTTAAAAACTCTATTAAACTTTAAAATTAATAGGTCTCTTCACAAATACATATTTTTATCTGCCCTTATTAGATTACTCCATCCTTGGTCCAACATTCTGATATTTTACGACATACTGCAAAAATTCAGTCATTAACACTAATGGAAATGCCATCAATGCCTCTAAAATCTTCAGTTTCTTTCCTAGGACTTCACAATCCCCAGAAAATTTTTGTGTTTCCTTGGATCACAGCATTTGTTCCTTGTGAACTACTTGCATTTAGGGTCTGATCAGTCTCCAGAGGCTCTTCATTACAACTCAAATATGTGCTGTGGAAGATAGCTGACCTTTCTGTTGTTCATAAGCTTACATGAGGCTATTTGAGTAGAGAAGCACTGACTACTACTAGGCTTTCCTCATATGATTTATATTTCCTGTTTTTTTCCTCTGAAACCATTCTTCCAGCCTTTTAAGGAACTCTTCATTCTCATAATAAGCTGAAGAGTATAAAAGTGTGCCTCCAGTGAGATCAACTTATGAGGATCAAATACTTAGTTATTTGCTACTTGACACTGGCAGAAACTCAAACATAAGTCTCAGAAGGTCATTTTAAAATATCTTCTGTATCTTCTATATTTTCTGGGACTAGAGTTCCTTTAATTGCCATTACTGGGCTAATTCTCTTGGTTTATTTCTGGGGAAAACCTGTGAGCCATAGTGGGGTTTATGTCTGTATTAACAACTAGATCATGCTGAAAGAAGCTTCCTCAGTCAGCTTTAGCCCTTACCTAGAAGAATCCTGTCAATCTGCTAATGCAAAGAAAAACTACTCCCTGATATCTGTTCAAAGTCATCAGAAAAAAATCCATTTCTAGCTCTTTCTCATTTGTTCCTACTTCTAAATTTTTCTCCCATCATCAAACTTCAGGTCTTCCCATGGTCTCATGTTACAGCTTCTCTGATTCAGAATCTTCTATATTATCCTGATTACACAGAGCCATACAACTCTACAGAACCTAAAATCAGTGAGATCCATTTCCCATCAATCAGCAACCATTTATTAAGGACCTACTATATGCTAGGCACTGTGCTGAACATTAGGAACACAAAGACAAAAATGAAATAGTCCCTACTCTCAAGGAGCTCATATTCTAATGGAGATATAACATGTATATGAGTATAGCTAAAAAATAAATATGAACCAAATTCAAAGCATTTTAAGAGACCAGTCTAGAATACCATATAAAAAGGAGGGGAAAGGGAAGGATATAAAGAATTCACATTGTGTTAATGGTATTTAATGGTCAATCTATTGAGAAGATATTTTATGGGTAATCTATTGAGTTAGTCTTTCAGTCCACAATTTTTTTTATTGGCAGTTAAAAACATTTATTAATTGCTTGCTTTTTGTCATATACTGTGCTAAACATTGGGGATACAAAGAAATGAAAGATAATTCTTGCTCTCAAGAAGTTTAATGAGGAAAATAGTTTCATGAGAGAGACTACATGCAAATAACTTGTATATAGACAAATTAATGGGCTCAAACTTGAAATCAAACACTACAATTGTAGTGACAAACATATGTAGAGAACAAGTGTGGTCAATGAGTTCTTGGCTCCAGGAGTCATGATTCCTTCATAGAGTCCTCAAAGAAATTTTACTTCCACATAGCTCTTGAGGTGATACCTCTCTAGAGTATAGAGCCAACATATCTCTATCATGAGGAGTTATGATCCCTGAAGTTGCTAGAATTCTCAAGTGTCAGTCCACATTTCTTAGACAGGTACTATCAAGAAACAATGCTCTAGACCTAGAATTAAATGGGAAGAAGTCACAATGGGTCACTTTAGGGAATTTCTGCAATGTTTTCAATGATTTCTAACTTATTCTTCCCCACCCACACTCTATGCCATATGTTTAATATCAACATTCTCCTAGGAATGCTATGACTATGACTAATAACAAGAGATATATCAAAAATTCAGGTGACTAATAACAATGGAAAGACATTTAGTGGGTTGACTACAGCATATTACTTAGAAAACCTACAAAAGAACATGCGTGTTGGAAAAGAAAGTAAACTGGTTTTGCAGCAAGAAGAGGGCTAAAAGCAGATGAATATACCAAATTCTATTCTAACTTTCACAAAATATTAAAGGAACTGAATGAAAACCTTTAACATTTCTGAGGATTCTCTATGGAGCATCTTTGAATAAGAATATTGCAGGATAAGAAGAAATGGAAATCTGACACTTTGCACAGATGAATAGACTGCCCATATAAGTAAAATCACAAATCTATCAAAGTATCAAAGCAAGTAATTTTGGGTCCATGCAATTACCAGATATGAAAGGGCAAGAATGAAGTCTCCTGAAAATGAAAAATTAAACATGTTCAGGAATAGAAAATTTTCTGATTAGGCAGAACAACATCACACTGGCTCAACTGATTAGAGGCATGGAATATTTCTATCTCTTTTAGCAGCCAATGTTAAATTTCTTCATCTTGTTAGAAGACAGAAAAAATGAGTGGTAAGGTAATGAGTAAGCCCTTCTTCCCAAATGAGAAAGTCCATGAGAAATAGCTTGTCTACTCTTACTCTCCATTATCTCTGAAATGTTTGAGTCATACTTTATTTCACTCCCTAATTTCCAGACATCTCCACAGACACACAAATTGCTTTGTCACTATGAAAATGCCCTTTTGTCTTTATCCTCCCTCTCTCTCTCTTTCTTTTTTTTTTCTTTTTGCTGAGGCAATTGTGGTTAAGTGACTTGCCCAGGGTCACATAGCTAGAAGTGTTAAGTGTCTGAGACCAGATTTGAACTCAGGTCCTCCTGACTTCAGGGTTGGTGCTCTATCCACTGCACCACCTAGTTGCCTCTCTCCCTCTCTCTTTCCCCTAAGTCTCTGCATTACTGTAATCATAAATATGATTATATCAACTCTGTTGTTCCTCTATGATTTCACTCAGCACCCTTGTAACTTTCTGGACCAAAATGTCCTTCCCTCTCCTTTATATATTGTCCCTCCCAATGGAATGACATCTTACATCAGAATGTAAGTTCCTTGAGGACAGGACTATCTTTGCTTTCATATAATAAGTATTTAGTAAATGTTTATTCATTTAGTCATTCACTGGGAAATGTGAGGCACTTAACAGAAGGCTATCAGGATTTTGATACCTATCTAAAATCCTAAAACCATAGCTAATTCTAGAGGGATCTAATTTCAAGTTAGGGCTAAAATTGAATTAATTCTGTTCTTCCAAAGGAAACATGGATTCCAGCACAAATTGTTATGTTTAGTGAGAAACTATATACATTCCTAAAATGTATATAGTTTTCACATCTTTCAATTTGTTCTAATTACATTTTATATTTAAATAGATTGGCAATTCTAGCTAATTCTTACTCATAGTTATTTTAATGAGGAATTCTATTTCCAAACACATCCAAATGGAAATGTTACTTTTCTTTCCAGTTAATCACAATTTAAGTGATTCTAACTTTGAATCACAAAGCCATAATCAAAGTACTCCCACCTGCATTCCTCTGGGGAAATTTCAGCAGTCCTACAATAGTTCAATGTAGTAGTGTCTGAGGATAGATTTGAACTCTAAAACTGAAGTGCAATAGACTTTTATAACCGGAGGACTTTAAGTTTGGGAGGTAAGCATTCCAGTTCCAGAATTAGAACTAAGTACTTAAGAGGGTTACCCTTCTGTCTCACATGTAAGCTGTTTTATGGATCTTGATACCTTTGGGCTCACTCTTGCCAAAGATCCATATAGATTTGGGGGAGGGGAGTGATGGCAGAAAGAAAATGTTTGTATCAATTATTTTTATAATGATCTTAGGAAACATCTTAATTAACAGTTAATTAAGTGGGGCTAGCTGAATATTAACAGCAAGCATACTAGTATGGGTTTATGATAATAGTGGGAAAAGTCCAACCTTTCAGGTTTCCTTATAGAATCCTGAGTAGTAGAAATCGATCAATCCTCTGAAGACCCTGTCTTGGGAGTCTGAGTCTTACTTACACTCAGTCTGGATTTCCTTTTTTCAAATCTGACCTATTAGGTTTGAAAAATGTCTCTCTTTCCTCCCTCCTCCATCACCCCTCCCCAAGCTATTAGAGTGCTAGTAGATCTATCAGCACAAATGGCATTCTGCAGTAAGTACACGGGCAGCCCCTAAGCAACTTGTAAACTCAATGGTGCTGAGTCAGCACTTAGTGATGACAGCCAGTCAGCATTTGGCTGGTCATTTTCCCCTGTTAATGCAACTGATTGTTCACTCTATTGTCCATTCTCCAAAATGATGGCAGAGATTATATCCCCATAGATCTGGCTCACGATTAGACTTTGAGCCAGGGGAGGTAGTTTTTATCCTCAGCTTGTATGGAGCAGTTTATGAACTGTTTCTCAAATTTGGACAGATGGAAGGGTGTTAGGGGCAAAGGAATTCGCTATAAAAAGGCAGAGCCACAGGTCGAACTAGGTTTCTCTCTTTGGCTTCCCATTTTTACTTTGAGGTGGAATATATAACAAGAATCACAGAATGTTCTTTTTTTTCAGTCATATCTGATTCTTTGTGACCCCATTTGGGGTTTCCTTAGCAAATGGTTGGCCAATTCCTTTTTCAACTAGTTTTACAGATGAGGAAATTTGAAGGAAACAGGGTTAAGTGACTTGTCCAAGGTCACACAGCTAATTAGTATTTGAGACCAGATTTGACTCAGAGATAGGAGTTTTCCTGTCTTCAGGCCAGATACCCTATCCATTGTACCACCTTAAGGGCTCCTTAGAGAATATATAATCCAACCACCTTGTTTTACAAATAAGGAAAATGACAATTAAGGAGGGAAAAAGAGTCCTTCAAAGGGATACAGCAAATTCATGGAAGAGCCAACATTGGAATCCAAGTCAACTCCCAAAGCAACAGTCTTTCCATAATGCTTCTTAATAAACACATGTCTCCTCAGAGGATTTCTTCCCTCATCTATCCTGAACACCTAGACTGAGGTGTTCAGAAATGGTTGATTTAATTAGCCCTCCATAATAGCAGAACTGTATCACTTTCTCATTTAATACAAAATAAACAATGACAAAATGAAAGAGATTTGTCATGAAGTGATGGATGTAGGAGCCTTCAAGGACGAGGTCTATAGGAGTCATCTCAAGAGCTGGCCCAGAAGCAAACAAGAAGAATTGGTTGTTTTCAAAAGCCTCCCCTTTAAAAAACAAAACCAAAACCAGCCATGACCAGTGTCGTGGATTAAGAGCCTGGAGAATTAAGTTCTAGCTCAGGCTCAAATTATGATCTTGGAGAAGTCATTACATTCCCTAGATCTCAGTTTTCTCGTCTGTAAAATGAGAGAAGGAAATGGCTAACCACTTCAAAAAAACACAAACAAATCAAGTCATACAAAGCTGAACATGACCTTAAAAAGACTGAATCATATCAACAACAAATAGCTCTGATGAAAGCAGTGATCATTAACTACAAATCCAGAGAGATCATGATGAAACATCTACCCACCTCGTGACAAAGAAGAGAGGAACTCAGGATGCAAATTGAAACATATATTTTTTGGACATGACCAATAAGGGAATTAGGTTTTCATTCCTAAGAATAACTATTACAAGGATTGTTTTTTTCCAGTGTTGGGAGGAGGTAGAAGGGAAATAAAAATAAACTTTTATTAACTTAAAAAGTAAAAATATATCTAAAACCCCTTAAAATAAGTGTTATTAATAAATAGTGAGATTGGTAAGAAAAACTAAGAAAAATAAAAATTTTTGGAGTTTTTGTTGTTGTTTTATTTTAATTTTGGCTATACCAGGGGAACAAAGGATCCATTTGAGGTATGGGTCTCTATTTGAGAGGGATAGAATAAAATTACTGAAAGAAACAAAACACAGAGCTATTTAATTTTTACTTTGTCTCTATTTTCTTTGCTGAAGTGAATGATTTGTAGATTCAAAAACAAAAGAAAAATGACCAATAGGGAGATGTTAGCTTAGATAAATAAGAAGACATAAAAAGAATAGTTGACTGCTAGGTGGCAAAGTAGATAGAGAACTGGACTTAAGAGTCAGGAAGGCCTGAGTTCAAATCCTAACTTAAACATTTACTAGATGTCTGACCTTGGTTAAATCTCTTAATATTTATCTACCTTAGTTTCTTCATTTGTAAAACATAGACAATAGTAGAACCTAATGCCTAGGGTTGTCATAAGTGTTTATATACTTTAAATTGACACATAAATGTTATTATTATTACTAATGAATTCCAATAATTTGGCCAAAAAGAACTATTGACTGAGGCAGTAGCATTTATATAGCACCTACTATGTGCCAGGCACTATACTAAGCATTTTACAAATATTATCTCTTTGATCTTCAAAGTAGGTGCTATTATCCCCCTTTTACAATTGAAGAAACTATCACAGAGCTAATAAGTGTCTATGGTCAGATTTGAAAAGAGATCTGTGACTCCATGTATTCTAATCATTATACTACCTAGCTGTCTAGAGGCACTAAAAGCACTGATAGATGTAATAACTGAGCCCTCAAGATTTCTAGGATAGATTGCTGGATAATAATCACATTTAAAGTTCTAGAAAAGTATGAGAAGCCATGAAAGCTTTTCAGAGAAATAGGAGAAAAAATATAAAAGTTCTATTGTCAAAGCTAAGGGAGAAGATTAAAAAAAAAAGGACAATCTGCCTATTCAAATGATATAGAAAAGGTGAAGCCCTCCAAAAAGTGCTGTTGATTTTAATAATTAGAAGAGTCATAGGTGACCTTGCAGAATTATTTTAAAAGAATAATTGGGGCAGATGCCAGATCACAAAAGGGTTGAGAGTAAGTAGCTGGTGGGGAAGTTGAGGCAGTGAGATTAGAGAACTTTTTTAGGAGTCTAATGGTGAAGCTAGGACAAAGTGGTGGGTGGGTTGGAAAAATTATAGAACTGTGGTTTGGAAAATCACATCAAGGAAAGGTTTTTTCTAGAGCAAAGGAGAAATTAGTTGTTAATATGAAACAGTATGAAAAGAAACAGTAGAGATAAAGTGAGGGAAGTTGTATGAGAGAGAAGTCCTAGTTGATGATTCAAGGTCAGATTACATGTTTTAAGGCCCTTTTCAGTTCTAATTGCTATAACTCTGTATCCTATGTCCATTTCCATTGAGGCAGTCTCCCTCAAATCTTCCTAGAGTCTTGCCCTCTCCATTATTTATTTTCTGCCTCTGCCTGGAGCTGTTGTTGTTTTTCTTTATTACCCTTTACCTGGGAGCATTTGTCTAGCACTTGAGATTCCTCTCCATCAATTAGTGCTTATTAAGCTTTGAGAACTTTGATTTCCCCATTGGCTTCACTAGCGAATCTTTCCAAAGGCCTCCAGAGGTTGATTTGTATTACTCTCTCCATTTGACAGATGTTGAAGCTGAGGCCCAGTGTGGTTAGACAGCCCCCTTCAAGGTCACAAAGTAGGTCATAAACAGTGCTGCCTTCAGCTGAGATCCTTCTCCAAGATCCTACCTACCCACAGCGCAGGCTGGAAACTAGGAAGAGAGAAAAACAACTTTTCCTTTATTTAAGACCTGCTGGGTGGTTGTCTTTAGGCTGGTTTTAAACAGCCCAATCACAGATGCCTCTGTGCCATCCTTTGCCTCTAAATCAGAATTCAGATTTGAAAGGAATTTAACAAACGATGTAGTCCAATCTCTTCATTTTACAGAATAGGAAATAGAAGCCAGTAAGGCTTTAATAAGTGGTTTGTTCAAAGTCTCCTGGATGGGAATTAACAAGACTGAGATTTGAACGTAGAGCTCCCATGCTAAACTTAGGACTCTTTCCTTTACAACACTCTTCCAGGTTAATGGGGAGAGCCTGGGGAAAGGGGAGACAAGGTAGGAAGGGAAAACATACCAACTTCCACTAAAGATGAGCCTTCATTGAAAGCTTGCTCCAATTATTAGTGGTTTTCTCCAGAGTGTAATCTCCTTGGCTGCATTATTGATTCATCCTTTCTTAATTATCCCCGGGACTGATGGAATCACGTCTCTCCATTTTGTCCTCCATATCGCTACATGTGCATTCCTATCTCTATAGTTGGACTGATGTTACCCCACACCCACCTTTCGACTTAAAGGGCAAGCTCCCCTGCCACGTCTAAGTGGGACCTCCAAAAACCAGCTCATGTCCCACCTTTTCTAAGAGGGTTATCTTGAACATCCCAACCAGTCCATAGAAATGACATTCAGCAGTTCCTAATCTGCAGTTTAACCAGGATAAGGAACTCCCAGTGAGAAAACTTTTCCCCAAGCAGATCTGTATCTGCTCTGCAATGCATAGACCTAGAGTTTCCTGAGGAGATTATAACATAAAAGCACTGGACAAATGTCTCATTTGTTCCTCAAAATAACTCTGGGAAGTAGGGGCTATCAATACCTCCATTTTGCAGATAAGGAAATTGAGGCAAAGAGAAGTCAAGTGACTCAAAATCACTCTGAGGATACATTTGAAATCAGGTCTTCCTGATACCAAGCCCTGTGCCATCCTACTGGTCAGCATTCTATGAGATTTCCCACTGAGATAACCTCTCACTTATACTGCATGTAGACTCTATTAGAATGTATTCTGCCAGCAATTTGGAACTATGCCCAAAGGGCAATCAAATTGTGCAGATCCTTTGACCCAACAGCATTTTTATTGGGCTTATATCCCAAAGGGATCTTAAAGGAAAGACAGGGACCTACATGTGCAAAAATGTTTGTGGCAGCCCTTTTTGTAGTGGCTAGAAACTGGAAACTGAATGGATACCCATCAGTTAGAGAGTGGCTGAATAAGTTATGGTATATGAATGTTATGGAATATTATTGTTCTGTAAGAAACGACCAGCAGGATGATTTCAGAGAGGCCTGGAGAGACTTGCATGAACTGATGCTGAGTGAAACGAGCAGAACCAGGGGATGATTATGCAGAGCAATGATACAATGATCTCCTGGTTATGCTCATGTCACTAAAATTATATGACGATCAATTCTGATGGACATGGCTCTTTTCAACAATGAGATGATTCAGGCCTGTTCCAATGTGATGCTGAGAGCCATTTATACCCAGAGATAGGAGTATGGGGACTGAGGATGGATTACAACATAGCATTTAACTATTTTTGTTGTGCTTTGCTTGAATTTTCTTTCTCATTTTTTTAATCTGATTTTTTTTGTGCAACAAGATAATTGTATAAATATATGATCTCATTTTGGATTTAACATATATTTTACCATGTTTAAAAAATACTGAATTATTTGCCATCTAGGGGAGAAGATGGGGGGAAGAGGAGAGAAATTGGAACACAAAGTTTTTCAAGGGTCAATGTTGAAAAAATTATCCTTGTATATGTTTTGAAAATAAAACATTTCAATAAAAATATTTTTTAAAAAAGGAATGAGTGGAGAAACAGAAAAAATAGAATGTATTCTACCATCAGCCCCTTGCAATCTGGCTTTTGTTTTCACTATACTATTCAAATAATACTCTGCAAGGTCTCAAATGACTTTCTAATTGTTAAATTCAACAACCCTCTTCTTCTGTCTTCATTCTTTTCATTTGACCATATGGACTATCTTTCCTTCCTGATATCTTCTCTTGCCTTAGCTATTATGACCCAGCATTTTTTGAACTTATCATCTACTTCACTGACCCTTCATTCTCTGAAATGAGAGTGGGGACACTTTTTGCCTTTCTTTGTATCCAAGGTTCTTATCACAGTAGCTGACACATAGTAAAGGTTTATGAAATGCTTGTTGAATAATTGATGCCAGGCTGTCTCATTCAAAGATGATAATAGTTGACAATTAGAAAGTGTTTTACAGGTTGTAAAGCAATTTACACATATTATCTCATGGAGAATCTACCTAGGATCTTAGAAGATAGAACTAGAAGAACATAAGAAGAACCATCTTGAAAACTGAGAAACATGAGATTTAAGGACTTTTTCTGTCACATAGACAACAAACAAAATCCTTTAATTTCAAATCCAGTATTTTTTTTTCATTATCCTATAACTATGCTTCTGAATCAAAGACCCAAGTAGCATAAGGCAATAAGGACTTAGCCCTAGAGTACCAACCTTCAGGAAGGGGGCTTCCTTGCCCTATAACTTGCTATTAGATAATGGGTAATTCTCATTTCATTTCATTCCCCTCATTATGAGACTTTGGGAGTTTCTGGATGGGTGGAAGACAACTATGGGGGCAAAGCACATATAATAACAATGTCAGAGACTTAGGGGAAGGATGGATACTTCCCTCTGACTTGGACACCCTGAGCTACCATCCATAAAATTCCCCACTAATTTCATAGCTCTCTTCCAAAGCTTACCACTTCTGTCACTAGGAACCCTACTGTACTGAACTGGGATGGATTATTCCCCTCCCTCCAGCCCTGAGGGCAGGAGCTTCAGAGTTCCCAGGATCAATGGCAGAATCAGCAATTGTGATACCTGTGATTGACATGTCCTGAGCCTCTGTCTCCCTACATCTGCCTTCACTACTAAATTTTTGCCAGAATGGCCAGTTACAGTTCTACTTTGCTGATGCATAACACATTCATTACATACTATTCCCAATTAGTGAGTGATTATATGTATTTCTACTATTCAGTGTTATAATTATGTAAAATATGGTAATAACACTGCATCGGATATGTATTTAAAAGATCACTAAAAAGCCCTTTCTCTCTCCCAACTGAGTTATGAGCTACTTGTTGCATAAATAAGAGACTTTAGAAATCATTCAGCCAAATCTCCTCATTTTATAAATGAGGAAAACTGACCCTTACAATGGCAATTACTAAGCCAAGGTCACACAACTCATGTATGCAACCCAAGTTTTCTATCTATAAGTTCACTGTGTTTTTCATAGTCCAATGTTCCATTTCCAAACAGGCCACTTCACCTGTGCACTAAAAGTTCAGGTCTTGAGACCCTCAGCAGAAGGAAGGAGGGAAAAGTGCTGAGATCTTGGCCAAGGGCAGACAGATGTCAAAAGGAGAAGGTGAGAGTAGGATGAGAAAAAATGAAAGCTCTGACAGGGGCCAGGGTACAGTTCCTTGGAGAGGGGAGGAGAAGCAGCCAGAATCTTAATGTATCTCTTGCTAAAAATATTTTGGAGACGTCAGATTCATTATGTATTTGCTATTATTAGACTGACTTTTAATATTCATCCTTTCATCTCCTGGGCTCCTGAATACAGGTTCAGAATGTCTCACATCCTATGCCAGCTGTAAGTCAGGCTGGGAATCTTACTGGGCATGACAGGGATGCTTGTTAAAACACAAGGTTATAGAGGGGAAACATTCAGAATAGGAGACCCCCCCCAGCACATACATTCTCCAGCCTAGGAAGCAAGGCTTCTTGGTTTGGGGGAATGTTGGGTATTTTCCTACCTATGAAGCAATTTTGAATGATAATATTGGTATTATTTAGATTTTCTTCTGTTATGTCTTTCTTTTCCCTTTCTCTTTGTATCATGCCTCCAAAACAGGTGGCTAGGTATCTGCCAGGCTGGTGGATGTCACTTTATAGAAAGCAGTAAGGTTGAGTTTTCATTCTCTCTTTTCTCCCTTTTACAAACATTAAATAAGCTTCTAGTATATGCAAAGTAAAATGTCATCATCAAAAAGACGGCATAGGGGAGTATTAGCTAAAACATGGAAGTTTGCAGCCTAGTAGAATCCACATTATTTAATTTAATACAAGACTTTATTCATGTGCAAAATACTATGCAGGGGATTACTAGAGGTGCAAAGGTAGGGGGAAACTCCCAACAATGATAGGATCATAAATTTAGAGCCAGAATTTGAATTTAGTGGCCTTCTAGTCCAATTTGCAGATGAGAAAATTGAGGCACATAGAAAGAAACTTGCCTAGGGGAAGGAGCACACAGCTAGTAAAAATATCTTAACCAAGATTTAAACTAAGGTCTTTCTGACTCTAAGATATTTGCAACTGCAAATAAATGTCTGCTATGTTCAGGGAGCTTATAGGGAGAAAAGATATGTACACAAATACAACTGATACATAAAATAATGAAATAATAATAATAATAATTACTGTTTCCATGGTGCTTAAGGTTTATATTGTACAATATACACATCATCTCATTTGTCCCAACAATATCTCTTTAAGGTTAATACCACAGGTATTATTTTCTCCATTTTATAGACAAAAAACATGAGGCTCAAAGAGGTAAAGTGCTTTGCCCAAAGTCACATAACTGGGTGTCTGAGGAATAATTCAATTTTTGATCTTCCTGATTCCAAGTTCAATAGTACTCTAAAAAAGAGGAAGGAAAGATCACCTTAATAACATTAATTAACAATAATCATCCACATCATTATCATCATCATCATTATTATTGACAACATCATCATTACAGCTAGTATTTATATAGTGTGAATGGTCCAGCCTTCCTCCAAAAGGGAAAGAGGACTGGTATTTTAATTAGAAGGTCTGAATTTAAATTCTAATTCTAATACCTATTATTTGTGAGACTTCAGGCAAGTTATAATTTCCCTAAGAATCAATTCCCTTACCTGTAAAATAAGGCATTGAACTAAATAGTCTTGGGGTCCTTTCCAGTTGGTGCTTTTTAAGCACCAACTATATACTATAGTTGTAAATTAGTATATAGTTGGTGTTTAACATATGTTAAGCTCCAGAATTTTTTTCGTTCAGTCATATTTGACTTTTTATAACCTAATTTGGGGTTTTCTTGGCAAATTTGCTAGAGTAGTTTGCCATTTCTTTCTCTAGCTCATTTTACAGATGAAGAAACTGAGGCAAACAGGATTAAGTGACTTGCCCAGGGTCACACAACTATTAAGTATCTGAGGCCAGATTTGAACTCAGGAAGATGAGAGTCTGTACTCTATGCACTATATCATTTACCATCCCACAAATCTCTGGAATACAAATATGAAAAAGAGAAAAATGGTCCCTGATCTCTAGAATCTTACAATCTAGTGAAGGAAGACAAAATACAAAAGAAAACTGAAAATTGGTAGGAATAAGGGAACAGGCTCATCAGAGGGTATGATTCCAAGTTCTTGAAATCAATCAGAGCTGCTGATGTAAAGTGAAGAGTTACCTGGAAAGTTCAAGTCCAGCCCTCCATAAAGGAAGGCTTTGGGAGAAATTTGATACTGTCTTAATCAGAAGGAAGAGGTGACTGAAGAAGTTGAAAACTTGTAGAATACTTTAAAAAAAACTGAGTCAATCAACATGGTAATGAGATTTCAGGTTATCAATCATATTATTATCCTGGTCAGGGCATGATGTTCCACATGGTTTAAACCAAGCAGAGTCACCAATAGAAAATGGACTGCTTCTATACTCTATGTTAAGAAAGTTAGGGATTCTGGGAATCAAAAGTAAGGGGAAATGCAGTCTAAACATTTAATATAATTAAGCAGAAGCACAGAGATGAAAGATGAAATGTCCCAGACAGGAAGTAGCTAGCAGTCCAGGATTATAAAGGAAAAGTCTACAAAGTTAGATAGAACCCAGATTGTGGAGGGCCTTCATTTTTATTCTAGATGTAAAAGGGAGTCACTGAAGGTTTTTGAGTGGGAGGATTGGTAGAGTTAATGTAGACAGACCTATGGTTTAAGAATATTATCTGCATGGAGAAAGGATTGGAAAAGACAGTGACTAAAAGCTAAAGAAATAGTTGGGAGGATTTTGTAATATTCTCAGGAGATGACATGGATCTTAAATAGAATAGAATCTAAGGAACTAGACAGTCAGACAGACAACAGATAGATAGATACATAGATGACAGATAAATAAAAGTGAGATAGATAGATAATAGAAGATAGACAGATTGATGTTTCAAGTTCTGTCCTAAGTCCTAGAGTACAACTAAAGGCAAGTAAAACTGCTCCTGCTTTTAATTAGCTTATATTCTAATGGGAAAGGGCAATACATAAAGGGGATGTGGAGAGCTAGAAATAGGGAAGCTTATTCTCACAATGGTATGACTGGAGTAATCACAGAAGAGCAACTCATCAAGGTAAACTCAAAGCTGACTTTCAAAAGCCAAGGGTGGCTCCAAGGGTGCTGCCATTCTCAATGGAGAAAAGAGTAGAAAAGTGGCCAGAATAGGGGCAGCTAGGTGGTGCAGTGGATAAAGCACCAGCCCTGAAGTCGGGAGGACCTGAGTTCAAATCTGGTCTCAGACATTTAACACTTCCTTTAACACTTCCTAGCTGTGTGACCCGGGGCAAGTCACTTAACCTCAATTGCCTCAGCAAAAAAAAAAAAAAAAAAAGAAAAGAAAGAATAGTGACCAGAATTAAGTCAAGTATAGATGGAGAAGGTTGGAGATGTCTAAGAAGTGGGGAGAAAAAAGGAAGTATAAAAACTGCAAGAGATGTCATAAAAATATGATTGACAAAACTTAAGAACTGATTGAATAGGGTGTTGGGAGCAGGGTGGGGAGTCTCCAATTATATGTAAAAGACATACAATTCTCCCTGTAGTTCATATTCATTGGTTTGATTCCTCAATACCTGGAACAGGTTATCATCATTGCAAAAATAAAGATATCATTGTGCATTTGATGACTCTTCTAAATCATTTATAATTTTTTAATTGACTTGTCCTGGCACCAGTTCCTGAAGAATAGCATTTTTTATAGTTTTCCATACAAAAAAAAAGTTTATCCCTATCTACTATTTTTTGTCTAAGTGCATTTTGTATTCATAGGAAAACAGTCCCTCAAACTCATGCTCACACTGGCTCATTTCTTTTAAAAAATAGTTTTCAGTAGCCTCTGAAATTTTAGGAAAGTTTCCCTCCATTATCCATTGAGGCTGAAGAGAACTTTACTAATTTTGTGGGGGGGAGATAAAAGAAAATAGGCCACAGAATACATCACTTTCAGGGAACTTTCAATTTAATTGGGAGCAACTGCATGCACATAGGAAAAATTCTTCAGCACTATTGCCAAAAAAAATATACAAATAAGTGAGATAGCTCCCCACAACTTTTCCTGCTATTCCAGTCTTTGAAAGGAAAACAGGGGGGGAAGGAGAGAAGAGGAGAAATAGATAAGAGGAAGGAAGAGAATTTTGGAAAGGAGAATGATAAAATAAACACTGGAAAATTAACCAGAAAGCTAGTCCATCTTGTATTCCCCTGCTTTTAGCTTTTCCCTCTTATCATATCAAAAATGTTGCCCTACCAAACTTCAACCTCAAATTATTTCCACCATTCTCTACTTTCACTCTAGTCTCATGCAGCTCAAAGAAACTAGTGAAAACCCTGAGAGCATGCTGACTAGATCTACTACAAATTTATATTACATTATTTCAATTGGACCCTAACTGTGGCAAAGCAATTCTTTTATATCTCACTAATTGACTCACCATAGTGACTTTTCCAAACTATTTTATCCTTCCTCAAATGTTTCATGGCTTTTATTCCCCATACACACCCTGTCAACTGAGAACCTTGCCAAATATTTCATTGAAAATTCCCTCCTTTTCATATCACATCACTCAGATGTCTTCACCTTCCTATCCCCTCTTTCACCTCTGTCTCAAATGAAGAAGTGGCCCTTCTCTTTGTCAAAGCAAAGTTCTCTACATACACAAGTCATCCCGTTCCATCCCATCTTTTATAGAATCTATCTATCATTTCAGGTTGGAGTGAGTTCAAAAGAAAGGGAGAGGAAAGAAAATAGAACTACTAATTGTAAATGGTCTTTTAGAGGAGTCCAGGTATGAAGGGAAGGAGAGATTTAGGATAACAACTAACAGGAATCAGTGGATCAAAGGAGGATTTTTTTTGAGCATGGAGGATACCTGAGCACATTTGTAGGCAATGGGAAAGTAGATAGGAGAAGAATAGATTAAAAATAGTTCAAAATTAGTTGTGATAGAGAGGGCAATCTGCTGAAGGAAATGGGATATAATAAAATATTCCATCCCAATGTGAAGTAAAGAAGAAGAAAAAAGAAGGAGCTCTCAACCAGTGATATGACCATCTCCCCATGTAGCTGAGGTAGGGTGGAGGAGTGAATCAAGGGAACACAGGTAAGTGTTCGAACTGGGAAGTTAGGGAGTTTGAAGGAATATCAATATTTACATTGAAGTTGGGAAGGAAAGACTGAAATAGTCACAGAACTCTAAGAAAGGAAGGTCAGTGGTCCAGAAGTCAGTAGAGAACAGTCACCAGAATTTTGATTGGATAATAAATGTCAGTTGAATGAAAGTCAAAGGAGAAGTTATTGAGTGATGATGGTGAGAGTCTGAAAGCAGGAGTGAGGAACAAGGAGCATTGCAACTACCCACCATGTATGTGTGTGTGTGTGTGTGTGTGTGTGTATGTGTGTGTGTGTTGGGGTTGGGGAAAAAGGTGGTGGAGAAGATATAAACAGAGATGGAAGAAAAGGACAGGAAAAAAGAGAATCTGGTCTCAGTGACTGAAAGAAAGGAAAAGGTTTAAGATAAATACAGAATTTTTACCTAAGAAGCAGGCATTCCAGAGAGCACATAGCAAAGAGTGGGTAGCTTTATAGTAGAGCTTTGGAATGAGAATAAGGGAGCAGGTAGTAGGAAATGAGGGGTTGGCAGATGTGCAGAAATGACCTAATAAAATATCTCTTCAAAAGTGTTAACAGTTAAAATTGTTTTTTAATATCCTTAGACTTTATTTTCATTTTAGACAGACCTTTTCTGAGACAGAGGAATTAATCTGCAATGAAATTTCTTTGAATAAGTAGAATGGTCATTTTGGGAGAAGCAACTTCCTAAGTCAACATCCCCAAATCACTCTACAGAGTCAGCCACTTCTTCTACCTTACCATTATAGCCAATCCTGCTTTCCATGTTTTCCTTGCCCCACATTAATAGCAGTTCCACAGATCAATCACAGCTTTAAATCAAAAATGCCCTCATATAAAATCAACAACAGATGACTTCTACCTGCTACCCTACAATATCTCATGAAAGAACACTCAAAAAAAGTGTCAGCTATTGTGCCAAATTCAAAAACCAAAGGATGTATTGGGATTTTTTTACCAACTCCCTCCTCTTTCCTCTCCAGCTGGATGAACAAAAATAAAAGGAGACATAATTGTGTTCGTTGACCTGCTACTTCTCTTTATCTGTTTGTCTGAACTCATCTCTAAATTAAAAGCTGGGCTGGGGAAAGACAACAGCTGGGTGAGTGGTTTTGATCAGGCTGTGGTATCTATACTAGACCATTAAATTCACTTTAAGACTACACAGCTTTTCTAAGAGAAGATAATGATGAAAAAAAATAAACACAATAGTATTTTTTAACATTTTAGTTAATATTTTGTTTAATAGCTTGAAAATTAAAAGTAGAATAGGAAAAGAAGGGGTCTGAATAGTATTTTTTAAACACCATTGTTTTTCAGCCCACATTCTTCCCCCCACAAATGTTTTAATTGAAGTGTACATGTGAATGTTTTTGCAATAATAATAGCTGGAATTTACATAAACTTTTAAGTTTTGCAAAGAGTTTGACAAATATAATCCTATTTTATCCTTAAAACAACACTGGGAGGTGAGTGCTGTTATTATTCTTCTTTTATAGCTTATGAAACTGAAGTAGAAAGAGATCAAGTGAGTTTGCCCTGGATCATACAGCTAGTAGTGTTAGTTAAGTTAGTTAAGACTGGATTTGAACTTGGACCTGACTCTAGGCCCAGTATTCTATGCATTGGGCTACTTCGTTTCCTCTATGTATGTGTATGTGTGTGTATATGTATGGATGTGCATATGTGTTTGTGTGTATGTATTATACTGTGTGCACATGGGTATATTCACATGCACATATATTTACCTATAAATACAAATTTATGTTATGCACATTTGTCTCTATGTCTGCATATGTATGTATATATATTTGGCCTGCACCTGTGATTTCATTGGTATAGGGAATTTTCAATGAGGAAATTCCCTCTACACATAAAGATTGATAATTGTTCTGCAATTTGCATTCTTAGAGTAGCCTTGGCCATGTATGTGAACAGAACACATTTAAAGACCAAGGAATGACAGGGAATGATGTCACTTGTCTCCCTCCGCCCAATTTCTCTCCTCTCCAATCCATCCTTCACACAAATGCCAAAAGTCTCCCTAATTTCCATTCCTGAGTCTGCCATGACCTAAGACCTTCACTGGCTCCCAGGATGCTACAGTGGAAAGGGGGTTGGCTTTACAGTCACTGGATCTGGGGCTGAATACCAGCTCTTCTATTTCCTATAAGTGCAATACTGGGCAAGTCTCTTGGTCCCCCTCAAATCTCGTTCTCCACCTGAAAAGTGAGAGGGTTATATTGAATAGTTTTAAAGCCCCTTCTGGCTCTAGATCAATAGTCTTGTGATCCCCATTTCCTTGAGGATAGACTTCAAACCCCTCAATCAAGCACTTCCAGCCCTCCCCAACCTGACTCTGGCCTCTCATTCTATACTATCACCTTTCACATGAAAAGTTGACAATTATCTTCCCTAAATTTGTCATGTACCTCTACCTGTACTACATGTTAAGCTCCTTGATGGCAAACTGTGGCTTTGTTTATATTTATATTCCTAGCACCTAATAGTCTCTGACACAGACTGTTGTTTAGTGGGGTCCAAAGCTTCATGACCTTGTAGAGTGTCAATAAGGTACCTAGGGTTTTCTTGGCAAAAACACTGGAGTGCTTTGCATTTCCTTCTCCAATGAATTAGAGCAAGCAGAAGTTAGTTGATTTGCCCAGGGTCATACAGAGTAAGGGTCTGAGGCCATATGTGAACTTAGTTTATTCTGACTTCACAGCATTTAAGCAGCACATTGGATAGATAGAGTTTTGAATCTAAAGTCAGGAAGACCTGAGTTCAAATCTGGCCTGAGATACTAGCTGTGGGACCCTGGACAAATCATTTCATCCTGTTTGCCTCAGTTTATTCACCCGTAAAATGGATTAGGCAAAGGAAATGGCAAACAATTCTAGTATCTTTGCCAAAAGAAAAAGGGGACACAGAGTCAAACTTGAATGAAATGACTAAACAACATCTTCCTGATTCCATGCCCAGTGCTCTATTCAGTGAACCACCTAGCTGCTTCCTGACACAAAGCCTTTAATAAAATGTTCCTTCCTTCTTTCTTTTTTCCTTTCCTTTCCTTCTTTTCTTCTTTCCTTCCTTCCTTCTTTCCTTTCTTCCTTTCTTCCTTTTCTTCTTTCCTTCTTTCCTTCCTTCCTTCTTTCCTTTCTTCCTTCCTTTTTTCCTTCTTTCCTTCCTTCCTTCCTTTCTTCCTTCCTTTCTTCCTTCTTTCCTTCCTTTATTCTTTTATTTCTTCCATCTTTCCTTCCTTATTCCACAAATGATAATAGCTTGTCAAGTTGCTGGTTTTGTCTATACTTATATGCATTCATTTGGCCATTGTCTCACTTAGCATAGTATCTAGAGTATACTATACACTTGATAAATGCTTGTTGATTTTAATTGAATCAAATCCTACTTTTATAGTATAGGAGAAGCTAATAATGCTAGAATCTAGCTCTTATGTTTCCGAAATCAGTGGATTGGACTTTTTCTCTCTCTCTCTTCTTTCTCCTCTTTCTCTGTCTCTGTCTGTCTCTCCGTTTCTGTCTGTCTCTGTCTCTGTCTGTCTCTCTCTCTGTTTCTGTCTCTATCTTTTTCTGTGTGTGTGTGTGTGTGTGTGTATTTGTCTGTTTCTGTCTGTCTCTCTCTGTTTCTGTTTCTCTCTTTTTGTCTCTCTGTGTCTCTCTCTTTCTCACTCTCTTTTCTCTGTCTCTTCTCTCTGTGTCTCTTTTTTTCTGTCTGTCTCTCTGTTTCCCCTCACTCTATGACTTTCTTTTTCTCCCTGTTTTTCTGCCTCTCCATCTCTATATGTGTCTCTCTCTGTGTCTCAACTCTCTGTTTTTGTCTGTCTTTGTCTCTCCTCTCTTCTCTTCTTCTCTTGATTTTTCTGAACTTTACTAAGCTTTTGAAAAATTAGCTATTATTATGCCATCCTGAATTTGAAGTTTTTCCAAAAATGTCATTGGGAGCCATAACATAACTAGATAACATAACATAACAGAACTAGGATGTTAACTTACTCATCCCCAGACATAATTATGAGGGAAGAAGCAACAATTATGAGGGAGAAACAATTCCTTCTTTTTTGCCTGAATACTTGTTGCTCTGTACAGAGACTTCAGGGGATCTGCATATTCATCATCACCATCCCAGCTCTTCCTCCAGGATGGTTTCCTGTGTTGCTTTCTTTTCTCTGCTAAGCAAGGAAATATCCCGTATCACTGTGCTTCCCTCCTCCCATAGGAAGATTTCACTGTTGCTAAGAGAACCAACTTCAAAAGAGCTGAAACAAACAAAAGGAAACTGCAGGAGCTTTTTAAGGCAATAATGGCAAGAGCCATGAAAATCCAAACTTCCATCCTAACTTCGCCAATAACTAGTTGCATGATCTTGGGCAAGTCACTTAGTGTTAGCTTCAGCAGTCTATGTGGTAAAACCAGAAGGAGTTTGACTTGATCTCTGAGGACCCTTCCAGCATTAACAAATGTTCAGTGTTTTATAAAAAATAAATGATTGCAACAGAGCAATAATTCATACAGGAGGAAACAATGGCCAGGGCTTAAGGGGAGGCTGTTGGAATGGAAATGGAGGAGATGCATCACAGAATCAGCAACTCCCACTCACAAGGGACCCCAGAATCCATCTAGTCCAACCTCTATCAGAAGAATCCCCTCTATAACATCCCTAGCAAGAAGTCAACCAGTCATAGCTTGAAGACTTCCAGTGAAGAAGGAATCGGCTATCTTGCAAAATATCCCATGTTACTTACAGGAAGTTCTAATTTTTAGAAACCTATTATTGTTTTTCTTACCTCCACCCAACAACTGCCTCTCTGCAATTTTCACTTCTTACTCCTATTCATGCCCTCTGTAGTCCAAAGTAACTCAAGTAAAAGAAATCTGACCACTCTTGCACACACTTTAAATATTTCAAGGCATAAAAGAATTTCAGAACTGAAAGGGACCTCAGAGGTCATTGAGTCCAAGATAGAACTGAACAAAGAATCTGAGGATGGATCTCCATTCTTTTTGTGAATCCGACTACTGAGGTTGAGCCTTAGGGCTAGGTTATATCAGTGATAGGAACTTGGAGTCAGGGAGACCTGATTTCAAATCCTACTTCAAACAATTACTAGCTCTGATGGTGCTGAGATTTACAACATGTTGGGTCCATTGCTCATATAAAAGCTGACTGAAATTTTCCAGATTATATGGCAAGAGGAATTCAAGTTCAAGATGGCCTCCATGTCCACCACCCCCTGCAACAATCAGAGGGGGGTTCCTCTCTTAGTCATTGCTAGTAAGATTATTGCCAGAGCCCTCCTCAATAGGTTGATCCTGCACCTGGAAGGTCATCTACCTGAGAGCAAATGGGGCTTCAGAAGGAGCAGAGGAACAGTTGATATGGTGCCCGCCCCTCCAGGAGAAATGCCAGGAGCAGAACAGAGGTCCGAACTCAACGTTTGTAGATCTGACCAAGGCCTCTGATACTCCCACTCAGGAGGACTTATGGGAAATTATATCAAAATTTGGTTGCCCAGAGAAGTTCATAGATGTAGTACACCAACTTCACGATGGCCTGCTTGCCTGAGTTCTGGATGATGGGCAATGCTCTCGAGCTTTCCCAGTCGCCAGTGGAGTCAAACAGGGCTGTGGGCTTGCTCCCGTGCTTTTTAACAGGATGTTTTCATCCATGTTGTCAAACACCATCAATGAGGACAAATGGTGGCAAATGCTTCAGCTTGAAAGGGCTACGAGTCAAAACTAAAGTGGAGGAAGCACGTGCATAATTTGTTTGTTTGTGGATGATCGCAGACTCAATGAGCCTCCAAAGCTGAGATACAGCAGAGGAGGCATCGATTCTCTACTGTTTGTGCTCATTTTGGTCTAACAATTAGCACCAAGAAAACACAGGCGCTCCACAGCCAGCACCACACCATCCACACGTGGAAGCA
Organism: Myrmecobius fasciatus; assembly: GCA_023553655.1. Classification (NCBI taxonomy): domain Eukaryota; kingdom Metazoa; phylum Chordata; class Mammalia; order Dasyuromorphia; family Myrmecobiidae; genus Myrmecobius; species Myrmecobius fasciatus. The sequence continues at coordinate 117,877 of JAJPUD010003626.1, read as the reverse complement.
TCAGATACAGCCAAGGCAAAGCTTTGAATGCTGGGGATAGCTCTCTTACCTTGGCAGCATACTTGCCAGGGATGGCCACAACGATAATGAGATTGACACACACATTGCCAGAGCTAGCTCAGTGTCTGGGAGGCTCTGAAGGAAGTCTGGGAGAGGAGAGGGAGTAATTAGACTGAACAGCAATGGAGCAGTTGTGCTGACCTCATTGTTGTGTGCCTAGGAAACCTGAGCAGGATACCAGTGCCCTGCGAAGAAACTGTATCGATTTCATTCGGATTGTCTTAAGAAGCGTCTGAAGATCACCTGGCGGGACAAGGTACCAAACACTGAGCGCCCTTCTCAAACTAACCTGCTGAGTGCTCCAACTCCACTGCAAAGTGCAACTCTACTGGGCTGACCTCATTGTTCAAATGCCAAATGTACGCTTGCCAAAAAGATTATTTTACGGAGAACTCACCCAGGGAAAGCGCTCACAAGGTGGTCATACAAAGGGATGCAAGGACTTTCTCAAGGTCTCTCGTAAGAATTTTAGAATTTATTATATGACATGGGAGACACTGGCCCAGGCCCGCCCAGCATGGTGGGCCCTCCTCAGAGAAGGTGCTCTATGAGCAAAGCAGAATCAAACTAGCTCAGAAGAAATGCAGAATTAGAGAGTCCACCCCAAATGTTCATAGGGACTATTTTAACCTGTGGCAGAACATTCCAAGCTCATATTGGCCTAATTAGTCACAGCTGGACACACTAACCTGATTCTAACCTGGTGATGTCATTTTGTTCCTCTTCAAGAATGAAGGATAACAACAAATTATGGGTAAATCACTTAACCTCTCTCAGGCTCAATTTCCCCATATATAACACAAAAATAATAATTCTGCAAGCAGAATTATTATGGATATTAAATGTTATAAAATAGATAAAGTGTTTTATAAATCTTAAAGTGATTTTGGGGCATGTATGAATATGATTAGCTATTATTACTCTCTTCCAAAAAGGTAGCTCTAATCTTATCTTAACTAATGTTTAAATAGCATAATCCTGAGACCCTTCAGCATCTTAAGCTTCCTTTACCCCAATTCCCAGTCCTCTCATAATCCTACCCCAGAAATATATAGTTAATTAGTAGAGTAAAATCCAGATCTCCTGATTTATAGGCCTATATTCTTTCCAGGATGTCCTGATATTTATTTCCTCTCTCAAGGGACCAACAAATTGGCTATGTGTAATGTTTGATGGTGGGGAGAGGAAACATGTATTTTTCTATCAGGCTGGGGGAATGGTATTGATCCTAGGAAACTGTTTATTGACAGGACATTATGGGTATCTTTCTGGCTTAGTTCAGGTAGGTTTCTTGCCTTGTTCCAAGTTTTATGTGTGTGTGCATGCGTGTGTGTGTGTGTGTGTGTTAACAGTCTTGTGAGAGACACAAACTATTTTTGTAGGACTTTCCTAAGATTACACAAGGGCCCTTCATTGAGTATCTCCCCCAAAAGTTATGTATTTGGCCCTGTTCTTTTCTCTATATATACTCTTTCTCTTAATGATATGATTCACCGTCATGGTTTCAATTATCTCCAAGCATATGACTATCCAAATCTACAAAACCAGTTCCCTATATCTCCCCAAAATTCTAGCTCTACATTCCCAATTGCCTGCTAAAACTCTATCTTCACATGAATGCCTTACAAATAATTCAAACTCAATATATCTAAAACTGAACTCGTTACTTCCCCATCAAATGCTGTCTTCCCGTAACTTCTGTGTTTTCTGATTGACACTATCATCTTCCTTTTCTTGAAAGAAACCTTTGAGTTATTGCTCTCTCTCATCCTCACATCCAATCAGTTGCCAATCTTTGCCATTTCTACTTGTACCATATCTCTTGCATCTGACAGGTTCTCTCTATTTTCATAATAATCACCTAAATTCAGGCCTACAATTGTATTCTTGTTAAAACTATTACAGTGGTCTCTTTAGTGGCCCCTTCTAACTCATCTTTCAAACAACTGCCTTGAACCTCTTCCTAATTCACCACTGTGATAATGCCATGCTTATTTTTTAAGTGTTTCAGTATCTCTCTATTGCCAATAAAAGTAAAACTTATAAACTCTAGACTAAAATTTGAGGTACCAACAAGCATATCCAGCATAGCATCTACAAGTCTGAAATGGATTCCATTTACCCTAATCTCTCTCTATTAGTTTTTCTTCCTTTAAGGTTCAACTCTTCACAAAGCACATTTTCTACCTCACCACATTCCCAAAGGAATTTTCTTTCACCCTCCTTAAAACTCATGGTATTTTTCTTGGTCTCTGAAATGCACTTTCTCCAGAGACAGTCCATTGCATGTTAATTCTTCCTACTTCTAAGTTCAAAATTTCCTTTATTTCCCTTCTGTACTTTAAATTATAGGACTATAGATCCAGAGACAGAAGGGATAACTGAAGTAGTCCAGTCCAAAGCTCTCATTCTTCAGATGAAAAAAACTGAGGTATAGAAAGGCTAAGTAATTTATAGCATCTTAAAATTATAGATGGATAAGACCTCAGAGGTCATCAAGGCCAAAGTGATTGTGGCCCCAGGAAAGTAAGGGACTCATCCAAGGCCATATAGATGGTAAGCATCAGAAAGTGAATTTGAACCCAGGTGGATTTGAATTATTACAGAATCAGTGCTCTTGCCACTAAACCAAACTTCTCACTCTGTCCTGCGGGGCTGCATGGAAAGTCTAATTTGAACCTTTGACCTAGTATATACCTTTTCTTATCTCTCTATAGTTGAGATAAAGAGGAAACTCAATAGTTTCCCTCACCCAGTGGAGCAGAAAAGGAGACAGCCTGTTATCTATGAAGCTTTGTTCCATTTATATATGGTTTTTGCAGAAATCTAGCAGAATGGATTCCATTTTCTGATAGCCCTTCCAAATCTCTGCATGGAGTAACAGAGATAACCTTTCTTCTATCTCATTCAATCATTCAAAAATGCTTCAAATATTCCATTAAATAATTCAAGGGCTGAACACACTCAGTGATTAATGATCCATCACTGATATTTTTGCAAATACAGCAGGAAGTCACAGAATGCTCCGGATCTGAGCACAAAGGCACAGGGGTGCCTCCCACTATGAGTCAAGCTCTTATTACCAACTTGGGCGAATGCCCTCTGCTCATTGGAAAACTGACTCACAGGGTAGCTAGCAAAAGAGAGCTTCTCCTCAAAAGAGAACATTCCTGGGGCTCCCAATGTATACACTAACATCCCATCACAGAGCATCCTGCTATCCATGCCAGGAAGCCTTCATCTGACATACCCTCTCTGTCCTATTTCTAGTCAGGAACATTTAATTACCTGCTCTCTATCATGAGCTCTTGCCTACCCACACTATGGAATTTGATTAATTCTATCACAGTAAGCATTTTAAAATTTCTCAAATCTGCCCATCCAGTTCAATTCAGTTCAGCAAAAATCCATTACTATATATTAACCATTGGGCTTGGTACTGAGATTACAAAGACAGAAGACTAAAGAGCTTACATCCTCCTGGGAAATAATATTAGCTAACATTTATATTGTGCTTTTAAAAGGCTCACAAAAGACTGACATACATTATTATGTTTTGTTATTGATTATATATATGATCGTATAGTTATTATCAAACAAAATGGCAGCATATATATTTATAATAATGACAAATAGATGACTTTTTTTTGCCTGCTTCTGTGATTTGCTAGTATAAGGAATTCCCAAGAGGGAAACAGACTTTACATATGAAGATCAATAATTCACCTATAACTTACCTTCTTAGAAAGTTTTAAGTCCCTTTATGATTTGGGTTGTCTTCCTCTGGACCAAATTCAATTTGTCAAAGTCCCTCCTAAAATCTTCCATTCAGAACAGGTTGGATGATGCCATCATTACCTGCTGAAATACTTTTAATGACTTTCCCATTACCTTCTAAGTAAAATCTAAAATCCTCCAGCTGGATTTGAAGAACTTACACAATTTAGCTTCATCTGTCTTTATGCTCTATCAGTATAGATTGAACAGCTAGAAGTAATTTTTCCTCAACATTTTTATTTTCTTCTCTGGGGATGAATTTCTCCATCTAAAATGAAAGGACTGAACCAAATTACCTCTAAGGATTATTTCTCTTTACATAGCTTTATGTTCTTGATTAACTAATTTAATCATTAAATCCATCCCATGTGCATCCTCCCCCCCACTTCCTCCACCCTCCCTGCCTCTGCCTCTCACATATACTTAATCTGCACCTCACAGACATGCAAGCCCCTGGGGATACTTCTCTGCCCTCTGAAATGTCTTGTTCCTACTAGCCCCACCTATTTAACTCCTATTAATTCTTTCATGGCAGCTAGGAAGTACAGTGGATAGAGAGCCAGACCTGGAGTGAGAAAAATCCAACCTCATATTTATTAGCTGTGTGATCATAGGCAAGTCACTCCACTTTGTTTGTATCAGTTCTTCATCTGTAAAATGAGCTGGAGAAGGAAATGGCAAATCAGTCCAGTCTTTGCCAAGACAACCACAAATGGGGTCACAAAGAGTGACTGAAAAACATAACTGAAAAACAACTAAACAACCACATCTTTTGACATCAAGTGCAAATATCAGATCGTTTAAGAAGCCTTTCTTGTCTACTGCCTAACTAAAAGGTATCACTTCCTCCTCTACATTCCTGTCATACCCAACTTTATTATACGATTTTCACATTCAATCTGGCAGTACAGATAAAATTTTTGTATGTATTTATCTATTTGGGCAAAAAAGTACCTATTTGTGTACCTATTTAACCCCCTTTACTGGATTGTAAGCTTCATGATGTCAAACATTGTGTCTTATGCATCTGTGAATTCCCCACCACACAAATACAATTGTTGTTGTTCAGTTGATTTTCAATCACTGAATGGATGTGGCTTCAAACTGAGACCAACTGAAGACCTTAGCTTAAAAAAGTCAAGGTCTCCCATTTCATCCAGGACCATCTCTAGTCTTCCTGATCTATATCTGGTCACTGAAACTATATTTTGCTACCACAGATAATGAAGTAATATCAGTACTAAACATATAGCATCCAAATTCCTAGAGGAAAAATTAAAAGAGCTACAAGAAATAGACAGCAAAACTATACTAGTGGGGGATCTCAACTTTGCTCTATCAGAACTAGATAAATCAAACCACAACATAAATAAAAAAGAAGTTAAGGGGGTAAATGGGCTTTTAGAAAAGTTAGGTATGGTAGACCTTTGGAGAAAATTGAATGGAGACAGAAAGGAATATACTTTTTTCTAGGTGGTATATGGAATCTACACAAAAATTGACCATGGATTAGGACATAAACCCCTCAAAATCAGACGCAAAAAGGCAGAAATAGTAAATGAATCTTTTTTTCAGATCATGATGCAATAAAAATTACATATAATAAAGGGCCAAGGAAAAATAGACTAAAAAAAGATTAATTGGAATTTATATCTGGCCAGTAGATCCAGATGGCTATGGAGAAGAAAGTGAGGTAGGTGACTTTGCACAACCCTCTCTCACTGAAATCCAATTCACCATGTCATGACATCCCCTCCCTAAAGTCATGGTTCTCTTTGAGAACAAACAACAAAAACAAGTTATATACAAATTCTTTTTGACCATAATTGGAATCTTCTTATCAGAGATATTATAATGATTTGACATTTCCTTCCCCAATTCACTTTGTACATGAGGAAACTGAGGAAAAAGTGATCTGCCCAGGGTCACAAAGCTAATAAGTAATTTGAACTCATGTCTTTCTGATTCAAGGCTCAACTTTTTATCCATTGTGCAACCTAGCTGCCATTCACTTAACAAGTATCTTAGAGTTTTAAAATAAAATGGACTGGGTTTTTTTGTTTTTTTTTTATTAAAACTTTTTATTTGCAAAACGTATGTATGGGTAATTCTTCAACATTAACCCTTACAAAGCTTTCTGTTACAAATTTTTGAAATGGACTGTTTTAAGAGGTGTCAGGTTTCCAATGACTGCAGAACTTCTCCTAGAAACAAGATGAGCACTTGGAATAACAGTAGCAGAGGTTGTGTTCAAAATTAAATATCCTATGACAGAGATTGTCAAAGTGTAGCCTGATAACCCTTCAGAGTGCCCAAGACCCTTTCAAGGAGTCTTTGAGGTCAAAGTTATTTTCATAATAATCCTAGGAAGTTATCTGACTTAAAATAGTCCTTGATTTTTCAACTACATTTTTCCGTGAAACCAGATAGTCTTCATATAATTCAATCAAAATAAGATATTGCAACAGATTGAATGCAGAGATGACAACACCATTTTATCACTATTTTTTGTTTTAGAAAACATGGTGATTTTCATAAAAATATGTTGTGTTAACATGGAATGTGTTTATTATTATCATTATTTTAAATAAATTATAACTCTAACCCTAGAAAAGAAATGTTTAAATGTTTATCAGTTTTAATTTCTAAAAGGATAAATATTGATAGATAATTCATAGAAGCAAAACTTCTTTGAAGTCCTCAATAACTTTTAAGAGTGAAAAGGGGTCCTAGAACCAAAGATTGAGAAACACTTGCCTATGATATCCTTTTCCAGTTCTATAATTCTGTGAATGAGTGTTTCCATATTCTGTGTCAATTTGTGGTCCCAGTCTGATAGAATGAGGAGAGAATTTCCCAGTTGTATATATGACCTAGGAGCAATTGATGAGGGATTTACTAAAAGGAAAAGTCTGGTTATGGTTACAGAATCATAGAAATGGAGTTCAAATTCTGGTTCTTTTGCCAGCTGTGTGATCTCAACAAATCACTTCCTCTCTAGGAAATACTTTAATCCTAAACAAATACTTGTAGCATTTGTTAGTACTTTATTAGTACTCAGATAAAGAAGTCCTAATATCAAAGTAAAATATTGTTGCTTTGAGTTCAATCTTTTGGCCAGCAGGCATCATCTTGCTCAAGACTCAGACAAATGAGGTAGTTTGGGGAACAGACTGATGCATTCATCTTTCCTTAATAATAATCAACTTGCTTAACTGTTTAGAAAGTGATTTCACATCCATTTTTCACTTTGTATTAATAGAATAGCCTCCCAAAGGCAGTAGGGGAAGGATTTTTAGTCCCATTTTATAAAGGCTCAAAGCTTTAAATGTCCTTCCCAAAGTCATAGCTAGGAGACCAGATCTTCTGCCCCAGATTTTAATACTCTTCCTACTTTCTAAGCCAAGATAAATTCTCTACTTGGGTTTATATCTACCCACATCTTACTTGGGGGAGAGGCAGCTATGTGGTGCAGTGGATAGAGCACCAGCCCTGAAGTCAGGAGGACCCGAATTCAAATCTGGTCTCAGACACTTAATATGTCCTAGCTGTGTGACCCTGGGCAAATCACTTAACCTCAATTGCCTCAGCTAAATAAATAAAAAAATAAAGATTAATTGGGGAGGATTCTGGGAAGATGGCAGAGTAAGTTGGTAAATTTCAAGATTTCCCCCACAAATAGAACAAATTTATTCCTCAAAGCAGACAGAGATTTGTGAAAAACTAAAAAGACTTGGGGCAAAACAGGGGTCCTCCAGGTACAGCCCGAGAATATCTGTAAAAAGACTCAGTGCCAGGAATTAACCCATGTGAAGTAAAAACACCTCCAGGATAACTCTGTAGAAATTCTGTAGAAAGCAGGAACCACAGAAACTTTCATTTTCAGGACTGTTTGTAGAGTCAGGGTCTAAGTCGAAGAAGACTGAATGAACCCAGTTGATTAGGAGCACCAAGCCCAGCTGTGCTGCAGAGATAGGGCCCTGGGCAGGAAGGAACCAGCACACCTAGCGTGCAGAGGCAATGGGCCAGAGCACTGTCTGCAGGCACTTGCTGGAGGAAGGAGCTCTTGGTTTGGAGGTCCAGGTCAGAGGGTCAGAGAGGAGAGCTGAAGTAAAGCTTGAAGCACCATGCCATAAGGTGCTTATACTAATACCTCTCATTTTTAAAAAATGAACCAAAAAGGAAGAAAGAACCCAACCAAAGAAATTTACCATGGTAATGGGGAAGACCAGGGTTCATCTTCAGAGGAGGATATTGAAGAAAAAAAAAGCTTCTATCCCAAAGAATAATATGAAATATCTCCCTGCTCAGAAAGAATTTATAGAACTCAAAAAGAATTTAAAAATTAAATGAGAGACACTGGGAAAAATTAAAAATAAACAAATTAAAAACCGTCCAAGAAAAGCAAGAAGACAATGAAAATAAGTTAACCAACTAGAAAAGGAGATACAAAGTCTCAAAAAAAAATAACTCCGAAAATTAGAATTGAGCAAAGGGAAACCAGAGCTATGAGAGACCAAGAAATAACAAGATAGATTATAATGGATGAAAAATAGAACAGAATGTGAAACATCTCATAAGAAAATCAACAGATCTGGAGGACAGATCAAGAAGACAAAATATAAGTATAATTGGATTGCCTGAAAGTTGTGAACAAAAAAAAGAACCTTGACACAATAATACAAGAAATAATCAAAAAAATTGTCCTGGAGTAATAGAAAATAAAGGGAAAGTAGAATTAGAAAAAATCCGCCAATCACCCTCAAAGAGATCTTCTGTGGAAAACACACAGAAATATTATTGTCAAATTTTAAAACTCCTGATCAAATAGAAAATTTTGCAAGAAGGAAGGCAGAAATAATAAATGTATTTTTTTCAGATCATGACGGAATAAAAATCACATGCAATATAAGGCCAGGAGAAAATAGACCAAAAACCAATTGGAAACTAAATAATTTTATCCTAAAGAATGAGTGGGTGAAACAGCAAATTACAGACACAATTACTAATTTCATCCAAGAGAATGACAATAATGAGACAACATACCAAAATTTGTGGGATACAGCCAAAGTGATAATAAGGGGAAATTTTTTATCTCTCGA
>JAJPUD010003626.1:43097-103938 GCA_023553655.1 Myrmecobius fasciatus | reverse complement strand
TTCTCATTTTGGAGAAGAGGAAACTGAAATTAGGAGATATTAAGTAACTTTCCCCGAGTCACAAAGTAGCATCTGAGGCAGGGCTTGATCTGGAATCTTTGTTAATCTAAGTCTAGTGCTCTATCCACTATCCGACCTAGTTACCAAATATAAGAAATGTCTAATTAGGTGATATGGAGGGGTTGTGTGTGGCAGAGGGAAGAGAAGGCAAGATGGAGAGTTGCAAACTGATTGACTAGAAAAGTAATGGTGTTCTCAAGAGAAATAAGGAACTTAACAAAAGAGTTCAGTTTAATGGAGAAGATAATTATTTCTATTTGGAACATGTTGATTTGAGACACCTGGGGATATCCAGATAGAAATACCCAGCAGAAATAGTAAGGTAGGAATGGAGCTCTGGGGATCACTGATCCTGGAAGGAAGAACACCTGGCAGGATAAGATATCAGGCACTGAGGTGCTTTTTTGATCTAAACTGCCAAGGATTTCAGTTCTACTTGTAGAGGGCATAACTCTGCTGGGCTGGCCAACTCTACCCTTAGTTCCATCCCCATCCAACTCTGGGACCGCATCATTCCTTAGATCACATAAGACTCCCATCTAGAGACCAAATCTTTGTGTATTTGGATGGTTTTTCTCCATCAGACCCCACAGCTTAGGTTGTTCTCCTCTTGCCCTATTATTCCTTTTTAAAAGCAAGAGAATATCAATGAAACAATCAATGGAACAATCCAGAACAAGACAAGGAGTTAACGTTCTCAAGGTGAGAAATAGTAGGTAGTGACTTAGTTGTGGACACAAAAAGAACAAAATGTAAAACTAGAAGGAATATCAGAGACCATCCAGTCCAATATCTTTATTTTACAATTAAGCAGAGTGATGTGCCAAGAGAGGAGTAAATTGTCATAAAGAGTCATAAAAGTCACAAAGAGAGTAAATAATACAATTGCAGATCACTCAGATCTTGAGTCAACATGATGCCATAGAAAAAGCCTGGAAGCAGAAAGTCTGGGTTTGCTTCCTGTCTAGGTTATTTACTATATGGATGTCCTTGAAGAGTCTTTTCATTTTTCTAAGCCTTGATTTTTTCATCTGTATAATGAGGGGTTTGGATTAAATGTTGATTAAATTGAATTGAATCCCTTGGTTTGGTTCTAATGCTAAAATCCCATGATCCTATGAAGTCCAGTGTTCTTTCCTGCATACCAAATGGTCTCTCAGGGAAGGAGCTGCTAAAATGAAGTATGTTGAGAGAAGGGCTTTTGATTTAGAGTCTCTAACTTCTTCAATTCCTGTTACTACCATCTCTCGTGTAGCAAAGAAGGAACACTAAAATCTAGATCCTAATTTTAAATTTGACACCCAGCAGCAATATGACCTCAGCTAAATTATTTTCCCTTCCTGAGCCTTTGTCTCCTCCCTCAGTTAATAAATATTTACTTAATTGAATTATTAATATATTATCATACATTTAAGATTAAAAGAGAACACTAAATTCAACCCTCCACCCAGTTTAATAGATAAAAAAATAAGGTCAGAGAGGTTGATAAAACAAAATAATGCATAGCACTTACAGTGTGTCAGGCACTGTGCTAATAACTTATAATTATTATCTCATTTGATTCTCACAATAACCCTAGGAGATAGGAGCTATTATTATCCTGATTTTGCAGAGGAGAAAACTGAGGTAGAAGTTAAATGATTTGCCCAGGATCCCACATCTAGTAAATGTCAGAAGCAAGATTTCAACACAGGTCTTCATCATTCCACATTCATAAATCTATAAAGCACTCCAATAAATCCTGTATTGACTTTATCACATGGTTGTGAGGAGGATCAACTGAGAGTGGAAATGATAGTACTTGTAAACTATAAAGGCCTGGAATTATCAAACACTAGGTTACTAGGTTCATTTGCTCCTGGATGTTTTGTACATAATTTCTTGCACTGTTCTACTTTTCTATTTCTTAAGCAATAACAAATCATTTTGATTACTATTTGATAGTTGAGTTTGAGATCAGGCATTCTTAGGACCTGTTATTCCCACTGTTTTTTTCTTCATTATTTCCCTTGAGATTATGGACCTTTTCCTCCAAATAAATCTCACAACTATTTTCCAAGGTCTATAAAATAATTCTTTGGTACTTTGATTGGTATGGTACTCAATATAAACTACCTTACTTAGTATATTTTTTGCTTAGTATTTTAATATTTTTATGGGCAGCTAACTACCATAATAGATAAAGTGAATGAATTGAAGTCAGAAAGACCTGAATTCAAATCTGGTCTCAGATATTAAATAGACCCTGGGCAGGCCACTTAACTCTGTTTGCCTCAGTTCCTCATCTATAAAATGTATATCTTCAGTATCTTTGCTAAGAAAACCCTAAATGAGGTCACAGAGAGTCAGACACAAGACAGCAAAACATTTTAATTTTTATCAAATTGACTTATTCTCACAATGTGCAATTAATATTCTTTAATTATTCTCCTGTCTTTATCATAAGTTTCTCATAATTATATTCATAATAATTCCTATTTGTATCTTAGTAGACTCCCAAGTATTTTATATATTTTGTCACTATTTTAAATGGAATTTAATCTCTATATTTCTTTCTCCTGACTTTTTTTAATATACAGAAATTCTTATGATTTTGTGGATTTATTTAACAACCTAAATCTTTGATAAAGTCATTATTTCAATTAATTTTAGCTAATTACTATAAGGTTCTCTAAATAAACTATCATGTTATCTGCAAGAAATAATTTTGTTTCCTCGTTGCCTAAGTTTTTTCTTCTTTTATTATTTTTCTTATTTTGTTACTATAGCTAACATTTTTAACACTATATCAAATAGTTGCAGTGGAAAGAAAAGAGCCCAAGTTCCCACCCCAAAGAACATCCATATATCAGAACATAGATAACTTTGTTTTATCTCTGTTTCTATGCTTTCTAGTGTATTTTTCTTAAAAAAGAATAAATGGGTATCCCATTTTATCAAAGACTTTATCCTCTATTTAATGATAGACTAATATGATTTTTGTTTTTTATTATTTAAAAAATAGATTTATTAATATCATATGATACTAACATTTTTATTAGTATTATATACTAATATAATACTACTTTGCTACAAAAACTGTTAAAACAAAATTGGAGTCTGGAAAAATAAAGGTTTAAAACAATACTTCACATCATACACCAAGATAAGCTTCAAATGGATATTAAACTTGTATATCAAATGTCGTATTATATACAATTAGAAGAATAATGAAGAAATTATCTGTCAGATGTATGGATAAAGAAGAGTTCATGACCAAATAAGGAATAAAGAGCATCATAGGTGACAGATTTAAATATGTAAAATTTAAAAAGTATTTGTACAACAAAAATGATACAGTTAAAATTAGAAGGTAAACAGAACTAGGGAAAAATTTTATAGAAGTTTCTCTGATAGTCTCATATCTTAAGATGTATAAGGAACTGATTCAAATTTACAAGAATAAGAACCATTCCCCAATTGATAAATTATCAAATGACTTATCTAGGCAACTAGCAAAGGAAGTTCAAACTATTAGTAGTATTAATCTTTTTTAAATGCCCCAAGTCCTTAATAATTAGGGGAATGTTAATTAAAGCAGTTTCTTGGTTCTATCTCACACCTGTTAACAAAAGACACTCTTCCTCAAAACCCATGAAGGGACATGAAAAAAAAAAAACACCCCACCCCATGCTCCCCACACATCCTCCCGGGGGGGGGGGGAGAAGATGCTACAAGGGAGCAGAAAGGGAGAGTTCTTAGCTACTCAGAGGGAAGTAGAAAAGGGGAGAAATAATATAACTTTCTAATATAAAAGAAAGGCAGAAGGGAGAAAACATCTATAAGCACCATAAGCCAGGATGTTTAGAAAGTCCTGAGCAAGATCTTGAATTCAAAGCTGCTACTCATCGTCCTTGTGCTGTTTGTTTCTGGCAACTACAAGGCTTTCCAAATATGACTAGAGCTCACTTGCAAAGGATCACTGATATGTTAAGCAGTTTGGGGCTTCAGATGCCTTTCTGATTGGCTAGCTGTTGTGTAACTTGACTGGTTGGTATGGTAATTATAGAACCTATGTTCACACTGTCATGTTGAGAAGTTGACAAGAAAAGTGACAAATGTTTTAGGCATGATGGGGAAAAAACATGATTTATTGTTAGTGGAGCTATAAATTAATGGTCAAAACTTTCTGGAAAGCAATTTGGAATTATGTCCCAAAAAGTCACTAACTTGTATATGCCCCTTAACCTAATGATATTACTAGAAGGACTATATCTCAAAGAAATCAATAAAAGAGGAAAAGGATCCTTGTGCACAAAAATATTTGTAACATCTTTTTATAATGCTAAATAGCTGTAAATTAAAGAGGTTTCAATCGAGGAATAGCTAAACAAGTTACAATATACACAATAAGAAATGACAAAGAGGATGAATGGTTTCAAAAAAAGACTAGGAAGACTTCTGTGAACTGATGCAGAGTAAAATGAGTATGAACCAGAGAAACAATTTATTTTCAAACAATACATTATAATAAGTAAACAAGCTTCAAAGATGTAAAAATTGATCAGTATACTGATGATTTTAAAGAACTGATTATAATTGCAATCATATTTAAATAGAACTTCTAGTTTTGCAAAGCACATTGCATATATTGTCTCATCTGATCTATATTGTTGCTATTACTGTCCCCATTTAACAGATTAAAAAAAAAACAGGTTCAGAAAAGTTGGCTTGCCTAAGGACACATGACTAGTAAGAATCTGAAAATAGGATTTGAACTCAGGTCTATACTTTTAACTGTAGCACCTATCTATCTCATCACGAGTACCTACTTCTTAACAGAGAGGTGAAAGACTACATATGCAAGATGAGACACATGACTGTTTTAGACATGACTGATCTGGAAATTGTTCTGTGTGACTATAGTAAAAGGGCTTCAATTTGAGGGACAAAGTAGAACAGAGAGAGAACTGCTTGTTAATTAAAACATAAAATTTAATTTAAAAATAGTAAAATAGTTAACAAATGTAAATTATTATATTGTCATTTCTCTCCAGACAGATTATGATCTCTCTTAAGGAAAGGCAAAGACAGATACAGAATCTCAGATGCAGAGACACCCAAACTTAACACTTATATTATTATATAACTATAATAAATATAATATAATATAATATAATAAATATAATATAATATAATATAATATAATATAATATAATATAATATAACACTTATATTATACAAACTTAACACTGCAAGAGATCTCAGAAGTCATCTAATACAAATCTGTAGGCTTCAGGAAACCCCACCTCTGTACTATCCCTAACACTGTGCCCCTACTTCTTGAGGCTGTTAATCTTACTGATGGACAACTCTGATTATCAAGATTTTTTCATTTGTTTTCCTAAAGAGAATTCTGTTTCCCTGCAACTCTTCTTTCTAGCAATGAGAATTTTGCAAAACATGCTGCATAAATTGTCCCATCTGATCTTCTTAACTTTAACCTTCTCCTGTTCTATGAAACCTTTCCTTATCCCCCAATTTCTAGTGCCCTCAATCTCAAACTACTTTGTATTTAATTATTTGGTATTTGTTTGCATTTATTATTTTTTTGTTCATTTTGTTTATATGTCCTTGTTGCTTTTTCCTCCTTAGAATTTGAATTCCTTGAGAAGCATTTGTTAAGTTTGTGCTTAATATACACTTGTATCTTTGGTTGATAAATATAGAGCACTGACTAAGAAATGGAAATGATCTTAGAATATGAAATGTCAAAGGTGGAAGGAACTTTAAGGATCCCAGACAAGCTCTTTTTAGAGAGATGTCTTGTTTTAAATCATCCAAGTATTTCAACATCATAAAAGTTCACTAAGGGACAGGTTATGGTAGGAAAAAAATACTGGCTCCATCTTCCCAAATAAGAAAGGTCTGAAATGATGTACATTCTTTTACTTCCTTCTCAACCAGGTGATACACTCTAGTTTTGCTACTTCTGTCTCTTTGAGTCTCTCATTTTCTCCATTTTTTGGTCTTTTTCATTCTGTTTTACCGTCCATTGGAAGACATTTATTTAAAAAAAACCCTACTCTATGTATGTAGAGCACTGTGTTAAATTTTGGGGAAGAGAAGTTGAGAGAAGGTCCAACATGTACCTTTAAGGTCTAGTAGGACATGACAGATGAGTAAATAAGTGTAAAGCATAATATGCAAGATAAGTGCATTACTGAACTATAAAATAATGTACTGTATAGTGTTCAAGAGGAAAAGATATCACCAATCTAAAGAAAGAGGTAGAGAATTCTTGGAGAAGGGCATTTGAGCTGAGGTTTAAAAAAAATGGATCAGAATTGAATTAACAAAAAACATGAAGGAGAACAAGCAGCCCAGGAGAGGAAACATTTTAGACAAAAGCACAGAGATTTGTTGTACAAGTACAAAGTACAAGTACAAAAGTACAAGATATTGAAGGGACCTGAGATTAATCTAATTTGGCTAGATTCTGCCTCAGAGCTCTTTCATACAATCAAGTGCATACATACACATATAAACATACACATACGCATTTACTTCTCTTATATTTTCCAAGCTGATTTCTTTTTTTTTCCTTTTCTTTTATTCTTCTGGAAAATAATATGGCATTTTTTTCATAAACAAGAAAGTGGTTACTGGAAGTTAATGATTTGCTGTTAAGTCCCTAAAAATAGTCTCTTCTCCTTTGGTGTCAAAGGTGCCCTCCCACAATGGATGAAAGCCTTATTTTAGTTCTAAAATTACATGGAAAGCTTGCCCTCCACTCATATCTCTGACATTCCTGTTCCTCCACACAGAATTTTCCTCATTGCAAGGCACTGCTGCAGAGGTATGTTGGCCTCTAAACAAATCCCACATGGACACTTGACAGCCTGTATTCTCCCTAAAGCCTCCTAACGCCTGAATTTGGCCAGCAGTCTTGATCCCCTTCCAATGTCACCAAGAGAAGGTTAGCTGTGCTTCCTAGGGCCAGTAGCAGTTAAAGCTCTAATTATTCAGCAGTATCTCAGGAGAGGTGATTCTCATGTGTCTTTGCTGGGGGAGGACAATTGTTTATTGATGGATTGTCACTTTAAAGGTCATCTGGACTGTTTGAGACCATTTATATTTGTTAAGGAGAACAATGTCCACAGCTGGCAAGCAGTGTAGTGGGTCCCAAGGGACCTCCAATCCAAGGGTTCTCTGGCATGCTAAGTAACTATAGCATTTTACAGATGTGTGAAATGCATTGAACCTCAAAAGATAGAAGTTCAGTACTTGCGATATTTTGAAAAGAATATTGGAACTGAGTGAGGTCTGAGTATGATTCTCAATCCTGCTGAAAACTACATAACCTTGGACCTTAACTCAGGTAAGTTTCATTCTCCACATAAGTAAACCAGGGAGAAAAATCTTTGCTTTGCTAACCTAGCATCCCAAATTTATGCAATCCCTAAATGCTATTCTAGGTCCAAAACATAATGTAGGTATGGATCATCAATCACTCAGCATCATAGATCACAAGCCCCTAGATATGTTTCTTTTACTACAACTAAAGAACATATTGTTTCAAAGCTATGAACCTTAGTTGGGTGATATTTAAGTTCATAGAAAGATTAAATGATAAGAAATATAACCTTTATATGCATAGGGATAAACTTTCCCACAGATTACCACATCACCAGTGGGATTGAGACATGTTAAAAAACACATGGAATGATGCTCAACTCATGCTTCAAATACTGCATAACCATCAATGTATTCTATTGGCCTTCACTGAGCTAAAGACTATTATTACTTTGAAAATTAGTGGCTCTCAGTGGTGTTTTCACTTTTGTTCCTACTATTCTTGGTACTCTTTGTTACATCTTCTGGTCTTGATAGGAAGGAATTTGCCAACTCTTCAGGTTGCTAGCCCCAGGTGCCATCTTGATTTCATTTGTGATACAAATTCCATCTAGCTAGCTAGAGAAGTCTTTTGGTATCTTTTAATTTATCTTTTGAATTAACTGTTATTTGTGTATTTTAGATTTCCTCTGTCTAATTCTTATAAGACTTATTGTCAGAAAAAAAAAAACCTTTAATTTTCTAATATACCCATACTCTGGGCAAACCATTCCCAAGGATTACACCTATCAAAACCATCTAAAGTCAAGGGAACAAAAATTTATTAAGTAGCCACCATGTGTCAGGCACTGAATTAAGTATTTTACAAACATTATCTCATTTGATCTTCATAACAACCTTGAGAAGTTGGTGGTATTAACATTTCCACTTTACAAATAAGGAAACTAAGACAGACAGTCTCAGATTTTAACTGGGTTATTTATCACTCAAGAATCAGTGTGCTAACCAGAATTCAGGTCTATTGTTTTAAAATTTAGACAGACAGATTAAATGACTTGTCCAGAGTTATGTAGTTAATTAGTATTGAAGGTAAGATTTAAATTCAGGTCTTCCTGATTTTAGGACCAATACCCTATCCATTGCACACCTAAATGCCTAAGTCAAGGAAGACCAAGGACTGTATTGTAGTTCTCCTGACATTTTGCCCAGTACTCTCTATACCTCTTCACAATTATACTTAAGCTCTTTATATTGGTCCTCCTCAGTTTTTATGTATTTTTTATATTCCTTGAAAAAGTCTTTTCTTCCTCACTGAGACAAGTCAAGGATAGGAGCAAAGGAACCAGCCTGAGCAAAAATGCAATGTTCACTTTGACCAAAACAAGTCTTATTCTCTCTTGATGTCTTGATGTCTCCAGTGTCAAACCCTACTCTACTTCTAAAGATAAAAGTCAAAGTGAACAGCATCCCTATGACAATTTAGGAAAGACTAATCTCACTTTTTCATTATGTTATTCATTAGATTCATAGATTTTTGACTATAAGAGACCTTAGGATCATTGAGGCCAAACATCTCATTTTGCAGATGAGGAAACTGAGACTGGAAAAGGTTTAGTGACTTGACCAGAATTGTATAGGTAGTAAGTGTCTGAGGCAGAATTTGAACCTAGGTCCTGCTGAATCCAAATCTAGTTCTTTATCATTCTACTCAATAACCATTGGTGGCTCCCTACTTTCTACTACCATATCAAATATAAATTATTTAGACTTATTTTTCCACAATATATCCCAATTCAACTATCCAAACTGATTTTCTTCTTGCAATATTCATCCTTCTTTCCAGCTAGGTCAATCTCTTCATTGTCTCAAAAGCACATTCAAGATGGCTCCTGACTTTGTCTCTGTGTCTGTTATTTTTCCTAGTGAAATGCTTTTCCTTATGCTTCTACTTATCTAAACTGTGCCTGTTCTTTAAGTCCTAGTTCTTCCATCTAATTCCTTATGCAGCCCACCTTCTTGATTGCCACTGTCTGAATTCCTCTACTACAAACAATATGTATAGCATAATTTAGCACTGAACTGTAAGTTATTTTGGAATGTTTACTATTGTTTCATGTGTACAAGTTATGTCTGTCCAACTAGACTGTAAGCTCGTCAAAGGGAGGGACCAGATTTTAGAGATTCTGGGAATCAAAAAATTTAAGCAAAGAATTTGACAGTCTTTTATATTTTCCATGCAGAAAAGATTCAAGCTAGCCAAGAATAGTAATATATATTTGGAGCTGCTTGAGTGGTAGAACTCAAAGTTCAATCACTAATTATTATTTTCAGTTTGAGGGAAGGTCTCTTGTAGAGCCCCCTAGAACTGTCCTTGGTCTTATGTTATTCAATATTTTAATCAATTAAACAAATTAACTAAATCCAATTTTTAAAAAAGGTTTAAATGGAAAATTTATCAAATTTGCAGATGACACAAATCTAGGAGAATAACTTAGCTAACTGAATGACAATTGAGATTCAAAAGGATCCTGACATATTAGAATCTATAGGAAAACTGAATAAATGATAAATTCAAAGTCTGTACATTTGGGGTAAGAAAATGAAGGTCAACAACACAAGATGAGGAGATCCACAAGACAATAATTCATCTAAAAGAAGTCTGGCACTTTAGTGGACAGCAAGTTCAGTAACAGTCATCAATGGGATATGGCAGTCAAGAAAGTTAATGCAATCCTGGGCTGCATGAAGACAAAACAAGAACCAAAAAAGTTCTCTTTTCTGCCCTAATCGTATCACAATGAGAGCATTTTGTTCAGTTCTGGATGCGATGTTTTATGAAAGATATTGATAGGCTGAGAATTTCCAGAAGACAGTGACCAATAAAGGACCTCAAAAGCAAGTGATTTAAGTACTGAAGTACTGACTAGAGAAACAGAAATGTTTAGCCTAAAGAAGAAAAGACTAAGGGAGGATGAAATATCTGTATTCAAGTATCCTATGTAGAAAGAATATACTGATTCTTTTTTTGTAAGAAGGGAGCCTATTTAGGAAGTTGGAGTGGAGTCTGCAGAGAAGCCAATATCTGACTCAGTGCCAAGCAAATCTTCCTTAACAATTATAACTGTATAAAAGTAGAATGGCTGTTCTTGGAACAGCCTCTCAGTAGTGGTCTTCAAGCAACTGCTAGGACACTACTTGCTAAAACATTCTGAAGCGTGGATTCCTTTCCAGATTAAGAAGAACTAGTTGATCTCTGATGTTCCTCAGTTCAGAGATTTTGCAATTCTTTAGAATCCATGAGTTATTATTGCTACCATTAATCATTATTAATTACTTGGTTAATCTTGAAAAGGTTTTTCCTTGTCATTGGAAAATTCCATAAGAGCCTCAGTTTCTTCAAAATTCCTTTCTTATAAAATGGGGGAGAAGAGATGTGATTGACTTATATGAATAGAAATAACTAGCATTGATATAACATTTTAAGTTTTGCAAGGAAAATATTATCTCATATGATTCTCACAACAGTTTTGAGAGGTAGTTGCTATTATTATTCCCATTTTACAGAGAATGGAACTGAAGCAAATAAGAAAATAAGCAACTTAGCTAGAAGGTCTAAGATCAGAATCTCCTGACTCCAGATCTGTCTTTTGATCCACTGTAGCATCTTGTAGCCCCACTATGTCAGATCACCTCTAAAATCTCCTCCAGCTCTAAATGCTATGATTCAAAGATTAACAGGGCTCTGCTTAAATCCTTTAGTAGAACTCAGCTTTCCCCAATGCAACTTTCCCCATTTCACTGTTGCATACTGTTAATTGTTTTCTATATCTCCCCACATACACACTTCCTACATCGCCCAGCACAAACCTAAGCACAGAGTAAAGATTCAATAAATAAATATCTTTGATTGATTAATGGTTCAAGATATAAAGTTCCCTCTGGGGATATTGTGTCTGCCTTTCCTTTCAGACCCTTTTGAATGAGTCACAGCCTTCCAGAGTTGACAGGGGCTGGATGACAATGGCAGGGTAATGGTTACTCCTGAATGTAGGCTTTTCAGATAAATGCTATTATTGTCATTTAACTTTTCTGTTCCCCTTTATGCTTTGAGTGCTTTATGACAACAAACCAGTGATTAGTCACCTAATGTTATTTTTCCTTACTGACACAAGGCTGGAATAAAAACCTTCATTTCAGGCTTTATATGAAGTTACATTTATCCTCCCTCTTCACTCCAATCCTTTATGCTGCATCATCCCACACTAGGTTGCCAATTTCTCATGACAGGATAAGGCAGGGTAAAAAAGGTAAGGGGAGATTTGGAGAAGTGGAAACCACCATTCTACCAAGTATCATCCACCTGGACAGACATTTAGAGATATAGAAAGAAATGGAGAGAGAAAGAAAAAAGAGAGACAGAGACAGAGAGAGACAGAGATACAGAGACAGAGAGAAAAGTGGGGGGAAGAGAGTCAGATAGAGACAGAGACAGACAGTGATAAAAACAAACAGACAGAGAGATAGAGACAGAGTGACAGAGTCAGAGAGACAGAGACAGAGTGACAGAGTCAGGCAGAGACAGACAGACAGAGACAGAGAAAGGGAGAGACAGAGAGAGACAGAATAAAATACAAGCAGTACTAGTGATATAATATAAGCTTTAGAAAAGTGTGTTGGGTTCAGATATCTTATACTGGGCAATGATGTGGTGTGATGCGGTGTGGTTATCCAGATTAGGAGCAATTTATCAAAAGAAGAATATTTTAGAATGTGCTAGAATGTAAGATCACAAGAGCTAGAATGGAATTAGAAGTCATCCAATCCAATAATCTTTTATAAATGAAGAAACTGAGTTTCCTAATTATCAAGTTAATGCAAAGATCACATAGGGAATCCACCTTAGAGGTAGGATTTGAACCAAGGTCTTACTCCAGAGCTAGTGCTCTTCTTTCTCTGGACTTTCCTCATCTGTAAAATGAAGGTGTTGAATCAGATTATCTCTGTTGTTCCTTTAACCCTAGCTCTATAATCCTCTCTGATTCATTTCCTGACTGTTAGGATGCAGTCAAGGTCAGTTTTTGTAATGTTCAGTACTCAATATATTCCAGCTTTCTTCTTGAAGAAACTACCTGTGTTAAATTGAATCTGTCCTTCGTAGTCTACAAACTCTTGGCTTATTTTGTTTCTTAATCCTGAGTCATGTTTTCATTGTTTTCCCCATCTTCCCCTATTCCTATCTTTCCATTGAAATTACCATGTAGTAAAATATATGTTGATTTAATTTTGAGGTCTTATCAAGTTTTTCATAGAAATTCTCTACCATCTTATCCTTCACAAAAAAATTTGGTAAGTAAACTAGAATCCTTACTTATACCTGTAATGATCATTTTTTTAAATCATCAAGTGTCCTGGAAAAGTGTTTCCTGTTGCCTTTTGATAGGTGATAAAACCAACTCTGACAAGGTATTTGACTTTTACTCTCCCAGGAAAATCTGAGCTATCTTTCCATCCATTCCATTCCAAAAGTATCCATTGGAACATTTTGTTTACATTTTATTTTATGGTTTCTAGATTCAGTTCTAGAGAGAATCCCAATTAATCAATCATAAACAATTAGTGAGTTCTTATCATGTATCAGACACTGTACTAAGCACTGGGGCTACCAAAAAAAAAAAATACAAAAGATAGTCTCTGCCCTCAAGGAGCTCACAATCAATAGGGGAAAGAAACAAAAATATACAAAGCAAGCTCTATACAGGAGAAATAGGGAAAACAATGGAATTAAGAGGGTTTGGGAAAGGTTTCTCGTAAAAGGTAAAAGTTTAGTTGGGAAGGCAGAGAGATTGATGGTAGGAGTGAAGGAGGAGCATTGGGAAAATTGCATGGGAAAATTGCATACTAAAATAATTCAATTTGTCCAGAAATATATTAATTCATGGGTAAATGGACAAGGATTCCATATTTATAGCACAAGCAATTAAAAGTGTTTTAAAATGGTTGAAAACTATAATTCTTAATATCTTTTATAGCATTTTCTCTTGTTCTCCTGTCATGAAATGACAAGGATGAAGGGAAGTCTCATAAATCTGAAGACACTTTGTATTATTTCACAGATTCCTACAGAAAGAAACAAAAACAAAAGCAAATCATCCAGTAGCCAGACTACTGGTAAAGAGTGTGTCCATTCTAATACATTATTTTCTCTTATAGTTATGTCAGAGTGAATAGGAGAGGTACAAAGTAATGTGTTAAATCTTAATAGAAATTATCATTACAATCAATCAGTAAATAAACAGTAAGCACCTACTATGTTCCAGGCACCGTGCAAACGAAGAAAGAAGAAAAGAAAATGAAAAAATAGTCTCAGTCCTCAAGGACCACATAGTCTTATTATAAAGCTCACAATCTAACAGATATCAGGGAAGACTCCAAATAAAATGAATCACTTGAGTTGGGCTTTAAAGAATAGATAGAAATTCAAAAAGTGAAAAGAGGAGACTTTCTAGATGGAGAACAGTATAATAAACAAATTAAGGACAATGGAAAAATTTTTCTTAGATCCAAAAGCAGAATAAAAAGTATTTACACTGATTCTAATGCCAAAATTAAGCATAATAGGTGGAAGTCACAAAGAAGTCAATTTTTTTTACTCATTATAAGATAATTTCTTAGCAAATGTAGCTGTCCAAAAAATTGAATGGGTTTCTTGAGGGGTAGTGAATTCACAGACTTATTAGGTTTAGAGCTGAAAGAGAGCTTAGAAACTACCTAGCCCAATGCCTTCATCTTACAGATAAAGAAACTACCTCAAAGTTATATAAATAAATTTGCCATCATTGAAAGTCTTTAAGCTGTGGCCTGATGATCACTTTGTAGAGATGTTATAATTTAGATGTTGACCTAATGTCTCTTCTAAACCAGAAATATCAAGATCCTAGAATTAAAGAGATATTTTATGCAGTGGAAACCCATATGAAGCACAAAATTGAGAAGGGAATTGATGAGAAAAAAGCTCATTGCATGTCTTCAGAAGGTACCATTCTCTTTTCTTTACTATTCTACAACTGCTTTAGTTTAGGTCTGTTGATCAATCAGCTAATGAGGTCAAGGTCATAGATTTGATACTAGTATATTAGTATAGATTTGCCTCATCCAATTACATTAAACTAGATCCTAAACCTTATACTCATCTAAAAAGCTGCTAATGTAAAATGTGGATGACTGAGAGCCAATCTATCCCCACTAATGAAATATAAATTCAAATGGCATGGCTTACTTAAAAAGAATCAATAGAGTTGTCTTCGTCTACAAAAGGGGGCAGTTAGGAGGTACAGTGCAGAGAGCTCTAAGCTTGAAATCAGCAAGACTGATTTTCCTAAGTTCAAATCCAGCTTCAGATACTGGCTGTGTTGCCCTGGGGAAGTTACTTAACATTGTTCCCCTCAGTTTCTCATTTATAAAATGAACTGGAGAAAGAAATAGCAAACCATTCCAGTATCTTTTTGAAGAAAAGCCCCATTGGGGTCACAAAGACTCAGACACAACTGAACAACAAAAGATTGTTCAATATCTTTTTTCTTTTAGATTCTGCCAGCACTTAACACAGTGTGTGCTTCTAGAGGTCTCTATCTGCTCCTGTTGTGTCTCTTTCTACCTCTCTCAGTCTGTCTCTCTGTCTGTCTGTCTCCCTCACTGAGGGCAGTCTCTCTCTGACTCTGTCTCTCTGTTAATCTCTGTGGAGCTCTGTCTCTGTCTCTATCTCTTCTTCTATCTATCTCCCTCTCTTCTCAATTAAGGCAATTACTCCCTTCAATTGTTTTTAATTCCTTCAATCATTCAGCTTCCTTAACCTGTAAGATAATACTACTGTACATTTTAAATAGTGAGGCTTCTATTCCTCATGGACAGTTAGAAACAAAATATGAGTTTTTAGTTAGATTTCCCACAAATGTAAAAGACATTAGCCAAGTATTTGGCTTGAAATAATTACTCAAAGATTGATGGATTAATTGTGTCTAAAACACTCATAGTGAGAGAATTACAGAATCTCAGAGTTGTAAGGAACCTTAGAGGTCATCTAATCAATCCATCCCTGAGAAAGAAAACTCTAAAAATCCATGACAAGTGATTACCTGATCTCTAACTGAAAACTATCTCATAAGAGAAAGCCCATTCCTTGTTGAGTAGTACTAATTGTTGAGGAGTTCTTACATTCAGATAAAATCTTCCAATTGGCAATGGTTTTACTTTTGGGGGCAAACAAGGCATATTTTATTCATCTTCCACATGACAGAGTTTTAAATACTTGAAGATAGCTATCATGATCCCACTATCCTAGAACATTGGTCTCTTTTTAAGGTTAAACATAGCTCATTTTCTTCTAGTGCTGTGACATAATTTCCAGTTTGCTCACCATCCTAGAAAAGAAATGCCCGGAAAAACTGAGAATCCAAATGCCTCCTAGAGTCTTGAATTAAAATTTTTCAATTGTTCTATAATAGTTCATATTTCTATTCTCCAACATTTATAAAACATTTCCTTTTTAAAAAAAACTCTTTAAGAAAGAGCTTCAAGTATTATTATCCCCAGTTTTAAGATGATAAAACTGATGCTTAAACATGAGAAGGGATTTCCTCATAATTACACGGGGAGAAACAGAGTGATGTAATATTCAGAAAGACAACTTTGGAACCAGAAGATCTAGCTTTAATCCTTCTTCTAAAACACATCTACTGTATGATCATGGACCAAATCACATAGATCTGAGCATTCTTCAAAACTATAAATTCCAGATAAGATATGTAGAAAGCTTCTTCTTAGCTAGAAATCCACAGAAAAATCAATCAAGTCCAGATTCTATCCTCACCCTCCCCATACAATGACAAAGTTATAACCAAAACTTGAAGACAAGTCTTCTGACTCAAAGTTCTTGGCTATGTCTACATAATTATACCTCCTTTCCATGCCTTCATTATGGTCTTGCTAAGAATTTCCATTTCTCTGTAGCCCCTCAGCAGCTTATTGGACTGAGCTCATAATTAACAAGATGGTATAATGTACTAGGAAAAGTAGAAGACTGGAAATCATAATGAGTCATTTTCTAGCCCACAACAGCAAAAGGAAACAGAAAAAGGTCTACAGGCACTGGGGATGAATTCTAATCAAGAATTGTTGCACAAAGTCAAGAAGAAGCTGTGCACCAGGGTAAGAAGAATTCTGGATCTAAAGATCTTGGATAAAGGGTCCTGTCCTTATACAGAGTCAAGAATAGAGACCAACTTTGAATACTAAAACATACTTTAAATTAGCTCAAACTGTATAGTCCATATGTATAAGAACAGCTTTGAAGTACTTCTGGCATCTAAATTAATCCCATATGAGTAGCTCATGATTAATGTTATTATTTCCAGAGGAATTGATAATGATTAGTACTTTTTGGTAAGTGTTACCAATGGCCATATCTTTCTTTATTAACCTGTTATACTTATATTTGACTTTTGTCTTAGTCATTCTCTATAGTTATTAAAGTCTACTCTTTTGACTTCCCCTTTCATCTATAAATAGGGGGAGGGAAGGAGTGACTTCAGATTAATGAATAAAACATGACATACTTTTAAAAAAATAGATATCAGTTGGTAGCTCTATTGCTTACTCATTAGTTATGGGTCACAAATCCAGGTCAGATCAAAAAGGGAGCCTTCACCTAGGACTGACATTCTGAAGTAAGTAGCTATAATGCCTGGGCTATGCATTGAAGAAAAATCAAGAAAGGAAATAAGCAGTGGTTTGGTGGCTCTGACTTTCATAGAAACTATCTCAGTTCCAGGATCTAGTGCAGTATGGAATTCATGTAGGAATAACAAAAGCAAAGGAAAGTCTGATTTTATGTCACTGAAGTAGCAGAGCTTTCTAGCTGGTTGGTAATAGCTGAGTGTAGCAATAGCCTACTGAAAGTCCAATCAGGATCAAGTCCATTGGTATATCACAAAAATTCAGGTAAGGGACTTACCTGAATCATCCAAAGCAGTGATCAGACTTTGCCCTGGATTAGGCCACCTTGGGAACACTGACAACTTGTAGGTCCCCAGCTTCAGCTATTTCTGAGATCCTACATTTGCACAACACTTAATATCAAAAAGACAAAAAGTCCAAACGTTCCTTTCAAAAATATGCAAATTCTGGCCTCAATATAAAATATAAAGACAGAAAATAGGCTGAGAGAATGAGGAGGAAAAAAATAACCCAAGGATAGAGAGCTATTAAGGTGACAGGGTCACCAAAGACAAAAACTAGAAGAAGAAAATTACTCCAAAATTTTACAAGCTAAGTATCCAAAAAAAATTGAATCTTGGACACAAGTTTAAAAAGAATTCCTAGAAGAGATGAAGAAGAGGGTTTTTAAGAGTTAAAAATGTTTTATAAATGAAATGATAGTGCTAAGGAAACAAATAATAGTGAAAGAAGAAAGAATGAGAAAAAGAATTATCAATTTTGCACAAAGTACAAAACCTCACCTTAGCAACAAATGCCAGGAAAATTAGAATGGGCCAGATAAAAACCAAAGACTTCATGGAACAGCAAGAAATATTCAAAGTCAAAATCTCATAGCAAGAACAACCAATTTAGGAGAGATAATTTAAGGATATTGGACTTCCTGAAAGCCATAATTAAGAAAAGAGCCTAAACCTCACATTTCAAGAAATTATAACAGAAAACTTCCTAGATTTCCTAGAACCAGAGAGCAAAATAGAAATAAATCTATTGGTCATCTCCTGAATGAAATCCCCAAATAAAAACTCACAAAAATAAAATAGCCAGGGGCAATTAGATGGCACAGTAGGGCCCTGAAGTCAGGAGGACCTGAGTTCAAATCTGGCCTCAGACATTTAATATATCCTAGCTGTGTGATCCTGAACAAGTTACAGAATCCCAGTTGCCTCAGGAAAAAGTACACACACACACACACACACACACACACACACACACACACACACACATATTTATAATAGCCAAAATCCAAAGCTTCCAGGCCAAAGAAAATAATGATTCAAGCAGTCAAAAAGAAATCAGTCCTACTCCAAGAAGCCACAGTAGATATAAGATATATAAGGCTCCTTTATATGATATAATGATAGAAGATAGAAGAGGCTCCTTTAAAGGAGCATAGAGCTTGGAATATAATATTCCAAAAGGAAATGTTGCTTAGTTTACAACCAAGGGTAATTTATCTAGAAAAACTTAGTATAATCCAACAGAAGGGGAAATGACTCCTTAATGAAATAGACGACTTCTAAAGATACCTGATAAAAAGACCGGAATTGCATAGAAAATTTGAAATGAAAATACAAGAATTAAGAAAAACATAAAAAAGATAAACGTACACAAGCAAGCATAAAGCTCTAAACTGGAATAAACTACTAATACTTCAATATGAGAGGATACATCGGTACCCTTGGAACTCTATCCTTATCAGGGGTCATAGAAGGCCTGAGAGCTGTTCAGGTTTGTGTATCAGTTTGTGTCACTCTTCATGATCCCATTTGGGGTTTTCTTAGCAAAGATACTGGGATGGTTTTGCCATTTCCTTCTCTAGCTCATTTTACAGATGAGGAAACTGAAGGAAATAGGCTATTTTAAAATTATCTAATCTTGAAAAAAATAGAAAGGAAAGGGGAAAGAAATACAGTAAGGGAAGGATAGAAGAATGAGAATGGGAAAATTTATTTCACATTAACAGATGGGCAAGTAAAAGTCTCACAAATGAAGAAAAAGTTTGAAAATGGAATATCATTCTCATCTGAACTGAGGAGAGAAAAAGAGACAGAGAGAGACAGAGAGAAAATTGGATACAGAAATATATTTCACCTATCAAGAAAACAAGAGGAAAAAAGGGAGAGGGTGAGGAGTAGAAAAATAGGGATGAGGTTAAGAATGAAGGAGAAGATTGTATAGATTTGCTTAGGAAAGGTCTTAAACAAAACAAATTCTAAAGTACAAAAATATTTATATCAGGTTATATATAAAAGGAAAAGTCTGTAGGAGGGTCCTTTCTCTAGATGCAATATTACTTTTGTCTATCTCTCCTCCCCTCCCAGGGAGCCTTGTCTGGTGCTCATTGCATACAGGAGGTACTCTATAAGAGCTTACTTATCAATCCAGTTTACTAATCTTCCAGCTTGTCAGAATTGCTCAAAACCTTATCTTTGGTAAATTCTATGGTGAGGAAGTTCCCAGACCCCACGTGTATCCCTTGTCTACCCCCCAAATTGGATTTCTCCAGCTGATAAGCCACAGGATGGACGACTGCTTAAGCTGGAATGTTGTTCTGTCTATGATCCTGATTGATGTTGACACCAATTAGTGGGAAGAGAAATTTTTTCAGATAAGGGACAGGAGGTTTTATTAAGCACTTAATGCCAGGAGGCAGAACATGGTACAAAATTCATTAGTATTTAGAGCTGACGCTCTTATCCACTCTCACCCAAGGGTTAAAGGGGAATGAAAACTATATAAATAAGGGATACTGGGGCCTGTTAAATCTTGGCTTGCACCAAAATAGAGTTTCCATCTCTTTAATTTGTGGTCCTATTCTCTTAGTGAGTCAGAACTGTTAAGAGTTTAGGTTTTTCTTATTAAAATTGAACATCTCTCCTGTGGAATTTTTATTCACTATAAATTATATAGCTAAACTACAGTGGTTAGCCAGTCTTCAATTGGAACCACATAAGAATATCATCTAGCTATATTGGTTTTTTCTTTGGCATCCAAACAGCTTTTGTATTTTTTTTAGAAAATAAACCTTAGGAATTCTTTCAACATGTTATCTCATATGTAAATTGTAATTATCTTTAAAATTATATTTATAAAGCAAATTATTGTTTGTGAATCATTCTTTTGGTATCCTTGTATCTTCTAAAGAGAGCTAATATTGGGGCAGCTAGGTGGTGCAATTGATACAGCACCAGCCCTGAAGTCAGGAGGACCTGAGTTCAAATGTGGTCTCAGACACTTAACATTCCCTAGCTGTGTGACCCTGGGCAAGTCACTTAACCCCAATTGCCTCAGAGAGAGAGAGAGAGAGAGAGAGAGAGAGAGAGAGAGAGAACTAATATTTCCTGAAGATTAATCTTAACAGAATCATAAAATATTAGAGATTTTTAAAAAACAGAGATTATCTAGTTCAAGTTCCTCATTGTATGCATGAAGAAAATGAACCCATAAGAGGTAAACATGACTGGGCCAAGATCTCATAAAACTTTCTAAGAAGTCTATAATAGAGCATTGGAGACCCACTTTCAAATCTGACTTCAATCACTTACCATCTGTGTCACTCTGGGCAAGTCACTTAAGTTCTGTCTTAGTTTCCTCTTCTGTAAAATAGAGATGATATTTACTAGCATCTGCTTCCCACAGTTGTTGTATGGGTCAAATGAGATAATATTTGTAAAATACTTTATAAATCTTAAAGTGTTATATAAATGCCAGCTATTAGCATTAGCATTTTGAGATACTGCTCTATCCTGTTTCTCTACCTACCATTTTTAATCATTCTTTCTCAGTCTCATTTGAAGGATCTTCATGAATCTCCAACTCATTATTTCCAAAGATCATTTCCTCGGTGTCACTTATCTCCCAGTGTGGTTATTCTTACACCCATGACTTACTTCTCAGTGCAGTGAAATAAAGAAGCAAAAAGAAGACCATTTCTCATACCAAAGGGTCTAATTTCCTCATCTATTTTCTCCAGTCTGACTCTATTTTCTACTTGTTTAAATAACAGCATGAAGTACCATCCCCTGGAACTGTTACCAGTTTTTTCTTTTAACTTATTTCCTTCGTCGATTCTTTTCCTTCCTCCCCTCATAACTTCTCATAGATCCTTTAGACTAAATTTCTCAGGGACACCAGTGATGCCCTTTTAGCTCCTTTGGACATTAATCTTTCATATCATCCTGAGAACTACAGCTATGATGCTTTTGGATTTGCTGCCTCAGCCTTTAGTATTTCTCCCCCTCAAGGCCCTTGTTCTGTCCTTGGATAGATGGGTACAACTCCATTGGGTCTCTGGAAGAGAAGAGTATTCATCCCAAAGAACTGAGCTCTTTGGATCCCTCCTCCACCATCAGATCAAGAATTAATTTGTGGTCCTCAAATTATCCTGATACTGTACCCTCATACTGTAAGAAGAAAGCTTTATGGGTTTATATGACCTGAGTCTCTTCTCCAGGGAGATAGATCTGTTAACTTAAACAAAGGGGCTGGTGTATATTTGCTTGCTGTCTAGGGAAAGGAAAATATATAATGTACAGCGGAATAATAGACCACCAAGGAGGCACAGTGGATAGAACTCTGGGCCTACATGATTTCAACTGCTTCCTTAGCCTTCAGCTATCTGTGTAAACCAGTAAGTCATTTAAACTTATCTTTGCTTCAGTTTCTTTAACTATAACATGGGGAAAACAATAGTACTTAGCTCCAAGTACTGGTTCAAATGGTTATTATGGGGTTCAAATAAGATAACACTTATAAAGCATCTAGAACAGTGCCTGGCTCAACTGTTGGCACTTACTAAACACTTGTTCTTTTCCCCCTCTACACATAGTGGCATATAGGTAGATAGATAAATAAATAGATAGATGAATGGATAGATGAGGAGAGAGTGAGAGAAAGAGAGAGAGAGAGAGAAAGAAAGAGAGAGGGGGGGGAAGGGGGAAGAGAAAGAGGGAGGGAGAGAGAGAGAGAGAGAGGAGAGGTCCCCACTATCATTTCCCCAGTCACTCAAGCTCACAATTGTATAGTCATCCTTGAGTCCTCCCTTATACAAATGCAATATGGTGTCAAATCTTGTCAATTCTCCCTTTTATTCTACATCTCTCACATACACTCCCTCTGTGGCTCCCCTGACACTGTAGTTACCCTAGTGCAGGTCTCACTGAAAAAGTTATCTGGTTAGTCCCCTGCCTCGTTTCTCTTCACTCCAATCCATCCTCCATTCAGCTGCCAAAGTGATTTTCTTGAAGCAAAGGAATAACAATATCACCTTTCCCCCCAACACTTAATAAACTCCACTGGCTCTCTATTACCTCCCCGACCAAATAAAAATGCTCTGGTCTTTAAATCCCTCCACAACCAGGTTCTTCCTGCTTTTCCAGTCTTCTTATATCTTATTACACTTCATGTACCCTACAATCCAGCTGTCCCGGCTTACTTGTTACTCCTCATATACAATGCTCTTTCTCCTGTGTGCCTTCTCACTGGCTGTTTTTTACTTTCTCTGTATCCTCATTGCTTAGTTCAATTCCTGGAAAATAGTAAATGCTTGTTGCTATTCTTTAATTGTTTTTCGGTTGTGTCTGACTCTTTGTGACTTCATTTGAGGTTTTCTTGGCACAAATACTGGAGAGGCTTGCCATTTCTTTCCCCCTAATTTTTTTAGGTAAAGAAACTAGAATAAACAGGGTTAAGTGACTCTCCCAGAGTGACGCAGCTGAGTATTTGGGAACAGATTTGAATTCAAGATGAGTCTTCTTGACTCCAGACCCAGAACTCTATTCACTGTTCAACCTAAGAAGATCACACCTGAAGTTAGGAGACATGGTAACTAGAGTCCAAATGATAAATCTCTATCACAAAACTGTGTAGCTTCAAGTAAATGCTTAATAGATGCCTGTTGACAGATTGA
The DNA here is from genome assembly GCA_023553655.1 of Myrmecobius fasciatus. Taxonomy (NCBI): domain Eukaryota; kingdom Metazoa; phylum Chordata; class Mammalia; order Dasyuromorphia; family Myrmecobiidae; genus Myrmecobius; species Myrmecobius fasciatus. Next base: position 80,861 of record JAJPUD010003626.1, on the reverse strand, counting down.
TTGAAAGATACAAGTAGAAATGGCAGTAGTGATAGCAACAGCAATAGTTGTTGTGTATTGCCTTAAATTTCACAAAATGGTGTGAAAAGAATTGATTAAGCTAATGTTATGTTCTAAGCCCTGTGATGAGTGTTGAGGTTACAATACAAAAGTAGAGAGAGTCAGTCCCCTCAAGGAGTTTATATTCTAATAAAAGAAAAAACACATAGTAGAAAGTGGTAGTTCTGATTTGATTATAGAATTGGAAAGAGGGGGAGGGAAGAGGAAGGAAGAAACTTTTAGGAAGCTGTACGGTGAGAAGACATCAGGAGAGTTAAGTCAAGCATGACTGGAGCCCTCCTAGATGTGAAATCTCACCAATTAAGACAGTGGTACTCAAGCCCAGGGATTCCCCCTCCTGAGCTGAAAGGATTAAGTCCCTCAGGATGTGGTCTCACCTCTTGTAACTTCCTTAAACTAAAACTTCCTTAAACTTCTACCTTTCTAAAAATTATCTGGTACATGATAAGTGAACACTTAATACATGTTTCTTCTCTTCCCTTCTATACGATCCCATTTGGTTACCTCATCAGTTTCCATTGGTGTGTGTGGATGGATGGATAGATAAATAGACAGATAGATAGACAGATATACAGACAGATAGCTTAGACAAATAGGCAGACAGACAGATAGATAGATTAGACAAAAAGACAGATAGATCATATATAGAGATATATATAAATTGTGTATATTCATATATGTATAAGTATAAAGGCATAAATTTTTCTTTTATCATCTATTAATGAACCTTCAATCATTGTCTCTTCTACTGCATTAATTCTGAATTTCTTATCTGAGCTTCAAGAATCTTTCAAGAGTACAACTACAATGTAATGGGGGAAAAAAACAGCAGACCTAGAGCTAGAAGACATGCTAAATCTACCCCATAAAGCAGTATGACTTTGAGCAATTCACATTATCTCTGAATTTTCTCTTCATGCATAAAATGAAGAAATTAGACTAGATAGACTAGATGGCTCCCTTCCAGGTATAACATTCTAAGTTCTAACCAACATGACAGCACACTGTTTCCTAATATTCATTCTCTTCTTCATTCACTGAGGAGACCAAGGACGGATGATCTAGCCTGTTACAGTGATCCTGAGTGGAGCCAAGGACAAAGATTACATCTATTTTAGGTTTCTTTTGCATCCCCCAAGTGCTAAATACAAAGTAGATGAACCATGAATATTTGTTAAATAGAACTGATTGAGCTGGATTTCCCACTGTCTCTGGGTAATAAGAAGCCATCTAGCCCAACCTCTGTCTAGACAGAAATCCCATTTATAATACAGTGATCATACAGCCTTCTCTTAAAAACCTCCAGTGTCCCCACTACCTCCCAAGGCAGTTCATTCTCCTTTGGGATATTGCTAATAATTCAGAAATTTTCTCTCAGAGTATAAATCTAAATTTCTTTCTTTGTAACTTCCATAACTTGGCTTCTAGTGGGCAAAACTCTGGGGCTGAGTAGAACAAACCTCCTGAATTAGCTGATCTCAGGTGCCCAAACCATGCTTTATCCTATCAAGTCAGGCATAAGGCAGGGATAACTCAGGGATAAGGCAGTGCTAGCTTTTGTGATTTACCCAACCAGTCCTACTATAATCAGCATCTTTTTAAAATAATAGCAGCTTTTTATTTTTATTTTTTTTTTGCTTTTTGCTGAGGCAATTGGGGTTAAGTGACTTGCCCAGGGTCACACAGCTAGGGAATGTTAAGTGTCTGAGACCAGATTTGAACTCAGGTCCTCCTGACTTCAGGGCTGGTGCTCTATCTACTGTGCCACCTAGCTGCCCCAGCTTTTTATTTTTCAAAATACATGCAAATATTCAATATTCACCCTTGCAAAATTTTGTGTTCCAAATTTTTCTCCTTCCCTCCTCACCTCCCCCATTCCCTAGACAGCAAGTAATCCAATATAGGTTAAATATGTGCAATTCTTCTAAACATATTTCCACATTTATCATGCTGCACAAAAACAAAATCAGAACAAAAAGGAAAAAGATGAGAAAGAAAAAACAAGCCAGCAAACAATAATAAAAAGGTAAGAATACCATTTTGTGATCCCCATTCAGTCCCCAAAGCCCTCTCTCTGGATGTAGATGGCTGTCTCCATTACAAGTCTATTGAAATAGTCCTCAATTACCTCATTGTTCAAATGAACCAAGTCCGTCATCACATAATCTTGTCTCTGTATACAATATTTTGTTGGTTCTGCTCACTTCACTTAGCATCAGTTCATGTAAGTCTCTCTAGGCCTCTCTGAAATCATACTGCTGATCATTTCTTATAGAACAATAATATTCCATAATATTCATATACCATAACTTATTCAGCTATTCCCCAACTGATGGGCATCCACTCAGTTTCCAACTCCTTGCCACTACATAAAGGGCTGTTATACAAACATTTTTGCACAAGTGGGTCCTTTTCCCTTTTCTATGATTTCTTTGGGCTACAGATCAAAGGGTATGCACAGCTTAATAGCCCTTTGGGCATAGTTCCAAATTGTTCTCTAGAATAATTGTATCAATTCACAACTCCACCAACAATGTATTAGTGTCCCAGTTTTCCTACATTCCCTCCAACATTTAGCATCATCTTTTCCTCTCATCTTAGCCACTTTGAGAGGTGTGAAGTGGTATCTCAGAGTTGTCTTAATCTGCATTTTTCTAATCAATAGTGATGTTAGAGCATTTTTTCATATGACTAGAAATGACTTTAATGTTTTCAACTGAAAAGTGTCTGTTCATATTCCTTGACTATTTATCAATTGGAGAATGGCTCATATTCTTATAAATTTGAGTCAATTCTCTATATTTTAGAAATATCTTTATCAGATATCCTTGATGTAAAAATATTTCCCCAGTTTTATGCTTCCCTTCTAATCTTGGCTGCATTGGTTTTGTTTGTACACAACCTTTTTAATTTAATATAATCAAAATTATCCATTTTGCATTTCATAGTGTTCTGTAGTTCTTTTTTGGCCATAAATTCCGTTCTTCTCCACAGACCTGAAAGATAAACTATCCCTTGTTCTCCTAATTTGCTTATAGTATCAGCCTTTATGTCTAAATCATGAACCCATGTAATCAGTATCTTTAAACTTTGCTTTTCATCTTTTGTTTAGAGGATAATGATCAAACGACTAGGTAGCTAGGTGAGGGATAAAGCATTAAATCTGGAGTCAGACAGTCTCATCTACCTGATTTCAAATGCAGTCTCAGACACTTATTATCTATGGGACTCTAGGTAAAATACTTAACCCGTCTGCCTCAGTTTCCTTATCTGTAAAATAAGCTGGGAAAGGAAATTACAAATCAATCCAGTATCTCTTCCAAGAAAACCTTAAATGAGGTCACAAGCTGGACACTGTTAAAATGACTAAACAGCAACAACAATCAAATAACTAATGCTATTAGTACTGGAAATGTCATAACAACCTCCTGCCTTATGACTCTATCACAATTCTTGTGAAGACTACCTAAATCAAACTTCCTTTCCTGGGTCACCACTAACCTTATGTATTGGATGCCTGAGAAAAATATAAGCTCCTTGAGGGCAGGTACTATCTCATTTTTATATTTATATCTACAGTGGATAGCAGAGTGTCTCAAACATAATAGTGTGTTTAATAAATGCATATTTATTGTTGGATTTATTTTGTTGAGGGGCCCTCTGAACTTGTTTTTTGAATTGCCATATTTTCCAAAAATACTGGACCTGGAGTACAGAGGAGACACTGAACATATTAAGGATAAACCTCATCCCACAACTGACATAATTTGTTGTTTGTAACCCTTAGTAATTCATAGAAATCTAATTCCTTCTCCATGTTATATCTATTCATATGAGTAAAAGGATAACATCCCCTACAAATTTTCTCTTTGGGATTATCATACTCAGCTTTTCTATCTGATCCCAAATCTAGCCAATTAAAGGCAGGGAGGATACAAAGATGACCTAGTAGAGAAGATAAGGCTTGCTCATAAATCAGAACAATACATAGCAGTATATGATAAGAACGTAAGAGAGATACAAATGTTCAGAACAGTCCCCTAGTTTTTTCACTGTGATGGAAGGTGGGCCAAATAAATCTTTTCAGTGACTTAGTGGAGGCTAGGAATGGCAAATTGATGTATTAAAAGCTCGACTAAAAGAATCAGGTTTCAGATTCCCTATATAAGTAAGTTCAAAGGAGAGAGTGATGACAGGAAAGAAGAAATTGGATAATGGCATTATATTGGCAGGACTAACCCTTACATGGAAGTAAGCACCTATATGCAGTAATTTGACAAAAGGCTGTCCACTTTTAAATGTCTCCAAACCCTAAAAAGATATGAAATGGACTTCTTAATTATAAGACATAATTTGAATGATGCTAGTTAGAACCCTCTTTCCTAAAAAGCAACTCAATCATGAATTATAGTACCTAGACATTACCCCCCCACCAGTACTACCAATACAGAGAGACAGAGAGAGACAGAGAGAGAGACAGAAAGACAGAGACAGACAGAGACAGAGAGACAGAGATAGAGACAGAGACACAGAGAGAACCTCACTGGTTTTAATCTGTTCCCCTTTTATTATTTTTAAATTAATAAGCATTTACTTTCTCTTCCACTCCAGCTCTACATGATAAGAAAAAAAGAAAAACCCTACTAATAATATGCATAGTTGAGGAAAACAAATTCCCACATTAGTTATGTCTAAAATATGCATATCTCACTCCAAACCTTGAGCCCTTCACCTCTCTGGTAGGAGGTACTCAGCACACTCCTTCATTGGTTCTTTGTAATTATTATTGATCACTGAGGTTGATCAGAGCTCTTAAATTGTTCAAAGTAGGAAGGGCAATAACACAATTGGTCTGCAAGGTCAAGAACAGAGCCACTAACACCAATGGCACTAGGAAAATCAACTTCTCTTCTATATTGAGGACTCTAATTGAATTGAATTGAATTGCTGTTGTTTGGAAACTTGCTCCAAAAACATTGAATTGGTGGTGCTATATAGTGCCCAAACACTATAAGTGTTCAATAAATTTTTTTTGAGTTGAGTTGAGAAGTGGAAGTACATAAAGCTTTTTCCGCCCTAGTGGAACAAATAGATATTAGGAAACAAATTTTTCTGTATGTTGTTCCCTTTGTGTTTTGACTTTTCCTTCATCTTGGGGGTGAGGATGGGGAAGGATGTCAGGGAAATAGATGAAGATTGATAGAAAAACAAAAACAGAAATAAAGGTTAAAAAGAAAGGAGAGAGACAGACACACACACACACACAGAGAGAGAGAGAGAGAGAGAGAGAGAGAAAGAAAGAGAGAGAGAGAGAGAGAGAAATAGCTGCCTGTTTGTCAGATAACCTCATTAAGGTGGCATGAAGCTAATAAATCCACTGCCTCTGCTTGAGCCCTGATAGAGACCAAAAGGCTAGTTTACAGCAGGGTGATCTACAGCAGAGGCTAGAGAGATGGCCCTACATTCGAGTGATTTACACCCTTTTGAAGCCTGTAAAATGGATGATCCCATCATCTTTTTCTCCCTCCCTATCAACTCCCTGTCTACCTTACCCCTCCACCCTCTCTTTTATTAACTTCTGAAGGCAAAGTGCTTCTTAGAGACAGAAAGAACCCAGAAGAGAAAAAAGGAATTGCTAACTGACAGCAAACCTGGCAACTTCTCTTCCCCTACTGCAATGGTCAAGTTGAGGAAGAGGCTCTTTCCTTATGTCAGGGGGTCCTTACCATACAAAACATGCCATCCACTAACCTCCATCTTCCATCTCCCCTCTAAGAGTTTTGACCTGTTGGGATATGGGAAAGAAAGAGTTCCTTCTATTTCTTAATTATTTTCTCCTTAAGGGTTTTATTTGGGGGAGGAAGGGGAAGCACTAGATGGGAGGGACCTCTTCTTTATTACTCTCCCTTCCTTCTTTTTAGCCTACATTCCTATCTAAGACTCTTAAGGATTTTGATTTTAATGAAATATACCAAAGAGGCAAATGCCCTCCTTACTACCATGCACTCCTCCAAAGTTATTTGTATCACTTTGTATTGTTTTTGAGATACTGGCCTTATCAATCTATATGTTTGTGGGAAGCAAAAAAACGCCATGAGAATCATTGGATTTTGGTTCAATGAACATTCATTTGGGCAAATAAGCAATTTTGCTGTCTTTTGTTCCTCCTTAAAAACATCAATGAAGTGGTCTGCAGTTCCGCTGACAGCACATATCATCATTTCATTGCAAGGAAGAATGTCACTTTTGGAGCTATTTATATCTGATCCCACATGTTCCCCACTTCTGCTTTATAGGACCTTCTGAGTGCCCCCTATGGCAGAGTGTGCTTAACATAACTCCATCACAATGAGGAAAAAACCCTTCGGAGTTGGGTTGGCAAAAATGTAACTAAGGAATATCAGATTTGGCTGGCAAATAGACATACTAAAATAATGTTAAATTTTGGTTCTTACTAGTTGAATGACTTTGGACAAGTCATTAAACTTTCCACAAAATGAGAGGCAAATTATCAGCCCATTTTGATATCCCTCACCTCTGAAAACAAACCATATGTAATGAGGTATTGGAGCTATCCCAAACTTGCAGAGTTGGTCTCCAAGCCAGACCAACCCAGGTTCAAGATAACTGTATATGCTTACATATAGTCAAAATCTGCTTCAGAGGCATAGTGGTCAGAGACTCCATTACAAGGACTTGAAAAGTGAGCAGGAAGAGAGGAATTAGAAATAAAGAGAGTCAGCTTCCCTCCCCTAATTCCCTCCCTGCCTAGTTAGAGGGAACTAGGCAGAACAATGAGTTAAGCATCTGCCCTGCTCCTTCCCCAGCTGCCCACCTTAGCTCCACATTTTTTCTATGAACAAGGTTCCAACACCAACTCAGGATCACCAAATCATAGCTTTATAACTAGAAGGAAAGGAAAAGAGGAGAGAATAATAATTTCTGTATCAAGTAGTATGTGCCAGGTACTATGTAAAGCAGTTTTACAAAATATATTATTTAATTTTATCTAATAAAAAGGGACATTATTAGGGATCATTTAGTCCAATTGCCTCATTTTACAAATAAGGTAACTGAAGATTGGAAAGACAAAGTCACTTGATTATGGTCACACAGAATTTAGTCTAATATCCTCTGATTTCAACTCCAATGTTCTTGCTAAGGAAGGAAGAGGTGCAAAACAAAAATGTCTGTAATGGAAGTCATAAAATCCTGGAATGTTGGATCAACAAGTCTCTAAGCTCCTTTTGAACTCAAAAGTTCTGACTCTTTGAAATGTAAACCCAGTGTCCCAAGAAGCTTTTAGGTGTACATTCAAAAGTGCCTAGTTCAATTTACAGGTGACTTACAGTCTAAGAGAAACAGTTTGATTTTATGGATGGGACACTAGATTTGATGTCCAGAAGATCTGAATTCTAATCCTGCCTCAGATATTCTCTAGCTGTGTAACCATGGACAAATTTCTTCATTTGTCTGCATCTCAGTTTTCTCATATATAAATAAGGCAGTTGGACTCGACAGCCTCTAAGTTTTCCTCCAGATCCAAATCTAATCATCCTCTGTCTTATGTGATAATTAGTTCAGTGTTGAACCACAGCTAAACAGAGCTTCATACATCAGGCCCTCTTTCCGTAAACTTCTAGGAGCCAACTCATTGGCAATGAGCAGAGTTAGTCATGAATGGCGCCAGCTGGAATTTAAGTCCTTCTGCCATTTTTTCCAACCTCCTTTTTTTACATTCCTCCTCATCATGCATTTGATATTCCAGTCAAATTAGGAGAAAGTGACAATTCTTTTTTTCTCTTTTTTTAGATTTAAAAGCATTTTATTTTTTCCAGTTACATGTAATGATATTTTCAACATTCATCTTTGTAAAATTTTGAGCTCCAAAATTTTCTCCCTCCTCCTTCCCCCTTTCCTTAAGACAGCAAGCAATCTGATATAGATTACATATGTATAACCATACTAAACTCATTTCCACATTAGTCATGTTGTGAAAGAAGATTCAGGATAAAAGGGAAAATCACAACAACAACAAAAAAACAACAAAAAAGTGAAAATAGTATGCTTTGATCTGTTTTCATCCTCCATTCTTTTTTCTCTGGATGTGGTCAGCATTTTCCATCACAAGTTCTTGGAATTGTCTTGGATCATTGCTGAGAAGAGCTAAGTCTATCATAGTTGATCATCACACAATGTTGCAGTTACTGTGTACAATATTCTCCTGGTTCTGCTCACTTCCCTCAGCATCAGATCATGGAAGTCTTTCCAGGTTTTTCTGAAATTTGCTTGCTCACCATTTCTTATAGAGTAATAATATTCCATTACAATCATATACCACAATTTGAATCACTCTTTTCTGGGAAGAAGTGATCTTTCTATTTTAAAATTTCTGAGAGGCAAGAAAAAGAAAAAAGCCTCTAGTTTTCTATTTTCTACATGTTAGGGAGAATCTATTTTTTCAAAAAGTTCAGAGAATGTGTATACAGGATATCATGGCCTTAAGTCTGGAGGAAGTTAGTCCAATATAGAAGCTCTTAAGAATGAAATTGTAATAACAAACAGAAATTATTTTGATAATGAAAAAAGGAAGCCTTTGCTTTAAAACCCAATGTGGGTATATCGAAATGAAATAGTGGATAGAACACTGGCCCTGGAGTCAAGAGAACCCGAATTCAAATATGACCTCACTGACACTTATTAGGTGTGTGTCCCTAGGCAAATCAATTATCCCCAATTGCCTCTTTAAAAAAAAGTGTATTTATAAGAAACTCACCAACCATCTTAAAAGATGCATAAAAGATAAAAGCAAAGTCAATTAATGGAAGATTGAAAACAAATTACATAGTTTAATTGGAACAACCCAGTTTCCTTACATTTGAGGGGAAAAAAACTAAGTCAAGTGATAAACCTAAGAAAAGCTAAAAGGACTGTTTTCCTTATGCTGAAGGAAAGGGAAGGAGACATATTACAAGATGGTAAGATGGCTGAAGAAAGACAAAACTATTTAAAATCTTCTTGAAAGTCTCTTCTGAGGAAAATGATTTTTGGACTGGAAAGAATATAGTAAAAATAACTAATAGATATTGAATCCAGAGCAAGTAAAAAGATAAGAGGACACAACTGCTCTCTGAACAAGTAAACAATCTGGGGTGAAAGTGAAATCTAAGGGTACTTAAAGACCTGAAAATCATGATTACTTAATTAAGGTCAACATTATTTGAAAGACATAGAAAATGGGGAAAATGCCTCAGGACTAGAGAGAAGCAAATGTCCTAATTTAAAAAAAAAATTTTTTTTAAAGAGGTGGAATTTTCCAACTGTGTTACAGTTCTTCAATTCTTGATAATTAGTTAGAATTTATCACTAAAAAGATAGTACAAGAATATTTAGAAAGCAAATCAATGATCATTAAGAGCTAATATAATTTCATCAAGAACCAATCACAACATACTAAATTCAATTTCTTTTTTTATGTTACAAGGTTGGTTAATCAGGGAGCATTATGAAAAATTTACACATACCCCAAAAAGATTGACCAATATGGCAAACAAAATGAAAACACTGCTATAGACTGTTGAAAATGAAAGAATTGCAGATATTTATCCTGGAGATGAAAAATGGGGGGGAGGGGTGATGATAATAATTGTATTTAGGATTTATATAATACTTTATAAGGTTTCTAATTTTCTATTGTGCTCAGTCATTTATAGTGATGTCTAATTCACTGTGACACCATTTGGAATTTTCTCAGCAAATATACTAAAAAAGTTTACCACTTCCTTCTCCAGCTCACTTTATAGATGAGGACCTAAGACAAACAGGGTTAAGTAGCTTGTTCAATATCACACAACTAATAAGTGACTGAGGCCGGATTTGAATTTAGGAAAATGAGTCTTCTTGACTTTAGACTTAACACTCCACCCATTGCACCACCTAACTCCCCTTAAGGCTTGCAATGCTCTATGCAAATATTATAAAAACCCAGGGAGATATGTGGAATTATTATCCCCATTTAATGGATGAGGAAACTGAGACTATCAGAGATAAGTTGCTTGCCCAAGATCTCAGAGCTTGCAAATGTCTAAGTCCACATTTGAATTCAGGTCTTCCTAATTCCACTTCAATCTCACTATCTATTGTGACATATAAGTATCTTCAAGTTAACTGGAGGTTTGTCATGTGAAGAGTGAATTAGATTGCTTTGCTCAGCCCTAGAAGACAGAATAAGAAGAAATGAATTGAAGTTTCATTTCAGATTATGACAATATAGGGAAAAACTTGCTAGCAATTAAAGTGCCTAAAAGTAAAATAGATTGACTCAGAAAACAGAGAGTTCCCATTGCCAGAGATCTTCAAGGAGAAAATAGAAAACCTCTTTTAAGGAAGATAAAAAGTACAAAGTACTAAATATAAAGATGGTACAAAGGGAACTTCTGTTCAGGTATGAATTGGATCATATTAATTGTTTTGTAATATAACAAATGTTACTAATTACAATAAACATTAATACACTTGAAAGAGACATGACTTCACTGGTTTGGTTTGCCTCTGCATCAGAGCAGACGCTACATAACTGTTTAGTTCTTGCTTTATTAGACAATTTTTATTGTTATGTCAAAAAAATTGCTGTCTGGTTTTACAATCTTTAAGTGAAAAAACCCTTCCACACTTAACCAGCCTAGTCCTTGCAAGCTCATCAGGTTTCCACCCACAATGTGATTAGCCTAGTCTCATAGATCATACCTCTGTGTTACTCCTTTCCTGACACAAGTTTAATGTCCATCGCTGACAACTTGCTTGGGCCTTCAGGGATTCCAAGTTCTCATCTATAAAAGCAATATGTTTTTATGTCACTCTTCTCTTGGCTAGTTAACTCAAAGTAACACACATTCACCATCAACAACAGCCAGGGGAATAAAACCCTAAGCGTCTAAAACAAAAACTGTTAGAGCTAGAAGGACCTTAATTCAACAAATATTTATTAAACAACTATTATGTTTCACATATAGTACGACACAAAGATGAAAATGACATAATCCTGATCAAGGAGGGTCTTTTTATATATATTTTATTTATTTATATATTTTATATCTATAAGATATTTATGTCTTTATCTCTATATATATATATTTTTTTAATAATGTGTACATAAATAATCATGATTCAAAATAGTTTCCTTGAATTTTGAGTTAGAAGCAACATGAGGGTTCATCCAGCATGATCCTCCTTGTTTTATAAATGAGTTCACCCTCCACCAGAGAAATTAAGTGGTGTGTTCAAGGTCACAAATGTAGTCATGAACCCTAGTCTTCTGACTACCAAATTTGTTATCTTTCCACTATACCATGTGAAAAAGGCACAAATTTGAAAAGGGACATATCACTTTTCATTGGAGAGATTAGAGAAGACGTCATGGATGTGACAGCACCTTAGAACATTAAACAAATAATGAAGGGCTAAAAGGAACTGAAAAGATAGGACCACTGAGTGCATAATGTAAGAACACTAGGAGGCCATGGCAATTATCATTCCCACATTCTCATTTGACAGAAACAGAAACTAAAACTCAGAAATGCTAAATACTTCGTCTGAGTCTACACAGGAATGGGGTGGTCAAGACTCTCCAAGTCTTCTGCTTTTTCTCCTATTGAAGAAGACCAATGACATCAGAAAGACCATGTCTTGACTTGCAAGGAATTGGATTTAAGAGAGGGAGGGCTGTGCAAAGTCACCAGCCTTGCTTTCCCCTCCAGAGCCATCTGAATTCAGTAGTAAGACACAGATCAGGATGACACAGCCGAGCTTCATGTTGCTTTTGGGCATTTTTTGTTTATATAAATAAAAGCAAGCAGACAAGGAATGGGAGTGAAGGTAAGACATTGATTCTGACTCACAAGGAAATTGAAGTCTAACAGGGGATGAGAAGCCAACAATCAGTCAATGAGTCAAGATACTCAGGACAAAACTAATAGACTTGGTAAGCAGGTTATAATTGTGTCTGCCACAGACTCCTGAGTACCCAGAAATCCAAGAAGATGTGTTCTCTGACAGGCCTGAGAATCATCAAGAACTGTGAATCCTTACCAACATTCTCAACTCTAGAGACAATTTTTGTTGTTATTTTTCAGGTATTTTCAGGCCAGAATCTATGTTTTGTTTGATAGATCTGAAAAAGTAAATTTGGAGAAGAGTAAAAGAAAAACTTTATTTTTTCATTTAGAAGATTATTTGCTTTTTTCAAAATCTTTTATAATCCATTTTCCTTCTCATAACATTATTTAATCTAGGGAAAGGTGTTTTGGATTGGTAGTTAGCAGTCCTTGGCCAGATTGTTTCTCATGCCTGGAATTCCCTTCTTCCTCCTTTTGGTGAATTTCTAGCTACCCTTCAATATCCAATTCTAATGCTATCTTCTCTAAGAAGTCTTCCTTACTCTGCATAGTCATATTTTTCCTCTCATACCTTATATAATATCTTCATTTTAGCCTTCCTAATACATTTATCCTATATCATTTTGAATCATAGTTATTCAGTGTTATAATTTCCAGTAGACTACCTGCTCCAGTTAGGGACAAATGTGTCAATATCTAATCTTTGTTGTTGAGTCATTTTTCAATTGTGTTTAATTTTTTGTGACTATTTGGAATTTTCTTGGAAGATACTGGATTTTCCATTTCCTTCTCCAGCTCATTTCATAGAGGAGGAAACTAAGGCAAACAGAGTTAAGTAATTTGCCCAGAGTCACACAGCTAGGAAGTGTCTGAGGTCAAATTTGAACTCAAAAAGAGAAATCTTCCTGACTCCAGACCTACCTCTCTATCCACTGTATCATCTAGCTGTCCAAATAAACTTTATGTCTCACCCTTTAAAAAAGAAAGGGCTTGGGTTAGATGCTGAAGAATGGATAGATTTTAGATAGGTATAGAAAAAGCTTGGAGTCAGGAAAAGTATTCGACATTCTAAAAATAGTCAGAAAAAGTTTCACTCCATCTTCCACTGTTTTATTGTTATCCAAAGTTTTCCATTCAATTTCTTTGTATACATCTATTCTAGTACAGATTAATATGAAGTTTAGATGTAAACACTGTCCTGGTCCCCTTACAGTTTAAGTACACAAGAAATTGGAGTAAAGTTAAGATGGAAGCCTAATGGATAGGGTAGGAATCCCCAATAAATTCTCATTCAAGGCCTAAAAGATGTGAAAGGACAGAGTCGTCTCTTCTTATCCTTAATGAAGATCAGAGCTAAAATCTCATGAAAAGAAAGCAAATATGATGAGAGGTTTTCGTGCACTTTAAATGGATCTCAGCAATGGAATATTTCATAACTACACCCCTTGACTCCCCAGTACCTACAAACATACATATGCACTTATCCACTTACACAAATTTCCCTTGTCTTTAGGATGAGGAGAGGACACTCATATTTTTTTTGCTTAATTAATATATTTAGTTTTTTGTTATAAATATTTTACAGGGGTAGCTAGGTGGTGCAATGGATAGAACACCAGCCCTGAAGTCAGGAGGACCTGAGTTCAAATCTGGTCTCAGACACTTAACATTTCCTAGCTGTGTGACCCTGGGCAAGTCACTTAACCTCAATTGCCTCAGCAAATATATATATATATATATATGTATATATATATATATATATTTTACAGATTCCTCCCATTTCATGAAAGTAAAATGGCTAAATAAAACTAATAAATAATATAGTGATCTCATCTGAAAGTACGTGTAACATTTCACATTTATAATAACCCCCACCTATCTTTTTTTTTTAAAAAATTAACAGAAATCTATTTTTTTCTTTTTCCCACCCCTCTCATTGAAAAGAAAGAAGAAAAAACAAATTTTTCATAATAAATATGTATAACCAAGCAACACCTCACAGCTTATACAAACAGAAGCTTTAAATGAGTACCTGACCTAAATACAGTGAAGTACAATTTTAAATTTTATTTACATTTTTGACATTTTCTCCTTTCCTTTCTTAAGTCTAGACAATCAACAAACAAGTGACATCATGATTTGTACTATTTGCTGATTTCTGAAGTATAAAAGCCCTCAATGAAAATTTCAATAATCAGAGAGCCAATTCCAGTTGACTCCAGCACCACTTTGCCTAAATATAAAAGATCATATTATAAACAGGTTAGAAAAATAAGGAAAAAATAACTATTAAAAAGGATCAGATAAGGATTAGAGTAGATCCCAGAAGATAAAATGAATAATTTTGGTACTATCTTTTCAGATATAATCTCACAGAATCACAGATAGAAAATTGGAAGAGAACTTAGAAGTCTTTAAGTCTAATCCCATTTTACTGTTGAGAAAACTGACCCAAAGTCACTAAGTGATTTCCCACAGCATCACATAGCTAGTAAGTGCAGAAGCCCAAGTCTTGTCCAATGACATGCTACCTTATAATCCTTAAATCAGAATAACCTGAAGATTTCAGCCCTGTCCTGCAGGCATCAATTCCTTGGGTAAGGTAGCACAGTGGATAGAGCTCCCTGATCTTCCTGAGTTCAAATCCAGCCTTGACACTTACTAGCTGGGTGTCCCTGGAAAAGTTATTTAACCCTGTTTGCCTCAGTTTCCTCATCTATAAAATGAGCTGGAGAAGGAAATGGTAAACCACTCCAGCATTTTTTGACAAGAAAACCCCAAATGGGTCATAAAGTTATACATGATGGAAACAACTGAGCAGCAACAAAAAGGGGAATATTATTAGAGGGAGAATAATACATACCTGAATCACTCAAATCTTTATATTATAGCTAAGTGCTAGATGTGAAACAGTAAGACATGAAGTCAAATGGAAAACATTTTATTGAGAAAGGAAAATAGGGGTGGTTTATGAAGAAGGTAGCATTTAAACTTTTTCAATCAAAGTCAATATACTTTTTCTAGAGATGAGCAGACCCAAGGGAAAATTATTACTATTACTACTACTACTACTACTACTACTACTACTACTACTACTATTACTACTATTACTACTACTACTACTACTACTATTACTACTACTACTACTATTACTACTATTACTACTACTACTACTATTACTATTACTACTACTACTACTATTACTACTACTACTACTACTACTACTATTACTACTACTACTACTACTATTACTACTACTACTACTATTACTACTACTACTACTACTACTAGACATATCTACTATGCCTTAATGTTGGGAAAGTATTTCATATGTATAAATTCATTATATTTTTCCAGTAAGTATTAATATCCCCATTTTACAGTTGAGTAAACTGAAGATGAAAGTGAAGGGAGTGCATAGATATATAGTTGGTATGGTTCTGAGCTAGAATTCTAATTTGTCCTCCTAATTCAAAGTCCCACAGTTGAACTGCACTGAAACCAGATTTTTGCCTGCCCTATCTTTTCTTCCCCTGCCCCAATCCCTTGCTGCCTCCCAATAATTTATAGTTTGACTTGTTTTCCCCTTTTCCCTTCTCCCTCACCAAGTAAACAGTTTGTCCCTGACCTCATGAAGACATCATTGGAGGTAAGTAGGTAAAATCCACAAGAAAAGGGGAGGAATTTTTGTCTCTCTGCCTTTGAAATGAAACTTGAGGCAGTTTTATAGGCAATTGCATCATCTTTATTAAGACACAGAAGAGGTGTGTTCTAAGCTCACAGTGTATAAAGCCCTCACAATGAATGTCTCCTTAGTCCTCTCTCGTAATGTACAAACAAACCCTCAGAATCACATCCTCATACAAGCAGCCTGGGGACTCACAAATACTAGATCTCTTCTTCCCCTGGAACCCGTAAAAGTCTAATTCAGAGAAAGGTGCCAGCCAAGACATCTATGAGGAATAAAACTTTCATATCCTCCTTTTATTCTAGACTGGTGTTTCTATTGCATTTTCATTGTTTTATCCATTCCTTTTCATTGTATCATCTATCTTATCTCTCTGATTCTTTCAAGTGTGAGAGTCTTGTCTTTCAACTGCTCCTTTGGGAAATGATTGCTTCTAGTAATTTTCTTAGAAGCTGCCCCTGAGCAAGGGCTCTGTAAATAGTAGGTGTTCAACAAACAACTAATGAAAGATGAGTGAGGGAATGAATGAATGAAATAGAAATGATGGGAATTTGGAGAAGTGAACATATTTCAGATAGTTCAGAGAAAGGAAAGAAGAATCATCTAGCTTAAACTTCTCCAGGAGGTGTCATTTTAAGAGATATGAAATCTAAAGCATGAAATTCTGATAGCACTAATTATTTCAACAAGGAAGAAAAAAGTGTTGCCTAAAGATATTAGTATGGCTGCATGGGGATCTTGTTTATCACTAAACATTTATTAAGCCCTTGCTAAGTGCCTGACACTATAGTAGGCATTTTACTAGGTACTAAAGATTCATAACAATGGAATAGTACTCACCTATTCTTACATTTTACTCCTTTCTAAGTACTCTGTGATTCCATGACAATGGCCTCCATTTTTTTCTTCACACTGGTAAAAGAACCCAAATGACATACCAACAAATAATTAACAGCAGTATCCAAAAGGCAAAATTCTAAATAAGAAAAAATATTTACAATTAGAATTGTTCAAAAGCTCCCCAGCACTAGGGATATTCAAGTGTAAGGTATAAGACCACTTTTCTATGTATTATGGAAGGGATATCTCTTCAAATGTAAATTGAACTCAATTATCTATATGCTATTCTATAATTGTTTATAATGGTTATAAATGGTTATAAAGGTCCTGTCAACAATAGATACTAGAAAAGTCATATAAACTTCCATTGCTCCATGCAAGTCCCTAAGATTACTAAATTATAGATGAGTGTCCATCTGCCTTGATGGAAGAGTTTCTACTATATGCATTATATGCCCAGTGTAAATAGCAAAAACTTATTAAATAGTTGCAGTTGACTAACTACACTGATAAAAATTACTTCATATATCTGGACCAAAAATGAATTAATGAGAGAAAAAAATGAATGAATTCATCTAATACTTTTAAATAAAGAAGATAGGACAGTTGGAATCACTGTGCTTAAAGTCTAATCTAATGGAAGAGTCCATTAAAAATGAAATACAAATAAAAAATCTTATCCACACTGACAAAATATAAGCAAGTCAACTATTATTGTATAAAGAACACTTCACTTAGTGTTAGGAAGCCTAAATGTCAAGATGAGAAGTCCTCAAGCTAAGTAAGGCTTGTTGATCGTTGTTTGGATATGTTTTGGATATGTATGGATAGAGAGAGCTCTGATTTGAATTTTAGTACTCCCTACAGTGCTATTTCCAAATCCCACAAACACTGGAAGATTGGGTCCTCGGGGGTTAATTATTCTCATATCATTCATATTTCTAGGGGTAAGCCTGAGGGTTTGGGGGTATTTCCAATAGGACTATTCACAAGCCATAAGAGGTCTACTTTTTATCTATTACCAATACCCAAACTTAATTAGCTGCTGCAAAGGGAAATTTGCTAAAATGATATCGTAAGAACAATTTAAATAGAAACATCCCTCCCCAAAATGAGGGGCATACTCTTCCCTTGCATACACAAAAGTCATTGGGAAGAGTAGGTTTAGCACAATGATTAGAAAGCAAAATGGCAAAGAACTAAATTCTTGTTTGTTGGAAGTCATTTCCTCTCTTTTTCATGATGTTCTTCTTAGGTGGGTAAAGCTCTCTGCTGGCCTCAGGAGGTCAATGTTCCCATGGGATTCTGAAGATGACTTTTTTAACAGCTGCTCCTAGGAGATTGCTACCAATTCTAATGGCTTTTCAAAGTTCACAGTGATGTTCCTCTCGTCAAAAGTGGAAGAGAAGGGTGAAAGAAACTCAATTGTCCCAATCCCCTTGCTAAGCTGAAATTAAAAGGCAAAATACTTTGTTTCCTCAATGCATTACTAAAGTTTAACTTTCCTTACTGTTGGAATTCCTTCTCTGATATATATGTGTCTAATTATTTTAACCAATCCCAATGCATTTCCTACATAGTATTATTTTGTTTTGGCAATGGCTCTAAGCACTTCACTTCTCAGAAGATGATTATCACTTCTCCTAAATTGATTATGAACTTTCACATCCTAGTTTATGTTTTTGACTGTCTAAGACTTATTAACACCTAATTTAATAATCACTCCTTTGGTGGACTGATTCAAAAGAAAGATTAAATAGTCACCTACAATTTTTTCATAAATAGTTCATGTCTTGGATGATTGATTCTATAACTCACAGAAGATTCTCACTATAGGAAGGCATCTAGCTGACTTACATTAAATGTTACCAACATTCAGTGTGGTTGAGTATATGTTGGACTAGATGATTTCTTAGTCCTTTTTCCAACATTAAATTTCTTTGTTGGAATCTCATCCTGTCCCATATACTCACTACATCACTTTTGACGAATCCCTCTGAGCCTCAGTTGCTTTATTTATCAGATAAGCATAAAAATATCCATCCTGTTTTCTAATTCTTTCCTATGAATTTTCAACTAAATAATCCACTGAAATGTTCAATGCATAGACGAGATAGTTCTAAGGAAGGAAAAATTTAACTCTAAGTAATATATAAATGCCAGTCACCAACAATACTTCTAAGCACTTGATCTTAAGAGTGGGGCTCAGAAATATCAAATCATCTTCCATATAACTGTTATGTACTTATCTGAACCCAAAAGGTGAGGTTCCTGAATCTTTTTCTCTGTATTGACTCTACAAGTTAGAGATCACCTAATCTAAGAACCTCATTTTACAGCAGAGGAAAATGAGACTCACAGAGAAGTGACTTCCCAGGATCACATAGCTATTGAGTGGTAGAGATCCAAGGCAAAAACTTGGATCCTCCTGATTTTTCTTGTGCAGCATGATAATTGTGCAAATATGTTTAGAAGAATTGCACATGTTTAACACATATTGGATTACTTGCTGTCTAAGGGAGGGAGTGGGAGGAAGGAAGGGAGAAAAAAATTGAAACACAAGGTTGTAAACTATGCAATGTTTTGAAAATAAAAAGCTTTATAAGAAAATAAAAATAAATAAAAAATAAATAAACCTGGCTCCTATGACTCTGTCACTGGAATGTGAGCACCCCTCCCTCCCTTTACCCTTTCTAAATGCAGCTGCACAAGATCCAGATGCTGCTTGCCACTCTGCTGTCTGTTGCCCTTCTGTCTTCACCTAAGACTCCAGCGAGTTTATTTCATGGCAGCCTAGTAAAACAATTGTCGCCATTGGTAAATTGGGACAATCTTGAAATGTGGGAGCTAGGCTGAGCAGAGGGGGCTCTGGAGAGGCAAGGCAGGAGTCAGAGCTTCTGTGAGCTGGGTCTCTAGGCAAAGTAAGTCAGGAGAGCTGTGAATGGGGGGGGGGGGGAAGATGGGAATCAGAGTCAGGCACTGGAGTACGTTCCTATGCATTTCCGGCACAGCAGCCCCAGGAGCATATGGCCCGTAATTAGCCGCCAAGGAGATGATTATTGTGTCACAAATGGAGAATTATGACTTCAGGTGAGAATAAGCAGCAGGAAACAGGGAGCTCCAAAGGCTCAGGAAATTCTGTTTTCATGCAAATGCCCTCAATAATAATAAACAAAGCCAGACAAACAGAGACACCCGAGATAATCTATGAGGGGCCCAGTTCCTAAATCATATGTGCGGGTGGATGTTTGTTTGTTTTCTTCAGGGATTTCTTTGAGGCCCAGCAGGTTTTTAATAACATTCATCCACAAGTAACACTTAACAAATCGGATTTAACTCATGGCTCCAATGGGGAAAAGGGCCAGTAAAGGACAAAACAAAAAACATTTGAGTGGTGTGGTCCTCTGGGTGGCTCCTGCAAGCAGGCACCTTGCTCTGGCTTCAGTGGAGCTGAGTGCCTGGAAACTGTGTCATCCTTACCCCGTGATTTGCAAGGTCAAAGCTTCAGAGCCCCATTATCTCCTCTCCTGGTGTGTGCCAATTGGATTTGGAGTTTGAGGACCTGGCTTCAAATCCTACCACTTTAATTTATACCCTGTATGACCTTGGGAATGATTTAATCTCTCTGGATCAGATTGGAAGATGGAAGAGAACATCTGTTCTGACCTGTTCATTTTACAGATGTGGAAACTGAGTCCCAATGAGGTCAAATAACCTGGACAAAGTCAGAGAAGTAGAATTTGAACATAAATGTTCTGACTCTGGAGCCTATGCTTTTCCCACCATATCATTTGGTCTCTAAAATAAAACTCAATCTGTCCCTACATGTATATTATGATGCTGTAACCTTTTTTTAGAAAGTAGTAGTCTTTTGACGCTGGGCTTTTCCCCCCCTAGTCTTCATGTCTAGAATATGCTCCTTCCTTATTTCTGTTTCGTAGCTTCCCTGGCTTCCTTCAAATCCCAACTAAAATTCCATGTTGTATGCAAAACTTTTCTCCAAATCTCGTGATTCTGATACCTCTTCTCTTTTAATTATTTCCTATTTATCCCACATATAGCTTATTTTGTACATATTTGTTTGTTCATTTTCTTCCCAATTAGATTGCAGTCTCCTTGAGGATAATAACTATCTTTTGCTTCTTTTTGTGTCCTTAGTGCTTAGCATAGTACCTAGTACAAAACAGGCACTTAATAAATGTTTCACTGATTGACTTTAAGTTCCTACTCCATCCATTGTACCAGATGTGATCCAGCAATGCTGGACTATCATCACTCCCTCGAGCCATTGAATACTTCATGACAATCTACTATTTGGGCAGTGAAAGTGAAGAACCAAACACGGTCAGAACTGACTTTCAACATGGGCAAAATAGGTCCAGCTTCCACTTCTTTCATTGAACACGGGAGAAAGATTTCAGGATGTAAACTTGAGAAGGATACAGAGACCCTGGTCCCAATTTCACCTCTAACCAGCTATATCACATTAGACAAGCCATTTCCCTGACAAGTAGTCACACAGTTTCTGCTTGAAGAATGCAACAAGCTTCAGGCTCCTTATCTATAAAATGAAGGAGCCAAGATGGTAAAGAGAAGACACTATGCCTTAGCTTGCTCACCAACCTCCTCCAAAGAGAGCTAGAAAATTTATCAGACTAAATTCTGATTAGCAAATCTAAGAAAAAAGTCAGACTTTTCTCAAACCTGAGGGGACTTAAGGAGACAGACAGAGAGGTCTGCTGACATTGGAGACAACTGGGGAAAATAGAAACACTGAAGGCTAGATCTGCGTAAGGACGTACCATGTGGAGCATTCCAGTACTAAGGATTGAAAGAGAGCCAAGATTGGGTACCAGGGTACAAAGCAATGGGCAAAACAAGATTCCAGGAAATCCTGAAGTAGTGTGGAATACAGAAATGGGTGCCATTGGGTAGCTTTATTTCTTAAACCTAGTTTCAGGTCAAAGATTAAGGACAGAAAGACATAATTCCAGAAGAAGGGAAATGAGAGTGGGTCCTAGCTGTGCACTAACCAGGGAACTAGTTCGGAAGTAAATAGCACCTGTGTGACTCTGATCCCTGGAGTAGAGCAGGGACCTGTTTCTAACAAAAGCTCAGCTGGAAGCCTGCAGTGGAATAAATAGGACAGAAGTCCTAGACCAAGGGGGAGCTTGAAGTTCAGTCTCTGAACCTGCAAAGCCTTCCAGCAGGCCAATAGCGGCATATTAATAGTTCCAGCAACAGTTTACTGAAAGTTCAAACTAGGAACAAGCCAAGAGACCCAAACCTGGGTCAGGAACTTGCAAACTTCAGACAAGAAAAGCAGTGGGCAGACTGTGCTCAGGACCATATCACTTTGGGAGCACTGAAGGCTTTCAGGTCCGTAACCTGAGGTATGAGAGCAGCAGAAGGACCTAAGAGAATGGAAGCTCAGACCAGATATTCCTCCTGGGGATACACAGAGTCCAGCACTAGCATAAAGTTCAAAGTCAAGAAGTAAACTGTAAAAAAATGTGAAAACATAAGAAAATCCTACCACAAAGAGCTGTTGTATGACAGGGAAGCTCAAAACACAACTTAGAAGAAAAATATAACTTGAAAAAGAAAATCTATAAGCAAAACCTCAAAGAAAAAATGCAGCATGAACACTAGTCCATTGAGAATCCCTTTAAGAGTTCAAGCTAGAATTTTAAAAGAGTTTAAAAATTATTTCAAAAACTGATAGAAACTGAAAAGAGAACTGAAAATTTGGAACAAGAAGTATGAAACCTTACCTAATAAAATTAGAATCTGAAAAGTTGAATCAATCAAGTTGAATCTAATTATCCCATTTACCATCAAGAAATATCAAAACAAAATTAAAATACTTTAAAAATGGAACAAAATGTGAAGCATTTCAGAGTAAAAAAAATAAAAAGCAAAACACAATTGAGCAAGGGCAGTGAGGTAAGCTAACTTAAGAAACACTGGATTACTTGAAAATCATAGCCAAAAGGGAAAGAAAAAAGTCTAAACAATTTATTTCAAGAAATTATAACAGAAAGCTGTCCATGTATCTAAAGTAGATACTGAAAGAATTCACCAGTTACCTCCTGAAAGAGACCCTAAAATGAAAATTCTCAAGAATTTTATAGTCGAAATCCAGAGTTCCTAAGTCAAAGAAAAACTCCAAAAGCAGCTAGAAATAATCTAAATACCAAGAAGGCATAGTCAATATCACACAAGATTTAGCAGCCACTACTATAAACAGTTTAGAATATGATGTTCTCAAAAAACAAAAGATATAAGCTTACAATCAAGAATAACTTGCCCAACAAAACCTAAAACAATCCTATGGGAAGATGGAGTAATGAATTTTTAATGAAATAGAGGATTTTTAAGCATTCCTATTGAAACAACCAGAATTAAATAGAAAATTTGACATTAAAAACACAAAAATCAAGGGAAGCATATAAAGGTAAACATGAGCATCTAATCATAAGGAACTAAACATGGTCAAACTGTTTACAATGTTATACAGAAAGATGATATTTGTCTCTCAGAACTATATCATTATTAGGGATCTTAGGGATCATAACAGGCAGCAGGTAATTCTGTGAATAGAGCTCTGGGTCTCAAGTCAGGAAAATCTGAGTTCAAATGCAGCCTCAAACACTTCCTGACTATTTGCCTGACAAAGAAATCCACCAGATTCACAGAAGGAGTGTAGGGTGTATACTCCACTCCAATATTGCCAAGAAAATGGACAGCGGTGGTCCATGGGGTCCTGAAGTGTTAGACTGGACTGATCAACAAAGAGAGAATCTAATTTGACAGAGAGATTGGGATGATTTAAAAAGAAAAATGGAAAGCATGAGGAAGAGGAATTCTCTGAAAGGGGAAATGGGAGAGTGTAAATGGGGGAAATCATCTAATATAAATCAAGTGTGTAAGGAGAAAAGTAGAAAAGAAGGGGAGAAGAATGCGACACTTGAATCTCACTCATCTGAACTGTTCAAATGAGAGAATACACACATGCAGATTTGGGTAAAGAAATACATTTCATTCAATTGGGAAACAGGAGAGAAAGGGGCTAACAGAGAGCAAGAAAATAAGAGAGAAGGTAGAGTAAGAGAAAAAATAGTCAAAAGCAAAACATCTCTTAAATGAAGGAGCAAGGAGCAGACCTGAAAGCTCTCAGTTCCCTAAAGTGATAAGATCCTGAGCACAGTCGGCTTCCTGCCTTCCTGGTTTGAAGTCTGCAAGTTCCTGTCCCAAGTTTGGGTCTATCGCCCTATAATTTGGAATTTCATTAGACTGTTGGTGAGACTACTAACTGGGAGACTGCAGGTTCAGAAACAGAATTTCAAGCTCCCCTTTGGTCTAGGACTTCTGCCCTGGTTATTCCACTGCAAACTTCACCTGGGCAATAAGCTAGAAACAGGCCCCTGCTCCCCTCCAGGGATCAGAGACACCCATGGGCTATTTACTTCCAAAACTTGTCCCCTGATTAGTATGCAGTTAGGACCCACACTCATTTCCACTCTTCTGGAACTGTGTCTCTCTGCCCTGAATCTTTGACCTGAAACTAAATTTAAAAAAATAAAGCTACCCGATGGCACGCATTTTTGCACCCTACACTGCTTCAGGATTCCCTGTGATTTCTTTTTGCCAATGTTTTGAATTCTGGCACTCAATTTTGGCTCTCTTTAAATCCCTGAGTACTAGAAAGCTCCACATGGTATGTCCTTGCCCAGATGTGGCCTTCAAAGCCTTTATTTTCCCCAATTGTCTCCCTTCCCTCTGACATTGTGGAAGTGGCTCCTTTTTTTCCCCTTCAGCAGCCTATCTTCATTGCTAGTTCCTCATCATTATTTGACTCTTCCTTGCTCTCTCTCTGTCAAAACTAAGAAGCAACAACAACAAAAAGCTAACTTTCCTCACCAAAAAATGACTCTTCTTAATGTGCAAATCATTTCCCCATTTACCACCTGGACAATAACATAACTTACTCCTCGGCTCCCCAAAGAAAAACCTGCCACAGAAAACTGGGCCAGCTTTTTGAACTCTGAGCAGCAATAAACAACAATGCTATTCACTGCTATGGCTTTTGTGTATTTTGTTTTGTTTAGGTTTTTCTTTTTCTTTGCTTTCTTTGTCAAATCCTTGAATCTAAGCTGGCTGAGAAAGCTTGGAAACTGGCAAGGGACTGACATGTAGCAACTGAAGAGAAGCTACCAGCTCCTGCCCAGCACACTGTCTGAGCCCACTCCATCTGAAGGGGCCTTGGGCAGCTCCAGCATTTGTGGACCCAATCAATCACCTGCTGGCTTTTTGGGAATGCTGCTGGGATCTAACACAGACAATGCAGATGAATTGTTTTTGTGTTATTGGCGGATGTGGGTTTGGGATTGAGTTTGATTAGTTTTTTGTTTGTTTTTGTTTTTTCTAAGTCTGCTTTATTTTGGAAGTAGTTAAGGACTTATATTACTGGGATTTCATACTCATAATGTTATCCTAAGCACTGTAAGATCTGAAGAAGTAAGAACTGGACATGGTTTGTTTTGTCTGTCCTTTACTCCTAAGGCCTTTCTGAGAGGAGAACTGAATACTGATTACTGAAGACAAACTTGCAGGTTAGAATAAAAATGTTTGTATCATATTGATCATTAGACTTAGAGAAAATATAAAATTCTGAAACTATCTAGGCTACTCCCTTCATTTCATAAAATAGAAAATGGAGGCCCAGAAACAATGATGATGATGGTAGAGGTGGTGATGATGGTAATAATAAAAATTGGTGATTATATGGAACTTTCAAGTTTTCAAAGTACTTTACACACATTACTTCATTTGAGCTTCACTCTGTGAAGAAGGCACTAAATGTCACCTTTTTCATTTTTCTAATGAGGTTACCAAGGTTCAGAAAGTTTAAGTGATAGTTACCCAATTTCACACAATAAATACTAGATGCAGGATCTAAGTCTGATTCTCTCATGGTTGCAAGTCTTGTGATATTTCCATTGTATCATAGACAGCATTTTAAAATGGGGAGAGTATTGAACTTTAAATTAAAGAGAGATGAATTCAAATCCTATCTCTGATATTAGTTATGTGGCCATGGGCAAGTCAAACTCTGGGTTTGAGGTTTTTCATCCATAAAAGGAACTTGATTCCTAGAGCTATTATGAGGATTGAATGAAATCATGTCTATAAAATAAGTGCCTTGCAAACTTTAAAATGAGAGATAAATGTCAATTATTACCAACAAAAATAATGATTATTCTTACATCATATTGAGTTCTAGACTAACATCATGAAGATATCCTTGTAGGCAGCTAGAGGGCACAGGGGGTAGAGTGGAATCCCCTGACTCAGGAGGACCTGAATTTATATCTGGCCTCAAACACTTAACTACCTGTAGAATCATGATCAAGTCACTTAATCCTGATTGCCTCAGTTTCCTCATCTGTAAAATGAAATGGAGAAAAAAATGGCAAGTCACTCCAGTGTCTTTATTAAGAAAAACCCCAAATGGGGTCACAAAGAGTTGAACAATAATGAAACAACTAAACAATGATTATAAATACTTGGACAAGAAACTTGCAGCTCAGAAAACTTGAGGGATTTGTTCATAGCTAATAAATGTCAGAAGTAAGCTTTGAGTTCATGGTTTCCTGATACCAAATTTTACTGTTTGATAGCTAAGCTGTAAAAGAATCAAGAGTCTAAACTAGATCCTGATTCTAAACCCCATAGTTCTTTACAGTGGCTGACAAAAAAGTAATACCTAAGATAAACAAGAGAGCGTCTATTTTTCTTAATGAATCCAAATAACCTAACCCTGATGATCCGAATTCTCAGGTTCTGAAAGAACTTTCAAATATGATTTGTTGAGCTATTAATGGTGATATTTAAAAGATCACAGAAAATGAGAGCTGCCACAAGAGGATAGAAAACTTTAAAATGATATGTAAATGTCACTTACTGTTAATGACAATAATAATCATTATTATTACACCATACTGAGTTCTAGGCTAACATGAAAGTACCATTTTTACAAAAGGGAAGAGAATGAAGTTTATAAACTACAGGCCAACAAGTTTGACTTCAGTTTTTGGGAAAATTTTAAAACTGATCACTAAAGAGCAAGCAGAGAACAGTAAGAAAGGGAAGTAGTCATTACAAAGGCCCATTATGGTTCCATAAAGAATAAATCATACTTGGGGCAGCTAGGTGGCGGAGTAGATAGAGCACTAATCCTCAAGTCAGGAGGACCTGAGTTCAAATCTAGCCTCAGACACTTAATGCTTCCTACCTGTGTGACCCTGGGCAAGTCATTTAACCACAAATGCCTCAGAAAAAAAAAGTCATGCCAGACTAAATTCCTTTCCTTTTTTGATTTGATTATTTAATTAATAAATGAGGGGAAATATATAAATAATTTACTTAAATTTTAATAGATCATCTCATACTATTATTATAAAAAATAAAGATATTATCTAGATAATAGTATAATTAGATACATTCAGATATAATTGAATGTTGTTCTTGAATTATTTCAGTTGTGCCCAACCCCATTCTTACCCCTATTCATGACCCCAATTAGAGTTTTCTTGGTAGAGATGCTGAAGTGGTTTCCTTCTTCAATTCATTTTACAGATGGGGAAACTGAGACAAACAGGGTTAAGTGATATGCCTAGGATCACATAGCTAGTGAGTATCTGAGCTCAGATTTGATTTCAGGTCTTCCACAGTCCAGGCCTGATATTCTATTATAGAATATAACATTATATATACATAATATATGATGTAATATAATATAATAGCTATTTACCAGCTGATTGGATGGTCAGATTCAAAAAGTCATTATTATAGTTCCATATCAACATGACAAGTCTGTAGGCTTAGCCCTGTGTAAAGCTGGGAAGGACATCTAACACACTGGATGCCAATCAGGGCTAAAATGGCCTTGACAGGCCACAGCATAGGTCTGAATTTAATCCAGTGAAATTTAATAAGGACAAATAAATGTAAAATGAATGCACATGGGGTGCAATCACAAGTACAAGATGGAGGAAATATAATTTGATAGCTGTTTGCCTTAGAAAAACCTGAAGGTTGTAGTGGACTATGAGCTCACTATGAAGACATTATTGTCTTCTGACTCATGTTGAGTTTCCTTTTTGCCTCAGAAGGCAGGAGCAGGAGCAATGGGTAATTGTTGCTGCTGGTGGGAGTGTTTGCTGTTGTTATTGCAGTTGCTATTGTTTTTGTTGATCATTCTTTTTCTAAGAGGACCAATAATATTAAGGAGGGAGGATGTTTTGACTTGTAGGTGAATTGGATCGAAATGAGTAGAATTGCACAAAGTCATCAATCTCATTCTTCCAGAGTCATCAAAGTCCATGAAAGGACAAAAGACAAGATGACTGTCAATGGCCTCGATGCAAGGGGTACAAATCATAAAGTGGACCAGTTAGACTGGACATCAGGAAAAATAGCTGTCCAGGAGGGTCCTTCAGAGGGGGTGAACTTCAGAAATATGGTAAAATTTCTGCTCTCCTAGGGATGTATGGGATATGTAGATATACATTGCACATAAATGACGGGATTGGTTCCAAGGCTAGTGTTCTTCCCTCTATATTATGGCAATAGCGGATAGCCAGAATGTCTCCCCAATTCCTCCCAAGGTCATAAATCCACAAGGACATTTGAGGACAATGTTCCATTCAAGATGCTAGCTCCCAAATGGAAATTCTTCCTCTACCATGAGACTACTGAAGTGGCAAGGGAAGCCCTCCACAGCAGTCTGGGGATTTCATTTCATCATGCTCACATTTGCTCTGGCATTTGAGTGGCAGAGGTTTTACAAATTTACATCCTACTTAGAATTCTCTTCTGTGTTATCATCAAAGTATGTTGAAGAGGGGAGGAAGGAGCAGATGTCAGTGTCTTTCAGTCCCTGCTGAATAAATTACCAGTCAACTACAGGACAAGGGCAGTCTATCACCTAATTAATTAGCAATAACCATCTTGAAAACTATGACATCTCTGGTTGTTGAGCAATCTTTGGGCAAAAAGGATTAATCCATCTGGTCATATTACAAATGATGAATTAGAGAAGGAAGAGACCATTGTTGACCACACAATAGTTATAGAGGGGACACACTTCAGGAAAAGGCTCTCATAGATGGGAAAGACTCTGATTCTAAGCTGTAACTCAGAACTAGGGAGATGCTGTTGCTCAGTTATTTTCAGTCATGTCTGACTCTTTGTGACCTCAATTAGGGCTTTCCTCACAAGCACATGAGTAAGTCATTTAACTAACCTCTACCTGTTTTGGATTCCTCATTTGTAAATTGGGGATAATAATCCTCACGGTACTTATTTCAGCTATTGTGATGTATATAACAGAATTCACAGATTTAAAATTCTACATAAATGTCAACTATTGTCATACAGATGAAGAAGCAGAGACCTGGGGAGTAAAGTAACTGCCCAGTATTACACAGGAGTTAAAAGTAGCAGAACTGGGAAGTGATCCCATGTGCTTTGCTGCCAAAGTCAATACTTTACCACATTTCCTCAAACACAATTCAGATCTCCCAGTCACCATGACCTAGAGAAATAATTCTCTCTCTCCTAACAGCAGAAACTTTAACATTCTAGGACTCCTGGTATGAGAGTAGATGTGGGGAGTACTTATCTTATACCTCTAAAATTCCTTTCATCTCTGAGAATCTATGATTGTTTCCTTTAAATGTTTCCTTTAAAAATTATTAATATCTTTTGTTTTTATATCACCTTAATTTACAACTAAAGCCCTTCCTCTCCCCTACTAAGAGAGCCTGACCTTGTAATAAGGGGATGAGGGATGAGTTGAAGGAAACTAACCAACATTTAATCAAGTTGGACAATATGTTTAATAAGGTTTTTTTTTTAACTATAGGACCCCAATTCGGGTTTTAAAAAGAGAGAGAAACATGTGTTTTTCTCTTTTCTCTTTCTCAGGCAAGAGTAGACATTATAATTATAGAGCATTCAGTTTTGTTGTTTTTTCTTTCTGTTTACATTGTTGTAACCATTGTGTATATTATTTGCCTGATTCTACTGACTTCACTCAACACCAATTCCTATAAGTCTTCCTACGCTTCTATGATTTTTTTAAATTGTCCTTATCTTGAAATAATATTGTTATATTTGCGTATCAAATTTTTTTCACTATTCTCTAATTTCCTTCACACAGACCCATTTTTTATAGAATTGCTAAACCAGCAAATGTCATCGACATAATATACCTTTATTTGAGCAGTCAGTCATTTCTGAGTTATCTACAATGTACCACACACTGTGTTAAGTGCTGGAAATACAAAGGAAGCTAAAAGACAATCTCTGTCCATAGGGACCTCACAGTCTAATAAGGAGAAAAACATACAACTAATTGTGTAAAACCGTCTATATACATGATAAATTAGAAATAATCAACAGAGAAAAGGCACTATAAATGACGCTTGGGAAGTACTCAGGATTTTTATTGAGGCATGATATAAGCCAAAGGACATAAGAGAGGGCATTCCAGGCATAGAAGTCAGCCAGTGAAGATGCAAGGTCTTTGACAAAGTCTTCTGGGTTACTCACATGGAAAAACTGAAGATATTTGAAGTACTCATACACAGTGGCTACACAGATATAGAACTAACAGAATGATGAGACCCTAGACTCGTGATTAATGGATTTATGTCAATCTGGAGGGAAATCTCTGTTTGAATGACTCAGGATTCTTCACCAAGGATTCTTAACTTCAACATATCATCAAGGGTTTTTTCAACTTCATTTCTCCTCTTATCCAATACCTACACTTGGCTTTGACCAGACCCTTTTATTCATTTATCCCCACACATACTATGCACATTCCAGCTTCTCTATTAAAATCAGGAAGAGGGTGAAAACCAATCAAAGATAAGAATTATGAAGAGAAAATGGGCAGTCTATCCAACTGGAAGACGTGGGACTATTATTGGATGGAAATTTTAGAAAGGCAGATTTCAGTTTATAGAATCATTCCTCAAAGATCTTCTTGAGACTTTGGGCCGGCTGTATCTACATGTGAAAAACTAGAAATATGGATTTAACTGATCTTGGTGCCTTTTTCTTCCCCTTATCCACTCACACATGTTGGAGAATGGAGTTTTATGAATATAAATTTGAAGAAAGCCTTATTTTGTAAGTATTGAGTCAATAGTTATTATCTGATTTATAGTCAGACTTTCAAAAATTAAAACTTAGAGGTATATGGAATGTTCACTGTAAAGTAGGATAAGTTCCCTAATAAAGGGACCCAAGTCCTAGACAAGGAAAGAGTTAATTCAAAGAAAAGTATAAATCTGAAGGCATTAGATAATTGGAGACAATCTGCTTGTCATTCCAAAAACCTTTGAATTAGAGGCCAAGAATCTCCTCTTAGGAAAAGAAAAGGCCTCCATAGCCAAGACTGAAGGAATGTCAGAAGAACCCAAAAGGATGCGTTTTGCTAGTCCCAGAAAAGGGTTTCAGCCTCTAAAACAGTTGGAAAAGCATACGGCTTTAAGCCAAAAGACTATGACAATACATGCTCATTTGGAGAAAGAAAGAGAGACACTAAGACAGAGAAAGAGAGACAGAGACAGACAGAGAAGAGGAGAGTGAGAGAAAAAGAGAGAAAAACAGAGAGAAGAGGAGAGGGAGAAGGAGAAGGAAAGAGTATTGATGATTTTTGGTGGATACAGATTTTCAGAGTATCTTGAACTTAAGATAACCATTTCTTGCAAGATGGAGTATGCTACCAGAGATCATTTTAAGGATAACATTCCTAATAAGCATAGTCTTTCAAAAAAAACTATGTCAATAGTCAAAAGACTAAAATAGTTTGCTTCAAGAAGAAGTGAGCATCCAATAAGAGGAAGTGTTCAAGCAGAGGCTTATCAATGGTATTATGGAGGGAGTGCCTATTTGGGGCACAAATTAGCCCTGATAATTTCTAGGATCCCTTTCAACACTGGACAGTCTGTGATTTTATTTCTAGATTGATAAAATAATTTCCCTATTTTTCTTTCACTCAGCACATCCCATCCCCACCCCATTCTCTGCCTAGCTCTTCTAGGCACTAGATTTAAACACAAGAAGGTTTTAATTTGCTTTAATTTGCTTTTAATTTGTTTTAATTTGACTTGTGATCTCTGTGACCTTCAACCAGTCACAATCTCTGTAAACTAAAGTTTTCTCATCTGTAAAATGAGACAGTGGGCTATAGAATCTTTAAAGTTCCTTTCTTCTCTAAATCTGTGGTATTATTATTCAACCCAACATCATTTTTGTCCTACCCCCATTATAATAGTTGTGAAAGGAATTTGAACATGTAAACATACTTATTAAAACTGAGGTTCAGACCTTGGCAAGAATGAGGTGAATTTTGAGACTATCTGGCTATTATGAGTATTCAACTTGGTAACAAAGGAAACCAGCAAGGTTTTTTAATTGATTGTTGCTTCTGAAGCTCAAAGAAAGGAAGGGAATTGTGACTTGCAATTGTGACTTGCAAAGCCTGCCATTTGGATTCTCTATGGACAGCTGTGACTAGAGATGATCTCATCCAGTGTGAATGAGAGAAAGCGTTGGCTGTGAGAAAATGATTTGCAGAGAGGGAATTGCTCTGCTCTGAGTGTTTGTCAGAGAAGGCTGAGGAACTGTAATGGACACATTATATGACTCCAGAGGCCAATAAAATAGTGCCCCATGGGTCAGTAGAAGTCCTCAGAATCTCAAGCCACCCTGTGTAAATGGCCCTTGACCGTGTCTTCACTGGCCCAATAATGAGATCATGGCTAGAAAAGCACTTTTAAAAGTATCTTATTTTTACAGTATCTTATCTTTTTTAATGGCTAAAAAGACAAAGACACTATTGGGGATATATTTAATGAGTACAGAAGATAGAGCAAGAAAGGTAAAGAATATATAGACAACCCAATGGGAAATTTGTTCCACAATATATTAAAATAACCATAGGACAGGTGGTGTTTAATGGCTGGAATGAATCTTCTGTCATGGATTTAGATGAAAATACAGAAAAGAATCTCATGGAAGTAAGAGGGTATAAAGGATTTATATTTACATTGTAAGAATCAGCTATGTGGCTCTGTGGATAGAGCACCAGACTTGAAATCAAGAAGTCCTGATTTCAGAACCAGCCTCTAACAGTTAACTAGCTGTGTGATGAGACAAATCATTTAACTTGTGTCTGCTTCAGTTTCTTCAACAGCAAAATAGAAATTATAGCTGTGTGATGAGACAGATCACTTAACTTCTGTCTGCCTCAGTTTCCTTATCAGCAAAATAGAAATTAGAACAGTCTTACTTCCCAGGTGTTGTTGTGAAATAATATTTGAAAAGAGCCTTGTAAACCTTAAAGTACTATATAAATACTAGGTATTATTACAACCATATTATGCATCAGTCAAAAAAATACCCAAATAGATGAAATCACCAGTCAACAGAGCTCCAAAGTAGCAACAGTAAGACAAGCAAGTATATACAAAATGTTCCAAGTATATATAAGCCCCCAGATATATTTAGTTTGGTATGAAGCTATAGACTTTTCACTCTTTTTTCTTCTATAACCTGTAGTGGTAAAAATTTGATGCATCCTCTGCCTGCAAATGAAAAATCAGAAATCCCTTCTATGTAAGGGATTATTGAGATTATAATGATTATCATCTCCCTTAAGTATTTAATCATGTCACTGCCTAGCTCAAAAGCTTTCAACAGTGCCCCATAACCTAAAAGATAATCTAAATTCTTTAGTTCAGCATTTAAGCTCCTCCATAAACTGACCTTACACACAAATCCAGACTCCTGTCCTACCACTTCCATATAGAAGCCCTTCACTTCAGCCAAATAAGCTTATTCAACTTTCCTCAAAATACAATTTAAATGCCCTACCTCTCCACCTTGGCTCATGCCAATCCCCCTTTTTTGAATGTCCTTCCTCTCCTTTTTAACACCCCAAATAGCAATAGATAAAAGTTGGGTAGCTCTTTAAGTTTTGCAGATCATTTAAATCTCCTTTTACCTCACAACTGTGAGTAGAAGCTATTATCCCCATTTTATAGATAAAGAAACAGAGGCAGAAATTAAGCATTTTGCTCAGGATCATACAAGTAGTAAGTGTAATGAGACAGGATCTGAACAAAGGTTTTCCTGAATCCTGGATCAGCACTCTTCACAGTCCAGGGGAATCCCATCCAGCTTCTAAAGCTCCACCCTACAGATCCCTCTTTTTCCATAAAACCCCTTCTAATTATTCGGCTCACAATATTCTCTTTTCTTTGACCTGCTTTTTGACTTTTGACTGACTGGAGCAATGGACAGAATGCCAGGCCTGGAGTCAGAAAGACTGCCTCAGACACTTACTAGCTCTATCACTCAGACGGGTCACTTAAACCTGTTTGCCTCAGTTTCCTCATCTGTAAAATGAGCCAGAAAAGGAAATGGCAAACCACTTCTATGTCTTTGCCAAGAAAATCCTCAAAGGGGTCATAAAAGTTGGAAAAGACTGAGCAATAAAACTATATCATTGGCTTCCCACTTATTACATTCTGCCTTGAAATAAATCTTGTCCTGAGTATCTCCCAGGAATAGACTCTAGCTTCATTACACTCCAGACCTTTGTATTGCACAAAGGGTCTAACCTGATTCATGAGGGCAGGACTCAGACTAATTCCCACTTTCTGCAGAAGATTTTTCCCAGGGCTGCCTCTTCTCCTTAATGTTCTCCCCCTATTACTAGATCTTTTCTTCTGAGATTGCCTTCCATTTCATGCACCAACACTCCCTCCACTTTAATTTTGGCTTGTAGCCTTTTCAAGTTGAAGAATTTGCCATCAGTGCAGGAGCAGATGATTGTGCACTCAGTGCAACCTCCAAAGCTGCAACAGAGTATGGATCATTCTCTGCTGCTTGTGCTAATTTTGGCTAACAATTAGCACTAAGAAAACACAGGTCCTCCATCGGCCAGAACCACAGCATCCATGTGTGGAACCATCGTTTATGGCAAATGGAGAAGTCTGGAAGGCTATGGATAAGTTCACTTCCCTGGGCACTATACTTTGATGTCCAGATTGATGAGGTTGACACACACATTGCCAGAGCCAGCTCAGTGTTTGGGAGGCTCTGAAGGAAAGTGTGGGACAGGAGAGGGATTAGACTGGCCACCAAACTGAAGGTTTACAGAGCTGTGTTGTGCGCCTGTGAAACCTGGACCGTCTACCAGCACCATGCAGGAAACTGCATCGCTTCCATTTGAATTGTCTCAGGAAGCTTCTAAAGATCACCTGGCAGAACAGGGTACCAGACACTGAGCTCCTTTCTCAAACTAAATTGCCAAGCACTCCAACTCTACTGCAGCCCAAGTCCATTGGACTGGCCACATTGTTCAAGTGTCAAATCTATGATTATTTTATGGAAAACTCACATAGGTCAAGAGCTTACCAGGTGGTCAAAAAAAAAAAAAGCAACCTCAAAGTCCTTCTTAAGAACTTTAGAACTGATTATATGATATGGGGGACCCTGGTATAGGACTGCCCAGCCTGGTGTGCTCTCATCAGAGAAGGTGATGTGATGCAAAGCAAAATTAAAATAGCTCAGAAAATATGTGAGATGAACAGTTAGAGAATCCATCCCAAATGTTCATAGGGACCATTTGTGTCCAACCTGTGGCAGAGCATTCCAGCTCCTGAACAGCCACAATCAGACATGTTAACATACCTGATTACTCTAACACAGTGATGTCCTTTTGGACTTCTTCCAGAACAAAGAACAGCAACCAATCAACCTTCCATTTACCATATATGTATATGTGTATATGTATAAATAGATATCGATATTTACATGGACATAAATATCTTATATTTACCCAATTGTTTGCCTATTGCCTCCTTGTTAGAATTTGAATTCTTCAGGGCTGAGACTGTATTTTCCTTTCTTTGAATACAGGTGCTTAGCCCAGGGGCTGGCACATAGTAAGTACTTAATCAATTATTGTTAACTCAATGGATTCCTCAGTGACTGCAAATCCTATTTACCTTCAAGTATTGAGCTCTCCTCCTTCCTCTTCCAACTATTACCTCCACATTATTACTACTATGTTATTTAGCACTACTTATTTTTACATCGTATTTTATCAATGTAAAGAGCTTTACACATACTACATAAGAACCCTATGACTTAATACAGCATAAACAATAGAATGCTGGAATCAGGAAGAACCAAATTCAAAGATCACCTCAGACAATTACTGTTTGTGTAACATGGGTAAGTCTTATTGTTATTGTTGTATGGTCATGTTGGACTCTTCGTGACCCTATTTGGGATTTTCTTGGCAAAGATACTAAAATAGTTTGCCATTTCCTTTTCCAAATCATTTTACAGATGAGGAAACTGAGGCAAACAGGGCTAAGTGACTTGCGCAGGGTCACATAGCCAGTAAGGATCTAAAGACAAATTTTAACTCAGGTTCTCTTGATTGCACTGCTAATGTTATATCCATTGTGCCACATAACTGCACAGGACAAAGTCACAACTTCTGTATGCCTCAGTTTCCTTGTCTGTAAATTATGGATAATCATTCACATAACACCCACCTCAGCGAATTTTCATGAGGTTTAAATAACATACTGTATATAAAGAAAACTGCTAATTTTATTTTTAATAGCATTCTATTTTTCCAAATATGTACAAAAATAATTTTCAACATTCATCTTTGCAAAACCTTGTAATCCAAATTTTTCTCCCTCCCACCCCCCAAGACAGTGGGCAATCTGATATGTAAGAATTGCTAATTTTAAAAGAACTATATAAATGTCCATTATTATTATGAGCCTTAATTTTTAGATTAAGAAACTGATACTTAAGAAATCAGGTGATTTATGCATCATTAGCAAGTTAGCAATTTAAAGTAGAACCCAGGCCTTCTGAGTCCATCCAGTGCCATGTAGATCTCTGTTTTCCCTATTTACCTGTCAGATTTATTGTCTGTTTTCTACTTTTCTAGCTTGTATTGGTCTTCTTGTTTCATGGGCATAAGGTAATCTAATTCAATTCACTTCAAGTCAATATGCACAATGTAAGTTTTCCCGCATGTAGATTTGGGAGAGGTAATGGGATGTATAAAAAGTCAGAGAAACATAATTTCTAAGTAATTAATCACTGTGTTAATTGTGGCTAACAAATAATTAATAAAAGAAGGTCATTTGTAAACCAAAGATCCTTTCTGGAAGCCTTGTGACACTTATATGACCTTAGAATAGTGGGTGTTTCAGACAGGCTTGGTTAACAATTAATGAGGAAGGGGGCGGAGCCAAGATGGCGAACTGCGAACAGCTTTCTCTGTGAACTCCCTCCGACATTCCCTCAAACCCAGACATAGTAAGCCTTAAAACTGGTTTCCGAGTGAGGTCCTCGCCAAGCATTTGGACTACAACACACTTCTATAAAAGATCTACCTTGAAAGAACTTCGGAGAAGGTTAGCCTCAGGGGAAATCGGCCGCTGGTCGCGATCGGACTCCAGCCGGGGCGAAGTCAGGGCTGCGATAGAGGGGCGGATTTTGGGCACCCAGGAAGCCCCTGGGAGACGCCTGGGCCACTTTGCTCTGCTTGCGGGCAGGTGCTTTGGCAGATCTGCCTTTGGAAGGGGGTGGATCGAGAACAGCTGAAAACGTGGTCCTAGTGCGAATCTAGCCCGACTAGCCTCAGACCGGAAGTCAACTTGGCAAACTGCCCCAGGGCAAATACAAATCGTTGCAGTTTTCTCTGGTTTTGACCAATATCCCAACTTTAAATCATGAGCAAGAAGCAGAAGAGAGCTCTCACCATAGAAAGCTTTTACGGAGAAAAAATAGAACAGTCCCCAGATCCTGACATTATGAAAACAATCCCAGATGAAGCCACAAAGGCAGACTTAAGTTGGTCTCCCTTTCAGAAGGCTTACCTGGATGATTGCATTAAGAATCTCAAAAGAGAGCTAGAAGAAGGATGGGGAAATAAATTCAGATCAGGGCAACAGAAATATCAAAAACTGGAAAATAGGACTGGTGAATTGGAAAAAGAAAACAGTTCACTAAAAACAAAATTGGTGAATTGGAAAAAATCACCAATTCACTGGAAAATAAAAATGGTGAACTGAAAAACAAAATTGGTGAATTGGAAAAAGACAACAGTTCACTGAAAAACAAAATTGGTGAATTGGAAAAAGACAACAATTCACTGAA